>AZLU01000015.1:230000-374332 GCA_002224055.1 Pezizomycotina sp. ARF18 | reverse complement strand
TATAGTTTTATAGGCTTAGCACTTCCTAAATTAGGAAGTATTAGGGTTGGGTTGTCCGTACTCAAGTATTCTTCTTTTATTATATATATATATAATTTCTAATTCTATACCTTTTTTTATTTTACGGAGTGTATTGCTGTTTTAAGGTGGACCTCCGCATGTATATAATGGTCTAACGTCTTGGTATAATTAGCAGGAAAAAAGTAAGCCCTAAGCCTATAAAACTAGAGAAAAAATTAAAAAAAAAAATTAAAGAAAATAACGAGGACAAAGGAAAGTGAGATATCAAAAAAAAAAAAAAAAAAAAAAAAGTAAAAAAAAGCGTTTCAGCGCTAAGACTCACTTTCTTTGTATCATCCATGTCGTCGGTACCTTCAAAGTGTATAGAAGTTTTAGGATAGTAATTAAGATAAAAAAAATAAAAATAAAAAATAAAAAAAAAAAAGAAGAAAGAAAGACTTTCAATCCTAAGAAGTAGCTCTAGGAGGGTCCAGCAAGCCATTCACTTGCACTTAGCACCCTTGCTTCTAGACACACTTATATACGGCTCGGTTATACGCAGAGCAACGATCATATTGCATGCAACAAAGGAACTCGACAAAGGATAATACTACAGAGGGGAAAGAAAGATATATATCTAGTGCAAATTAACAGGCTATAGAGAGAAGAAGCAACAGCAACAGCAAAATTAAAAACAACACCATGGCGGATAACAATGGCGACTCCGCCAACGCCGGCGCGGTCGACCAGACCGACATCGTCAAAAAGTACAACCTCTGCCCAAGATGATGCCCCACCTCGACCGCCACCTCATCTTCCCTTGCTTGAGTTCATGTCACAGCAGGAGATATACCCCCGAGGAGCTCATGCAGAGCACATACGACCTCCTCAAGCCCACCAACATGACCGACTTCGTCGCCAGCCTCTGGAAGCAGCTCCACAACTCAGAGGAGGCACCCTCCGAGTTTGCCGCCAGGAAGCAGGTCGTGCTCCAGGAGCTTAAGTCGCTCGAGAACGAGAAGCTCGAAGATTATCGAGCTGCTGAGGACAAGGACGTCATCGCTTCCCTTAGGCAGGATAAGATGCAGAACTTGCAGTTCCTCAAGGATAACCACGGTGTATGTTCCTTTGTTTCCCATCTGATGCATTCATTTAGTTATCCCTTCACTTTTTCTTGTTCTACAAGGGTTGGAAAACATTATAAAATACGATATATTGGTTATAATGAAATAGTATGCTAACGGTGGAGTTTATCGTCACCTATTTTAAAGGTCTCAGTAACATGGTCAATTCGCTACTGAAATTCGGTCAGTGCCAGTACAGCTGCGGAGACTACGCATCTGCATCGGATCTCTTGCAGTACTTTAGAATTCTGGTCGGCAGCATTCTCCCCGTCGTAGCTTCGCTCAATTATACATATATATATCCCAAGGACGTCGACGTACTGACATTCCATTTATTTTTCTTTATTATAGTCAACGGACAGTGACAAGGTAGCTTCCGCTACGTGGGAAAGCTAGCCTGCGAGATCCTGCTCAACGAATGGGACGGCGCCATGGAGGAAATCCAAAAGGTCAAGGAGACCATCGAATCTAAGCTCTTCAACAACCCCGTCGCCCAGCTCCAGCACCGCACCTGGCTCATCCACTGGGCCCTCTTCCCCCTGTTCAACCACGAACCCGCCAGGGACGTCATCACCGACCTCCTCTTCTCCCCCTCGTTCATAACACGATTCAGACTTCCTGCCCGTGGATACTGCGTACCTTGCTGCCGCCGTGATCACTAACAGGGGCCGGACGGCAGGAACTCGGTCGTCCAGCAGAAGCAGTTCAAGGAGCTTGTCCGCGTCGTCAAGCAGGAGCAGTACGAGTACATCGACCCTGTGACGGAGTTCGTCGCCGCGCTGCACATCGACTACGACTTTGAGGAGGCTCAGAGGAGCTCGGCGAGGCGGAGATTGTCCTGAAGAACGATTTCTTCCTCTTGGCGACGGCTGAGCAGTTCGTCGATTCCGCCCGTCACCTGATCAGCGAGGCCTACTGCAGGATCCACCAGCGGATAGATATCAAGTATGTATCTCGCTGTTATTCCAACGAGGTCCTAGCTATATATATATATATTTTCGTTTTACTAACTACGAACTTAGGGATCTATCGCAACGTCTTAACCTATCGCAAGAAGAGGGCGAGAAGTGGATCGTCAACCTTATAAGAGATACCAGGGTTGATGCCAAGATCGACTACAAGATGTAAGTGTACCATTCTTTGTCTTCTTTTCTGCGGGAGTGTAAGAGCTAACTTTGTAACAGGTACCGTCATCATGAACCACCCGCCCCAGTCCGTATACCAGCAAGTCATCGAGAAGACCCGTGGAGCTTTCGTGCGCAGCCAGATAATGAGCGCTGCTGTCAGTGCTAAATAGAATGTTCCACGCTCACCTATCTTTGCATATTGTTGTTATTTCTTTCATATATTTATTTTGGGGTTTTTAATTTCTCCCGTGAAACTTGCGCAAAAAGCTGTATATTCAAATTCTCAAACAAAAACAGGAATACGGTTTTAGGGAAAACTTATTTGGTTTATAAGAAGGCGAGTAAAGTAATCAATTTACAATGGAGTTCTTTGAGCCAACGAGCATCGTTTATTGGTATACTATTCAGCCAATGTGATTTGATATTCGGCCATTGCGTGGTATAGCAGATAGCCATTTAGAAGCATACTTGCAATTATACCGCACCAAAGCAGAGTGCACGGGATAGATGAATCGTGAATAGTAATATCTACCAGAAATGTAGTGCATGGGCGGATGAGATTCTTGGTTGCAACTCTTTCGGCTGTAAGGCACTTGGGCGGCGAAGGGCAATAAGCAGCGCTTCGCACAATATGACCTCCATAAGCTTCCACTTATCAAGTTCAATAATTATCGCTAACATCTCGCGCTTATTCGTATGTACAACGCTTATTTTACATTTTAAAAACTCAAACTAAACTTTAAGACGGATATCGATCCTCACATTAAACCTTATATATAAAAAAAAACTCCTTTAATACCGCGCACCCCCTCCCGCGAGCTCCAGCACCGTAAACGTCCTCCCCAGCGGTTTAATACCGCCTTCGAACCCTTCCTTGTACCGGTAAAGCGAATCCGTATCGTTAAACCCCGCTTGATTCACGCCTCCCTGCGGGTTATTCGCGCTGCCCGGATCACCGCCGATGCCCCTAGCACCCCCAGACGGCCTTATGGCGTCCCACTCGTCGTCGCTGTGCGAGTTCTCCACACCTTCCACAGCGCCCACCCCGCGAATACGAGCACGGTGACGATGACGGTACTGACGAAGAATATCCAGATCTTGGAAGAAGCTTGAAACCCGTCCGTCCAAATTGAAGAAATTCGTACCGAATATTGAAGCCACGGCTGTGGGCGGAGGAATAAGATGGTGACGTATGAGATTATTGCTGTTCGTCGGGAATCCTTTTGCGCGAGCATAGCGATCTGGATGTTCGCCCTGCTGTCGGCTTGCGAGATGGAGCTGTACGCGAGCGATAGCTGGCCGGACATCATCACGTAACACTTCTGGCACCACATCTTTAATTGTTTCGCCGAGCTCACCATGGATGATAGTCTTTCTTCTATTCTGTGAGCGGTAAACGGGTCGGAGGAGTGCGTGCGGTAGCTGTTGTGGTGCCGCCGGATGTGGTGTATTACTTCGAGAAGAAGCTCGAGCTCGTGCTCCAGTATATTCGACGATTCAGCTTTGCGGTGGATGAAGCGGAGAGGTGCGGGTCGGACAGTAAACCCTGCGGACTCTGGTTCGTCGTCAGTATCTTGACGACGTCGCGGACGTCCTGGCTCATTTCCGTGTAGCAGTCCAGTAAGCGGGACAGTATGACTATATGTATCGAGAAGCAATTAAACGACGACCATGGAAACCTCAGCTGCCGAAACCGTTCTTTTATGATATCATCCGCTCCGACGACGTATATTATCGTCGATTCCAGAAAATTTGAAGTGTTGCAGCGGTGTATACCGCCATCTGCTTTACTTTATTCTCCCCTTTGCCGCGGAGAACTTTCGTCCGTAACTTCGTGTTATACCAAACTCGAAGGAGTTCGTGTCGACACTCTTCCCATCATCTTTCAACAGGTTCCTCGTTTCGACCGGCCACGTCATCTCCTTCTCCGTCGCGTGGCTCCTCAAAAATCCATCGGAACCTCATGTAACGAAAATAACTTCTTCATCATCGCCATCGTCGTAGTATACCTCCCGCTACCTCTACTCCCCCCGATCCAACCCTATCGATAAAAATAACTCTAACGTCCGGCGCCTCCTTCACGAGCAGCATATTACGCAAGCTCTCGTCATTAAGCTGCGCGCGGTAACTCGGCGAACCCCCATGTAAATCGAATACATCAACACCGTGGACGCGCTGAAAAGGCTCTTGTATGTGAAGAATTGATCTTCGAAGGGTGATAGTCTATCACTGGTATGTAGCTTTTCAAATTACGCGGGTAGTCGTCCCAGTCGTCGCCGAAGAGCGTGTCGGACGCGCGACTGCTGGCTTCGCCTAGGTCGCCGCTGGCAGTAACAGTAGCGGTAGATTTAGAGGAGTCAGCGCTAGCAATCTCGCCGGGCGGCATGTCTCTGTCGCCTGAGACCTGTGAGAGCCGCGGGATTTAGGCGGCGGTCCTCTGTCCTGCGGGAACCCTTCCGAGCGACTGGGTACCCGGAATGGAGCTGCGGGCTGCTCCCTCCGGCTACATTGAGTGACAATGACATTTTCTTTCATGGAAGTCTCAATGCATTGCTACTGGAGGCGTTGTAGAGACTGTAGTTTAAATTGCACTCGCGTATAGCAGCCAATTGCCTACATATATATGATACTGAACAAGGATCTGAGTATATGTATATCTAAACCTGAAAGACGAATGTAAGCAAAAGTCTCAAAATATCTTATCAATTGAATTGGAAGAAATGGAGGTGCTTTTTACCAGAACTGTAGCTGGCGTTCATCAGTATATAATGATAATGTGGCTGTGTAAATGTAAGCGAAATCGTTCGTTACACAGGCGAATCGGGAGGCGAGTCGTTGACCCACTTCCGCTTTTGATCCAACTTCTTTTCGCTTAAGATCCGCGAAAAGCGGGAAACTGTTAAAGACTACCCCGGTATATAGCGTGAGGATACGGCCTTGCACTCTTCTGCTTATTTGTCGAGCCCCAAGCACGGATTAGGCAGCGTATATCGTTACCGTTGAATGATTATTATATATTTATTCATTATTCATTGTTATTTGGCCATTGTTACCGTATTATTTGGCGAATAAGCAACTGTTTAAAATTTTTTTAAATCCTGCCCAAATTTGAATAACATCGGCAATTAAGTATATAGTATATTTATTAATATATAAAGTATTATATTGTTAACATTTTGTAGACTTTATATATACCTAAGTATATATATATATATATTAAGTATTGACGATAAATATCAAATAAGCAAGTAGTTACTTTAAGTATACTAAATAAGCAACTGGTCGAATAAGCAATTGTTGTTTATTCGCCAACTAATACGGTATTATTGCTCAGTTCATGGCAGCCACTACTAGATTCGGAATTTTTTTTTTGGCAATTGCAGTTCTTTATCACGAATGTCACAACTCAGTCTCTTTCGTCTCTCTCCCTCTTTACCTTCTTCTTCTCCTTCTCCTTCTCCTTCTCCTTCTCCTTCTCCTTCTCCTTCTCCTTCTCCCTCTCCAACCTTCCTTCTCCCTCCCTCTCTAACCGTCCCCTCTCCCTTTCCACGCCTCTTGCGTTCTCAACTACGTCAATTACTAGGATAGCGCTCTATACGCGGCATACACTAATCCGAAGCCGACCTCTTTCTTCGTCAGAAGGAAGGAGTTGTGCTTAAGCTTCAATTTCCCACTAAGCACGCTCTAGCGAATATCTTTAATAACGCGTGCCCGCGATGAACGTCAGTAGGTCAAGCTTAATCTTCCTTCCTTTCGTCAAAGCTCTTCGCTTTTAGGCGTTCTTGTCAAATGACCTTAAGGCCCTTATATTAGTACTACGAGTTTTTTAAAGTTGCTTGGTGCGATGCTAAACTACTGCTTCATATAGAATATAAGATCATTGTATTTATGGATATATTATCCGGTTGCGCTGCTTTAATGCTCGAGATAGCGCAATTAAAGTGGGTCGATGATAAGGATAGCGTGGCAAATTACGCGCTGGACGGGGCTAACGTTGGCATCGGTGTCATAATGTTCATTCTTGCGATCATCGGCATTCGTAAGCTCCACGAGCCCGCACCTCCCGCCCACAAGGTTTAGTGCCTCAAGACTAGTTGAGGTATGCCCAAAAGTGGATATGTGTCGGAACAGGTAGGTTAAAATATCCATCCTTCAAGCCTTCCAATAGAAAGACAGTATCACTGATTCTTCATATCATTACTCAGTGTCACAGGCTGCGGCGTACAGTTATCTTTTTCTTTCGAATGGCACAATACTTTTAAACATACACACTATCGTGCAAAGGGCGACCATGAACACCGCCAGTCACACCGTAACCATCACTCTCTGTATAATGTTTGGCGCTGGTGGTCTCCTCTTGCTGGCCATGATCGTGCTTTGCACCCCTAACCAAGCCCAAGCGCAAAACCACGCTGTAGGTTGAGAGAGATAATTCAATTGGCTCAGTCGCGAGCGAGCAGGGAATTGGCGAGAAAGTGATTGAGCAAGTCAAACAGGCCGCCGAGCAAGAACCTGCCATCACTCAGGATGTCGCCGCCAAGGTAGCCGAGGCTACCCAGCACCACCTGGGAACTACAGAAGCCGCGGCCAATATCAACATTACCTTCCCTTTTCATATGTACCCTCTGCTCAACTGTTTTCCCTCCTGTTTGCGTTTATAGCCTATTCTATTGTTTCCTATTCTCTTACTTATTTGCTATCCTAAGCCCTTCTAGTTTTATGGCGTTCTGTTACTACTTCTTTCTTCCTTTCTTGTAATCGCTTTTGAGTAATCGACCCTTCTTCTGCCCTTCTAAATGTCCGAGTTGTAGTACTCGCGTTTATAATGTTGGATTTCTTTGTGTGAGACAAATATACTTTCGCTTGCATTGTTGTTTCGTTCTGCTTTGTTTTCCTTTTGGCGTTTGAGGCATTCAAGAGTAAAGTCTTCTTTCTTTCTTCATTTAATTCTAATGGATGTATACTGAGCCTTATGAGGAAAATAACACAAGTAATGACAAGTGGTTAAGTCTCCAAGCATCGGGTGTCCAATCCTCCTGTACCATTGCTCTCAATAGATTCGATATTTTTTTTTTACTTAGGCATCTCTTCCAACACCGCCTTCAGAGCTTAAAGAAATACCGGCATGCAGGTGCCGCCCACGTGGCACCTGTGATTCAGTTGGGATCGTGACCGAGGACTTTAAGGCTGAACTTTTCTTGACACCATGGCCGAATTCTTCAAGACGTCTTCGATATACACGACCCCTGAACTTCACCATCACCGATCGGCCTCCTAGTCTTGCAACGTATCCAAATGTTCTTCAGCCAGCCGTACTTGAGTCGGAATAAACCCGACCTCGAATACACAGCGACAAGCTCTTTTTCCTTTCCCAGAGTCTCCCAGCACCAATCGCTCCTCATAATAAGGGCTTTCGTGCGCATGTTCAGCAGCGCGACCACGCCGGGGAACTCAAAGCTCAGGTTTCCGTCTCTCGCCTCGATAAAAGGGTCGCAACACGGCTCTTTGTCATCATATATCGACAGTGTGTCACCTACCATCCGGCAGTATGAACACCGGAGATCGTACCGTATCACTGCGTTGTGGATTTCGGTCTTCGTGCCGACGTAAACGTACTTGACCATGAGCACCTCGTGGGTACGCAGGGCGTCGCGCGTGCGGCGAAAGTCTGGATGGTACTGCAGGTACTCACGGTACGACCAATAAGGGTACCGTGGCACGAGGCTGGAGGTGGACTCTTTCACGACGTATTCCTCGTCCAGCGCTCGAGTAACGCTAAGGGAATTCGAGTAGGTGCTCCGCTCGGGTGGGGCAGTGTCGGCGCTTGACTTCAGCCAGGCTCGCTTTCCCCGCGGCCACCGTGCGGTGCTGACTGAGTGAGGATGAGTATATCGGACATTTTTGTTCTGTTTCACAGGTGTTAGAAACATGAAGAAATTTCTGTTTCAAAACAAGACCCATCTAATATTTTTTATATATATATATTAAAAAAAAAAAAAAAAAAGTAAAATTAAAAACGGATGAAACAAAGCAAACAATAGGGGATTTCTGTTATATTCTGTGATCGGGATTTATAAGGGGAGGGAAATGTGGACCTACTATTCTGCCTGAAGGAAGGGTTCTTTCCTTTAAAATACTGTGCTATGTGGGCGAGGAAGTTACAGTTGGTCCTCGACTTATCTCATAAAGATGAGAGAAAAATTATATAACGAGAAAAACGAAAGGAAAAGAAAGGAAGGGAAAGGTACGTTCCTGTCACAGCATTTTTTCTTTATTTATATTTGAAGAAGCCATGTTTATTGGCGAGAACGTGGTTGAGCTTAATCCTAATCTTGAGCCTTAAAAAGTATGATCTACTGGGGATAAAATATTCTGTTACTACTATGCTGAGCGCATCAGCAGGACGATAAGAAAAGGTTCTTATATGGACGAAGTATACCGCGGTAGTTCGCGGTAGTTCGCAGTATAGCTCAACACTACTCCTTGCACACACACACAAACGCACACCTTCTTACTTACCATCCTAGGACCCAATTTTATACACTTAGTATGTAAAGGTTTCAGACGTGCTTCTGGTACTCAGAGATTACAATAGCAATATTGATGAGATTCAATTAAGGCAACAATAAGAGAATGAGTTATTTTTGAGATTATCAGAGATTTATCTGAGAGAAGGGGATGTTGAGATTTGGGAATGAAGGGACGTTGAACGGTGGGCTTTATACAATCTGAGAGCTGATTTGAGAAAAGGTGCTCAGGATGTGGTTGAATGTGGTAGAGTGTGATCGCGCGAGGACATCATTGAGAATATTGTTGAAAGGATGGAATCCAGTGATGTACATGCTACTATTCTCCACTATAGGAGGAATGTTACCAGTATTGCACTTCTTAAGGGGGGGGGCGTCAAATACAAATATCTAATTCTGAATATTTCTGCTTCGCCCACCAGCAACTATTTTGTCCAAAAAAATAATAATGTTTAGCTTATATTTACCTCTATACCTACCGATTTTAATAAATATAAATATCGGATTATATTCGTAAATAAATATTCTTTAAAATAGTAAGTATACGTATTTTACGTGCTTATAGCCGTATAATTAGTAGACTTTTTAACGTGCAGTTAACAACGTAAATTCACGGTATTTAGCTAATATATCAATAGGGGTTTAAATAGCCACGCTTTATCGCATATATATAAAATGAAAATAAAAATATTTAAAAAAAGATATATTTTTATAAAATAATTACTTGAAGGGGAAGATTTTACAAAATATATCTATCTCCGGAGGTGGAGCTGTGATATTTGACTCCCCTGTTAGTATCTTCTTATTATCGTTACTGGTACAACTATCTATTATTTAACAATAATAAGTTTAAAAAGCTGAGTAAATATTTTCAAGTGATTGTTTTTTAGCACAAGACAACTACTTGAATAAGTATATGCTCATAAAGATCATTATTTATTTGATTCGAGGAATGAAACATCGCGCTGCACTGCACTGCACTCTGAGTATTTGGGTCGGGGCGACGGCTTTTGTGTGAGCTTCTGTATAGCCAAAGATGGAGAGCTCACAGACACCCTTCGAATCCATAATTCAGCGAATTAATCCGAGGAGGTAAGTAGCACTCAAGTAGGTAGGTAAATAAAATACTTAACGATACGAAATATTTTCAAAGTGGATAAATATCACTGGCATTCAATGGTTTCTAAACTATTACGGTGTACTTTATATAACTCCTTCTCCCGACAGAAAATCGACAGCAGTAAGCGACCTTTCCAACAGGGCGGACCGAAGAGGAAATGGTTCCAAGTGGGCAAAGTGTTTTACAGAAAGAACAGCCGCTTATCAAATTTGTGATCTGGTTTTCTTTCTGTGACTACATATGTTTTCAAAATTGGTATGTATTATAGATGTTGCTACCCTAAGCTAAGTTAAAGGTATGGTATATGTCGTATATATGTATTTGCCGTAAAAAAAAAAAAAAAAGAACTCTCATCAAAAGAACGCCCTCCGCGAACAACTGGTGCTTTGAATATCCGCTACGTCTATCAGGAGAAAGCAAAAAATGGGGTGTTGGTCTAAAGATGTATTAGGTACAAAGGTAATGTACGGTGCAAGAAATGAAGGTGATGAATGGGAATACGTTCTATGATAGAGATAAAAATAGGAAACAATATTTTAAATCAATGATTCTACCTCCGCCGTAGCGGGTGCGGTCGGAGTGGTCTTCTTGCTCGACTTAACAGTATCGGCACGGGTAACGAGCCTAAAGTTGCCGTTGTTTATCCCTTCGATAGCTTCCTCGCCTTCCTTCGTGAGCGACGGCGTTCCCGGAGTGCTGACGTCGAAGAACCTGGGCACCCATTCCTCGTTCCTTTCTTTCCGCTCGGCGCTTTCTCTCCTCTTCTGCTCCTCGGCGGCGACTTTGAGGTCCGTCGCCCGGGCGTAGTCCTTCGCGTGGATGGCTTCGGTTACGTCGGCCCAGAACTTCCTGCTCTCGTTCGGTAGCATGTCGTCTTCGGGAGGACACGACTTCTGGGCGGGGAAAGCGGGTCGAGGTCGACGAGTAGTTTCTTTTCCTAAATAAATTAAAAAAAAAAAAAAGGTATAGTGCGTCAGATTGATTTCTTTTCAACGTAAAACATATTTTCAGTGAAACTATCATTTGGGATAGATTACCTTGAATCCGGCAATGTGACGTATATCTGTGAAACCCACGAGCCTTCTATCCGCGCCAACACATCCGCCTCGGGTACTTGATTTAACTGCGTTACAAACGTGTCAGCGATTGCGTTTTATGCCGCCGTCTCACAAAATATGAGTAAGGCTGGGAACCAAAAATTCGCCTCACCTTCATAATATTATCGTCGGAGGGATTATATCTGAATATAGCCCCTTCGACCCTGTTACGGGCTTTACCTATCCATGGTTCCTCGAGGTAGTGTAGGATAACCTTGATCTTGAGCTTCTCGCAGGTGACGTAACATATATCCTGAACCGTGACGGAGAGCGACCCTAGTTTGGCGTTTCTGTTAGATTATGGCACTATAGCTGAGGGCAGTCGAGCAAAAATCTAAGTACTCGTATAAATCCGCCAAGATGAGCAGCTAAGAAAATTTATTGTTAGTCAATTATATAATACTCTTTTCCATTGGGAATATAGGGACTGCACTCACCGGGATGTGTTAATATCCATCTCTCATTGTCTTTAAGTGGCGATACTTGATTAGCGGTTGTTCTTGGCATAGATAAACGATAAAGAATCGAAAATACCTCGTTTGTGAATGCTGTGATAAAAGTTAGCTCCAACCTCGAATAACTGAAGAATAAACAGCCGAAGCAATAAATGAGAAGAGTGAGAACTCACTCTACGAAAATTCCAAGATTATGCTGCCCCGGGGATATCTTAATCGATGTGCCGGTGAATTTGGCGCTAATCTGATCGAATCCGCGAGCTGATATTCCCTTCTCCTTGCAATCGATGTAGAACGCGGATACTGGAGGGTGATGTGACGTTTGCTCCGTAAGGAAGGACACTCGGACGGCTTTCCTCTCGTCGCCGCGGAGATGATCTGCTGGTTCTAATACGTGTGGAATACCATCTAAAAACAATAGAAAGTTAATCAACTAGGTCAATTCGAGATCATCCTAAAGCGCGGATAATCAAAAGAATTCTAGCAGATAATACCCTCGACGTCCCAGTATGCCTAAAATGTTAAGTCAAGTAAGCTTAAGCTCAGCCAGTGACAAATCATTAATAAAATGAATTGGCTTACCCTGAACACTTCTCCAAGCGCGGAATTATATGGCTTGCATGGTTTTCCTTTAACGAATTTCTAACCGAAAAATTAGCTATGCGATCTTGAATTCCAAGCTTCCCAAGCTAAGCTAGAGTGTTGTACCAAATCCTTCGTGAACCAAAACCTCAGCACCGAAAGACACCGCCCGAGCTCATCGTCCGGATCTCCGATACTTTTCGTGAAAATGTCAGTCTTATCGTTCATCGATTCATTTCTGGTAAAAGGATCATGTGGGCGCCATACTTTGCGAATGTCTCGGGCCTGTAATGTCAATTCAGCATTATTAGAAAAGAAAAAGTTAGACGTCTAACCTTCCATTCAGAGTTAAAAGTAATACGGCAAGGAAAATGCCCGCGGGAATTCCGATAACTTACCGATCCAAGTAATGCCAGTACTCCAGATTAGGTATCGGTTCTATCAGCTGCGACGGCAGCGAGAACCGCACGGTGGCGATATCTGTGACGCCGATGAAGCTGAAGAAACCCCCAAAACCCAGTCGTTAGCCTTTTATATTTCGTAACGGGAAAAAAAAAAAAAAAAAAAAGAGAAAAATGGCTGTTGAGTTGTAAATGTCCGTACCGCCGTAATATTCCCAGCAGCGTCTTCAGCTTCGACTGATTGTCCGCCTCCGTATTGGCCGGCGTCGCCGCCCGGGAAGAAGCTGCGCTCGCACCCGAATCCATGAAAATACCTCCAGATATCCCTTAAGCATTTAAAAAAGATAAGTTTAACAAACAACAAAGCGTACTAGTGGAAAAATATTTCCCTTTATCCTGAAATCTTGCGAAACTTGCGAATACAAAAAGGCTAATGATATTTAAAAGAACGCTTCCTGAAGCTAAGGCGTTATTTTGGTCCTCCAAAAAGAAAGAAAAAAAAAAAGAGTATTCTTTTGAAAGACAAAAAAAGCTATTGTGATTTTTTTTTCTTTAAAAGGAGAAGGGTTTCTTTGGTTTGACTTTCTTCCTTTTTTCCTTTACTGAAAGGCGTAAATATCACCGAGAGAGCTCTTGCTCCGGAACTGGAATGGTTGGCGAAAGGAAAAGGGAAAAGAAAAATTTGCCGAGCTGTTAGACAGTTAGAACGGCTTAGCCCTAGCTGTTAAACGCTCCGTCGACAGCCGGGTACGGGTACGGGGGCGGGAAGAGTAAGAGTAAGGTGGTAAGAAGACCGCGAATAAGGGCAAAAGGTATGTCGAGATGAATGTGGACTCGAAAAAAGAAGGCTTTCGGAAGATGGAACTGGATGTGATTCTCTTGGTTCTTGTGCTTTTCAACAGGAAATAAAATAAAAAAATCAAGGGAGAAAGGAAGAGAAGCCGAAGAGGAAAAAGAAAAAGGACTAAAATACTACTTTGAGAGAGCTAAATATAACAAATACTTAGGCTGTCTCTTTCTTTTCCTTTTTCCCTTTGTCTCAGTCCTTGACGTCAAGCAATACGAGTATCCCTTACTTTTTTAAACCAAAAGAGAACAGGGGGCGGCGAACAATAAAAAGGGAAGATACCAAGTACTTAGGTAGAGAGAGAGACGGGAAGGAGGGAGAAATTGCTGTTTGAACCCTTTTCCAGCTTAGTTTCGGAAGTTTCCTTTTTCTACCAGATTTTAATGGTACATGGGAGCGTGCAACTTAAGAAGCAAGACACGATCCAGCTCAGTAGTCTTATCACTTGAGACCTCCGACTCAGAAGAAAGAAAGAGAAGAGTATTCATTACTCCTTGCGATATTCCACGCGAAACTGCGCACGATCCTAAAACATGAACGTTATTGGATAGAGAAGCCGAGGGGAGGTCATGTAAGGTACACATGAAAAAAAAAAAAAAAAAAAAAAAAAACGAAAAAACGAAAAACGAACGGATCAACTTGTTATCTCTCATCTCCCTTTTCGTATGCGGATTGATCGGTTGCTCAAATGTATACGAGTGTTTAAGATGAGTAGATTATAGGGTATTTCGATAATTACCACTATATCTTCATGCCCTAAAAATAAACAAAAATACGGGATTTGCGAATCGTATAGTATTTCTCATTTATGATAAAGAAAACCCTTGTTTGGAAAAAAAAAAAGGGCTGCATATGCATGATTAAACTTATAAACAAGGTCTACCATGCTGTGTCACGGGTGGAAAGGAGCCAAGATGCGGAGATCCAAATTGCTTACAGTAATAATAATGCTATGAAAGGTATCTATGATACTGGTGATAATGTCCGATTACCGAGGGACTGAATCACCATAATGGGGGAGAAAGGTATCTATCAATTTGCGACTTTTATAACAATTTTTGAATATCGCTTTTTTCCCCCCAAACCCTGAAAAAATTCACACGCAGAAAAACCCCATATAATGTAACCATGTTTAAAGCGGAAGACGATACACATACGATTAGAAATACAGCTGTGGTAATATGATGCTTCCCTAAATTACTGTTAAATATTTCATTTTGTTTTAACAGCTTTAGCCTTGGCTGTTGTGGTTTGACCACATCATCATCCTCTTCTTGGATTGAGATCTCACTCTCGAGCTTCTCCATTTGCGCCTCAGCAGCATCCCAATCGATGCCATCGTCATCATCCTCGTCATCATCGTCGAAAGACTTTGTTTTCTTGGCCTTCACTTCCTTAACGACCATTACGACTTCGTCCTTTTTGTCCTTTGGTTCTATCCTTTTGGCTTCGGTAATCTTTCCGAACAATGGCTTGCCTTCGGATTAACCATGTTCCAGTCAATCGCGCCATCATCATACCTCGTGACAAGCCAGTCGTTCGCCTTTCTGAAATGACCTCCATCAAACTAAAGAGTCGAATTTCGATTAGCTTATATACCCAACTACCATTGTCAAGATACATCGTCTATCAACTTACAAAGGTGACGGGTCCTTTATAAGCGCTCAATGGGCTGGGATGCACTGATTTCAGGATCAGATGCTTATTTTCTATTGAGAGAAAAAGGTAGAAAGATATTAGCACATACAATACTATCATTTCGGCAGTTAATCAGGAATAAGAGCACTCACATCAACCTTCGCGCATCGCTGCTGAGCTGGAGAACCCCAGGCCATGAAAACAACGCCGCGGGTCCTCTTCTGGGCTACAATCTCGATAACTTTATCCGTAAACTGCTCCCACCCTTTCTTGGAGTGGCTGTTTGCCGTGTGAGCTTTGACCGTCAGGCAGGCGTTCAGCATCAGCACGCCTCTGTCGGCCCATGGCGTCAGCAGACCTCCATTTTTGGCGGGCGGCACGAAGGACGGGTAGTCCTTGGCCAAGGCGGCGTATATATTTTTCAGTGAGGGCGGTGCAGGTGTCGGAGGGCGGACCGAGAACGATAAACCGTGCGCTTGGTTCACATTATCTGCGGGGGAATAGAGGGAAAGGTCAGTATAAACTTATTACTCAAAAAGTAATAAAATAGCGTTGAGTTTTCTGGGAGAGGCCAAATCTTACGATAAGGATCCTGGCCGAGGATTACCACCTTGACAGTGTCTAGGGTGTATGACGAGACCTTCTTGATCGTTAATATGTTACACTCCGTTGCCACAACTACTGGTTATATTATAATATTTTACGATAACCCCCCCCCCCAAAAAAAAAAAAAAAAAAAAAAAAAAAGGAAACATCATATCGACGACTCCTTGAAAATGTGGAGTCCCCAACATTCTTCGAAAAATGGGGTGAAATCCCCAGGGTTAAAGAAATAAAAGGAAAATTAACTAACCATGAATATATATCCGCTTCGGGCGGAAAGAACTTCCTACCGGCTTTGGATTCTTCTTTCAAGAAACGCTTAAGCTGAAGGAAAGAAGGAGTCCTTATGGTCTCCTTTAAGTGCGCTAGCCAGGACTCGTGGAGGGTATCTATCTCGAGCTTGAGCAGTTCCTTTTCCTCCGGCTTGAGTTCTTTGACCCACTCGTCCTTGTTGAACGAACCCTTCGCCATTTCGGCTTTCTTTGTTGGGTTGGTCGAGAAGAACGAGGTAATGGCCGTCGGCCGGGCCTTCTTCTCGGATGCCGCAGCGTTATCCCCCGTAGCTTTCCGTTTCATGGACATATTGGTTATTGCCGTAATAGTACAGATTCGAGAGTGGAAGGAGATGAAAGCCGTTTGTGCTTGTTCTTTGGCCCTTTGTGGCTTCTCTGTACAAAGGAATAATAATAAATAAATAAATAAATAAATAAATAGATATAAATAACGAAACTTGATAAATACTCCTTTATCCGAACACTCTTTTTAAGCAGTAATAGATAGGAGAAGATCAAAACAGAACGATAAATATATTTCTTTCTTTATCCTCTTAATCGTGAAAGTCAAGGTATCCAAGATAATGAGATAGATAGTGAGTCTTAAGGAATACTGTAAGACGGTTGTTTAGTCTTTTTCCTGACTTTAACGCGTGTGGAGTTCCGAGTTAAAAGGGTCGCGTTTTGGCGTGATGTGACAGAGCGTGGGGGCGCGCAGGCTATTTTTGGAGTCACAGAAAAAAAAAAGAAAAAAAAAAGAAAAAGAAAAAAAAAAAAGACCACTAGCGGCTAAAAGATTTTACGGTACAAGTTACGGTTTACAACACTGCCAGCCATTTTGTTCTTTCCAACCACTTTTATTTTGCCATGTATATGCCTCAAACATTCACATCTAAGTAAGAAATCTGGACCCTCAAAAGGTAGGTTGAAGTCGATAGGATGAGATCCAGACTATCTCCCATCCTCCTTTTCGTTCCTTCCTGTTCCTGTCCTTTGTAATATATTTCCATTACACTCGGAAATTTGAAGCTTTAACAAAAACTGACATCCGAATTGCTAGCTATATTATTTATTATTGAATTTCAATTCTTAGTTCGAAAAGAGTATAACGGTACGGTCGGTATCACTTACCAACCGCGAAGAAAGGAAGGGGGAAAAGAATTCAGGTACCAATATTGTACCTTTTTTTGTTTGCTAATTTTACGCTTGCTTAATCTCACCGCTAATTGGCTTCTGTAATATATATATATTTTTTTGCCCGAGGCCTGAACCGACCGCCTGCAGGTCTCCCTTCTTTTTCTTTCTAATAGGGCTGAAAAAGCGTGCCTGCGAGGATCAGTGAAAAGGTACTTCCTTCCTAACCACACGGACCGCGTCTTTTTTTCTTGTCGGGAGTCGAGGCATCCCTGCGAGGTTCGACATCTCAAAGAGGGAAAGATACACAAGACCTCCTTTCCCGGCAACTCCCCGCCAAAAAATCCTGAAGGGGTTCGCATCAGAAAAGAGACGGGGAGACTCGACGATATAGGACACATTTCGACAACGAGAACCGAAGACAAAAGAGAAAACTCTGCGACAAACCGTGACATTCACAGGAGTTCTCTTTGTATGCATCTGCGACCTATCTGCCAGCAGAAGCTTAAGAGAAAATTTTTTTACTCTGCATTACAGGAAAACTCAAAAGCACGTTCCTCAGTGATTCGTTCACACAATGGAGTTGAAAAGACCTCAAGAGAGAGATACTAGGGAGAGCGCTGGCCTGCACGCTGCGAGAGAAGCAGACAGACGCGCATAGGGAGCCCGGAGCGCAAGAGCCCGAGCGATCTATTGTGCAATAATAAAATCAGACGAAATGCCCCTTTTCAGCTTTCCGTCTAGAGGGGAAGATCAGCCTATAAAAAAAAAGAGGCTGTCAATGGCAAAGCGGCGATAAGTTCACGGACTGAGACCGACAGGAAACACCCTTTTTTAATTTTTATTTTATTTTATTTCATTTCGCAGGTAGGTAGTCCTTTTTATCTCTTCCTTTTCATCATGGGGGAATATACCGACCTATTCGAGGGCAAGAGGGAGGGGAAGTATCACCTGCTTTAAGGAAAAAATATTAAGGAAATTTTGGATTAAAAAAGGGCCCCAGGGGTTGATGAAAATCAACAGGTGGCCAAAGGCATAGAAAGAGATCATGGAAGGTTTTAAAAAAGAACAAGACCCGTAATATTACACACCCTAACCATCTTTTTTTTTAAAAAAAAAAAAAAAAAAAAAAAAAAAATCTTGGGGAAAGGAGAAAAAGGACAAAATAGATGTGGAGTAACTGGTACTTGCTCATTTAAAGGGTTATCACCAGTAACGATAGTGGAATCCCAGGTATTTGGTACATCGAATCCTTGAGATCTTTCTCACACACACTGTTCGCTATTTATTACTGCTTTTTTTTTTTCTCTTTCTTTCTCATTATTTTTTAGGTGTGTGAGAAAAGAAAGATGCCTGCCTTTCTTTTCTCGCTAGAAAATTCATGTGAGAAACCAAGCAGGAGGGGACTTTTATATCTCGTGGGTCCTTGAACAGGAAGAAAAAGGTACATGTACAAGCCAGGTACAATACTGTCTATACTCGATACCACCGTACTTTTAGGTTTCTGCAGTACCATTTTGGTTCCGGTTTCCGCGTCCAGTCTGTTTCTAACACGTATTTTAGACTGGATTGCTGCAGTAACAATCATTGATACTCGCAGATTTACACATTGCAAGCGATGCAAAGTGACCATGATACCCTCCTTTTCGAACAGACTTTCTGTTCTTTTCAACGAGTTCTCCACTGGATTTTTCAGACTGAATCGTCGACGGATATAGATGGTACTTATCCGATCCTCCTTTGGTATGTGCATATGTGTAGAAAAAGAAGATATAGAGAAGAAAATTTTTTTCTCTCTTTCCTTTTTTTTCCCCTCTCTTTGATATATCCTTTTCTTTTCTTTTTTGATTTTGTCGCACTGTTTGGTTGAATTTCATATCGTTGTCCCTTTTTGATTTTATTTTATTTTGTTTTTATTTTATGACTTTATTATTATTTTATTTTGACCCTCGGTTGGTATTTCAATATAATTTCTTTTCCCCTGCGAACCTCCTTTCCCTCTTTCTCTGAAGTCTCTTTTCGTTCTGTTAAAAACCTCTGGCTCCCCATTCCCTTGCAACCAAACAAACCAACCAAATTACATTATTTATTTTATTTTACCTTTTCATCATCCATTTATTACTCACAGTATATCTTTCCCGTGCATCGCGCCTTTTTCTACATGGTGTCATCCGATTGCTTAGAATACTGTAGAAAGAAGTTTTGTTAGATACACTACTGACCTATTTGTTTCCATTCATTGCTATCGTTGTCGTCAGCAGGGGGGTTGTAGTCAGAAAAGAGTAATATTTCTATTCATTTATATTTAGTAATATTATTTTTTATCATTATTATAAGTCGTGGATAAGAAAAAAGCAAAAGGATTATTACACACTCCTTTTTCTTCTTCTCCTATTCTCAAGACCCTTTTTTTCCCTTTGAACAGAACCAAAAAAAAAAAAAACTTCACTAGACCTACATATTTTGACCATGTTTTCGATAATCGCTTCCAATCTTTAAAACAGAGATATTCGTGGTAACAATCTTTTTTATTTTCTATCCTCCCTGACATCACAGCCGATCCCGGTAAACTGCCAGCAAAGCCGTTGGTTGGGAGGAACTCCTATTCCCCAACCTTCTATAAGAGAAACACCTTTGTTCAAGCGATATCTTGTGCAAAAGAGCGACGCCTGGTCTCTTTTCATCAAGTCCATCAATGTCTGTCATTTCTCCACAGAAACCATTCATCTCGCCTCCACACTCTCCAGCCGTGGACGGGTTTTCTTCAGGGTCGACCTCCCCCGTGGAGTCGTCCTCACCATCTCTCTCTAGGACCAACAGTGGTGTCTCTTTGACCAGCGCAAAGAGACTCAGTCGCGGATTCACCTCCGAGCAGGCGAGGCGCAAGGGATATGTGCGCCCTCAAGGCACCGAATTTTCGAAGTCGGCGCGCTCCAGGAACAGCGTTATGGCGCTCGGAAGCATCGCACATGTTCAGCACTTTTTCGCTAAAACTGGACTTCTCGATGGAAAGGGAGGGTAAGAAACATCCGCTTGTCTTCAAACTTGGTGATGAAAATTTGATTCTTTATAATTTGGGAACCAGGGCGCTAATATCATTTTCTCTGACTGTAGCGGCTACAAGCGACGTAAGTCCAGATCCAACGATTTTGATCCGGTCGCACAGCTGAGGGTCGACACCGCCCTCATCGATAGCACGTATTCTTCGCTGAGGTCTTCTCCGGAGTTGTACTCCCCAGACGAGGCCAAAAAATGCACGGAGGCACCGTCCAGCAGTACATAGACAACTACGACATCGATGACGATCCGGATATGGTCCTGCCACCAACCGTCTCGACTTACAAGCCTACCACGCCGACCTTGCCGCGCCCCCGGATCGCGAGACCCTGAGGGAGGACTTGAGGGAGGCTCTGGACAAATGTAGGCAAAACTGGGTCGAGGCCGCTTGTTTGGACTTTGGCGCGGGCAGTGAATCTCAGGGTCCCCGGATGATCATCCAAGAGAATTACGACAGCGAGTGCGAGAGCCCCATCCGAATGAACGGAGCCGATTGTTCCGACGAGGAACATAACGAAATTCCTGCGCTGGCTAGCATCAAGGACGTTGTGGTTCACAACCTTCTCCGGTCTACCACGATGGCCGTACGCGCAGCCAAGGAATACTACTATGCGACTGACTTTGTGCTTCTTACCGGCATTATTTCCGAAAGAAAGCTTCGTCGGGATTTCTTGTCTATCCTCGATGTTCTGAAGAGGATTACCCTCCGAGAAGGTGAGATTCAGACTGCCGAGAAAGATTCCGTAGTTGCCTGGATCGATGGCATCGAGAAACTCCTTGATAAGGAGGAAGGCCGAGAGGAGGAAGGTCGGCGGGCTGGGCAGATTTGGAACGAGGGCAATTGGCATGATAGGAAGTGGGGTAAGTTTGAACAAAACCCAAATTTTTACCAATCCAGAAAAGCGCGCCGGAGGATTTAATTTCTGACTATTTCTGAATTTGTAGAGCGTTATCATCTCTTCCTTTCCTACTTTGATGCCTATACCGGCGAGGCCAACTCGTCTCCTCTTCCCCAGCACGATGTGGGAAATCCTGAGGGTTCCCCGTTGCTGAAGGCCTTGCAGAACGGCCAGCGACTTATTCTCTTGCACAACGCCATCGTGCGTCGTTCCCGCCGTCCGTTCGGCCAAATCCCCACCTACCACACGGATTTCAAAAAACCCTACCGTCTGGCCGAGAATCTCCGGTACTGGATCAAGGCTGCCGAGATCAGGTGGGAGGTAAAACTTGAAATGGACGTCATGGGAACCGTCTTTGGTACTCCTGAAGGTATGGAAAGCTTCGAACATGCTCTCGAGAAGTGGTGCGAGAGCCTTATCAACCAGGTCAAGCAGGACTGGGAAGAAGATCGAGAGCAGCAAGCTCTTCTCGGCATCGCTGAGAAGAAAGAACGGCGCCGAAGCAGGCGCATGGACAGCAGCGACAGCCATTAAACTCTTTCTCCAAAATATTTTCTTCTTTTTCATTTCTCTCTTTTTGGAAAAGTTCATTTTCTTTTCTTCGGTGTCTGAATATTAGGGTCGGTCGATTTTGCAAAACCAAAAGTCTCTAATATTTAGTTTTTCTTGCTGGCGGACGTTTTTTTTTTTTGACAAAAATCCTTCTTGATACTCGCTTTATCGCTTTTGTCTTTTTTTCTCTTTTTTTGCTGCTGATCCAAGTCTCTACTCTCCAAAGATTTGTTCTTTTCTTTATGCGGTCTTGATAGAGTTTTTATTGTTCTTTTCGTTATTTTCCGAGTCTTCGATTCTACTATATATATTGTAATACCTTTTTTCTTTTTGACAGTTTTTTTATACAGCTTTGTCTTGCTCTTCCGCTCGTCTGTTTCCTTACGTTCCTTTCGCTTTGTTTCATTTGTTCTTTTCTATCTTTTCTCTTCTATTCTTGGGTGGTATAAAAAAGTCGGTGTTTGTAGACCAGGCCAGGCAGGTTTTCTAGAAAAGCTTTTTTTGCCCATCCCCCTACCCTTTTCTCCTTTTTAGCGTTTATTGTTCGTATATCTCAGTTTTTTTTTTTTACGCTTGTTCTTTGTTCCGTTTCCTTCATGCTTTGTTCGTCATTTTTTCCCTTTGTTTTTAGTATCTAGTCTTTATTTTTCAAGGGTTTTCACGGGCATTTGAGCACTTCAGGCATGAGCATCATGGGTCTTCCGGTTGATTTTTACTTTTCTGTTTATCATCTCTTCAAAAACTTGCTTCTTATTGCGAAAAATACCTTTTTAGATTAGATCCGTAGATATACCTTATGCCTTCTTTACTCTTTCTTGTTTATCCTTCACAGAAAAGACAAGAGAACGAAATGCTCCTGTAATTATAATGCTTTCTTCATTCGTTTTAACTCTTTTTTCTTTTACTCTCTTTTGTAATTTTAATACTTCTCTCACATTTTTTTTCGATTCTTTTCGATCTTTTATATACATACTTCTCTCTTCTCCTTATTCAACTACTTTTTTCATTATATACATACGATATTATTCTTCCTTGCTAGTGCTACGTCTTTTTCTCGCGGTTCCATTCATTTATTAAACAAAAACAACACCGTTTTTCTCTCCCTACCCATAAAATACCTAAGTTTCCCCAGTCTCGGGAGGGTCCGAGATTTAAGTTTCCCTACTATGTCCTATTTAACATTCATAAGCGCTCCTTTCGACTATATACCACATCTCCAACTCTTTTCAGCAAAGTCCTTATCCGTGCATCCTTGCCTTTCTCTATCGTTCGTGTTCTTCCGATCCAGCGGCTTTTTTCTTTTTCTTTTCTTTTCTTTTTTTTTTTTTTAAAAAAACTTTGATATTGCTCCTGCCTGACCGTATATTCTTTCCTTTTTATAATGTCGTGCATATTTTTTTTTTCTCTGCATGCATGCATCAGGTACATTTTTTTATTTATTTTTCTGCGCGGTTGTAATATCAACGTGTAAAATACTAGTCCAAATCTCAGCTCTTCTATTTTTTTTTTTTTTTTTTTTTGATATTTATTTACCTTTTTTGTATATATCAATATACCCAACTGGCGCCTGGCCAACAAAAACAGAAACACATACATTCGATACCCCAAGATTCATAATAAATAAATAAATAGTAATGCTTAATAAAATAATAATTGATAATAAATAGTTGATAGTGTACACCTCTCATTATATATTCCTTTAGAAAGTCTAGAAGTACCAAGGAAAAGGCAACGTGCCTACGATCTATTGACTGAATAGTCTGGATTTGACAAATATTACTAGTACATATGACTTTGAAAATTGGATGTTATTACTGCCAAAAAAAAAACGTGACGAACGTCACCGAAACTATAGAAAATTTCCAAAAATGACGAACTAAACGAGTATATTACGCCGCCCTCATCGCGAGCGCCCGTGCCCGACCCCTCTCCACGTTCACAAACTTCAAAAAGCACAGCGACAGCAGCAGCAGCCCCAACAAAAATATAAACGCGTACCGGATATCCCCCGTCTTATCGTAATAAGCCCGACAATGGCGGGCCCGAACATGCTGCTCCCTTTATCCGTGATCGCGTACAATCCGAAAAACGCCGCCTCATGGCCCGGCGGGACGATCTGCGCGAATAACGAGCGTGCGTACGATCCTAGTCTCCTAGCACGAATCCGTACAGCACGGCTAAACCGTACATCTCCGCCGGCCGCGTCAGGCCAAAACCCGCGTTCGCGAACGCCGGCCAAAACCCCAAAAGGCCGTACGCGGGTATAGCAGCGAACAAAACCACACATACAAAAATAGTCTGCGAAGGGCTCAACTTTAAGATCGGTGAAATCTTCGGCCACGATATGGCGCCGACCATACCCGTCAACGGCATTATAATCCCGATCACGGCGAGCGACGTGGGCGGCATGTGCAGTACCGTCTTGGCAAACATCATCGCGGACGAAGCTATCGTCGCGACGCCGTCGGATATCATGAACCACGCCGCGAGAAATAAAATTACGTCTTCGAGCTGCGGGCGCGCGTTACAGTCCCCCATAACCGCTTCCAGGAGTACGCGATGTAGCTGAACGTCGAGCGTTTTCCGCCGTCTGCGGAACCCGGTAAAGGTGGTCCGGTCGGGGTCGGAGTAGGAACGCGGAAGGTGCGGTAAATACCAGCCACCATAGTCCGATGACGAAGACGACGATTTGCAAGGAGAAAGTCTTGGAGCCGGTTAGGAAACTATGAAAATGCAGATAATCTGCAATAACACAGCGCCGAAATATCCTATGGCCATGCCCATAGATGAAATATTCGTCGATAGATTCTGACCGGTGGAGTCCGCGTTGCCACTCGGTTTTATCCGTTCGTCTGCGGGTCTAGCTGTCGAAGGTTGTGATTCGCTGTTGAGCAGTGCTTCCTCCTCTTCCTCCTTGCTCCCACAGCGCCGTTCGAATTCCCGTTTGTAGTCTCCTGAGATACACCAGCAGAATATCGTACCATGACAGGCAGGAAGGCATTAAGGAGGACAAATGAAGCCCAAAGGCGACGTTCCCAATCTGTGACATTATCGATACAAATATAAGTCGAGCCGGCGAGGCAAATATGAACATCATGCAGGAAACGCGCCTATTACAGCGAAAGCTAGAAGCATTTGCTTCCTAGAGCGGCCTTGAGAAAAGCAAACCCGTTAGTAAGATTGTGATCGTAATATGAGATAAGAGATAGGGATGCCTTACCGTGATCAGCAGCACCAGACATGGAAATAATAACGATAGCCTGCAAGAAAACACTGCACGAGAACGTGTACATAACAAAGCTAGCGGTATTCATCGGGAACCCAAAGACGTCTACGATACACTGGCTTACACCCGGGATCCCAGGCGTTTCCGTCCCGTTCTTAGCATGAACAACAACCTCAGACCTCTCGCACGGCATGTTCGGATCGCCGGCCATGTGTCCATGCTCTCGGGCCAGCTGCTCGAGGACGACGGGTATGAAGGAGCCCATGCCGCATATCGCGAATACTTCGGCCGCCCAGGCGTAACTGTACCACCCGTATACCTCCTTCTTGGACGTAGGTCGACGGTCTTGTCCCGAGTATTCCTCGTGCCCTATAATGGGTGTTCCGTCATCCTCCTCGTCGTAGTTGTCGTTATTTGCCATCGAACCGACTTGTGCGGCTTGGTGCGGTTAGCACGAGAGGCTTAAATCAGGCTTTATGAAACCTGTCGATATCTTGAAGAAAATATGACCTTCTATTCTACTTGGGTACCACGATCGATGTCCAGCGTCGTCGTGTATGCTCTATGAAAAGAGCGGCCCTCTGCGGATAAAAGCGCGGGAAGGTAAATGAAAGCCTTTGTACTATAGGCCGTGCATGTGTATAAGAATACCGTTGCCTTTTCAGAGCCGCCCTGCGCAGGATAACGAGTTGCAAGGGAAGTTTCGTCAAAGATAGTAGCCTCGAAGGGAACTCGAAGGAAGTTTAAGAGAAGTAAGCTTTTTATGGCGGAGGCGTGATGATTTAAACTCTCGGCCGTTGGAAGACCATTAAAAAAAAAAAAAAAAAAAGGTTATCTCGTACCGAGTGAGAGAATGAGTGAGCATATATATGAAACCCCCCGGTGTAATACGACGTTTTTAAGCCACACGCCTCGGTAACGCTATAAAAAACACCACCCAAACAAATAAAATATCCTATTCAGGCAATAACGTGGAAATAAACGGCTTTCGAAAGGAGAACCTCGGCTGCTCCTTCCGTGTGTATTTTTCGTCATGCTTAAGTAAATTAATTCCCTTTGTTCCCAAAAAGTATATATTTTTATTTTTTATTTTTGTTAATTTAATAATTTTGTTACTGTTGAGTAAAGTAAGTGCCTTTTCTGCTTTCTACTTATTTTCTACTTGCTACCGGTAGTAATACCATACCACTCACTTTTTTTTTTTTTTTTTTTTTTTTTTTTTTTTTTCTCTTCTCTCTCCACCACTTTCAGATGACCCTTTAACTAGCGGATTTTCATCGTCATTCTTTTTTTTTTTTTATTTTATTCTATTGTCAACAGCAAATCGACAAAACAACAACAGTACAAGGGCAGCATCATCATCCATCTCTCTCTCCCCTCTCCTGAAATCAACCGCCATAAAGAGGAAAGGATTGTTACCACTCCATATATTAATTATTACTCGAACAACAAAAAGCGCGTTTCATCCATCAATCAATTTCTTATATCCCCCTTGTCTTATGTCCCGTCGTCCCTTGTGAGTCCCTAGATTTTTTTTTTTTTTTTTTTTTATTTTCCCAATTTTCCCAACTCGCGAGGTGTCTCCTTTCTTTTTGCAGTGCGGTTCGACACTGTGGGGCAGCAACGTCACGGTGACACTTGACACTTCATCAAAGCGCTCCCAGATACTCTTCTACTACCTCTGTTTCCCTGGACGATTGCCCCCCCCCCCCCCTTTTCTCGAATTGGTGTTTGCGCCACGCAGCTGATTTTACTAATTTGACAGTTCTTTTTGATTCCACCCAATCTTTCCCAACCTTTTCCTTTTCGCAGACCGCGGTACCATACTCGGGCCTGCGGAATACTTCTCAAACCCAATGGTGCCGTCGGTAGTTGAAGGGTCCACCAACCACGACGGCGCGCGCGCGGAGGATTCGGTCAAGCCAGCAAACGCCAAAATGAAGAACGAACATGCGACCGAGAAGGCACCTCGAGCGACCAGGAAACTCGTCTGTCGACAAACCCGCGGCCTACCTCCCGTGCCCCTCTCCCACACATAACACACGGATTCCAGTCGTTAGGGAACATAATATCGAGGCTCGTGCAGGATTCGTACGGAAAACTGGTGGAGGTCGCAGAGTCGCTAAACGAAGGGAACGAAGTCGCGCGGAAAAAGAAACTCATGAAGTTCATGACTGACACACGCACCAGTTCATAAAGGTACTGGTCCTCACTCAGTGGGCTAAGAATAGCGAGGATGTCAGCAGGGTGATAGATTTGAAGGCGTGGCTGGACCAGCAGCGGATTTTGTACGACAAGGTGGTTTGGGATCTGTTCGAGGTTCGCAGAAGCCTTAACAATGCAAAGTACGTTCGAACTTCTTTTATTGTAACGACGGAAAAGCATCATACGGCATACTGACTTCTCATCCCTCCATAGGATACCAAACCCGACCTCAAAACCGCTGTGCAGGTTCTCACAACGGTGAAGAAACGAGGACTATCCCCGTAAGATTTGCCTTCCATCGCCGATTCGCTGCTCTTGTTCTTGTACTGACGCAAGCCCTTTCTTGCTTTTCCATGTAGTACCGCCATTATGTTCCTTTGAAGCCGCTCTCATCACCGAAATCCTGAAAGCCCTAGAGGAGATGAAAACCCTACTTTCGTTACGTTTCGCGCTCCACGCCATTCCTCTCCGCATTTCAACAACTACACAATACATTCTGGAAGAGCAACGTTTACCGTACCAACAGAATTCGAGGTGGACCTGTCAATAGCCAACGAGGATCCGTCGCAGCAGCTATACCTGGTCGACTTTCGCCTTCTGTTCAAAACCATCCCTTGACGAGATCCCAATGGGCCGCCTTCGGACCGAGATCGAGTTGAGAGGAAACGAGATACTGCGACGAAGGGTCTGGCCGGCTTGTACGACTTTTTACACGAATTCGTGATGACGCACAAGATCTCGATATTGAGGAGGCAGGCGCATGAGATGGGCATGAGCAAGTGGACGGAAACTCTCTACGTCACGATGATCAAGCGGACCCTGGTTATACAGTACTGGGTGGGGAAGACTATCAATCAAGGCGGCTACAAGAGCTGGATTGAGATCGGGTATACGGAGACCTGATGGGCGTTCGCTTAGCCGCTTGGACGTCAAGTGGATGAGGGATGCGAAGGAAGTCAAAGACGCCGATATTCCATTCGTAAGAACCCCATGAACAGATGCCGCAAATTCTCGGAAACCAATTTTGTAGAGATACCACTATTGTAATCCAAACTATGCTAACATTATTGCTCATAAAATTAGGACCTTGAAAATCTCTCCACCGAACTCTCCTAAAATCCGTTATCGCCTTGCACACCGCCCATATCCTATCATCCATCCGGATAATCTATCCCAGCTGCCGATATTCCCATCATCGTTCCTAAAACTTCACATCTCCTCGTCGAAAGCCTCCATTCCCACCTCTCCGTCCAACTTACACCCTCTCGAACACTTAAGACGTTGATCGAACCTATAACCGGCAAATTTGCGCTGCAGCCACCGTCGCCGACGGCGATAGCCGGAGAGATGCTTTTCAACCAAAGCGTAGACCCAGCAAGGAAGGGCCATGAGATAATCATGAAAATCAGATTCATGGCGACGGCAGGACGAGATTGAAACCAGGGCGAGGAGCATGGGCTGGGATATCCTCAGAATGTTGAACCACGGTTTTCCGATCTCAAGAGTGGTTTGGCCAGTCCGCGCTATACCTCATGTATTGCGCAAAAAATCATGGGCGGAAAATTGGATAATTGCAGTGTCTTTGGGTGTCGTTGGAGACTTTTGGTGGATTGCAGAAGTGTAAGTGTCATCTTCCTCTGGTAGAAGTATATTGTTCATCCTCCTGTTGCTAACGCTCACTTTTGCTCAACCTTCTGTAGACAAGAGATCAATCGTGGTTGGAGCATCCCAGACGCGCAGAGAATCCCGATTACCGGCCGCAGAACGTCACGTACCAATTTTTAGAAAACCTCGAAAAGTTGGTCGCTTCGTTCATAACGTTATATACGAACACGCGCAGGCTTCAGACCCAGCGCATCGAGCACAAGCTTATCCAAACTCTCAATCCTAACGCATCCGTCATCATTCCCACCCTCAACATTAACTTCCGCTCCCTCACAAAAGCCGACTGGGGCTCAATAATCTTCGTCTCAGCACCCACGACCTGGACAAGAACGGAAATATCGATATTCTCGTGGAAGGGCGGATGGAACCCCCGTGACAGGCCTCCAGGCGGCAGATTTATCCGCAACGAACGAAAATTTGGCGTTCTCCCAAGGTCAGGCGTATTCGTGCTTAGGTTCAATGTGCCTGTCGGGTCCATCGTGATGGATTACATTGTCGAGCGCCTGAAGAGGATCGAACGCCTGATCACGTTCATATCCACGGTGCAAAAGTACAACCTCCCCGCCAAGCACGTCTCGCTCGGACAAATCTCGTTTGTCTACCTCAAGTCTCCCGAACTCTGCGCCGACGTGACTTCTCCGGCGAACAGGAGATGCGCCTCACTTTCGACTCACGAGGCCCCAACCCAACCGCCGCATCTTGCGCTTCCTCAACAACCTCCTTAATGAGAAGGGTTTAGAAGCTGTCGTGTGCACACTCAGGCTGACCCTCCGCTGCTCGTCGCCCTCGACAGCATCGAGGACCACTCGCGCGAGGATGAGCTTTTTGTTATCGCACGTACCTCCGAGTGGTACAGGCTCGAGTACCCCGCGAAGGGCTACGTAGTCGACATCAAGCTCCGCATGCGCCGCGGGTACTCCCTGGTGGTTTATTAAGGATGCAAACTCCAGGCTCATCCAAGGCCAGCCTCGGACACCGTTGGCCTCGGTACGGCGGGTGCGGATCACCAGATGATCCCACAGATGCGGCAGCTCTGTAATGCCTCGGATGATAGTATCGAGGGGCTGAAGACGGGCGTCGCCGCTACGATGGATGCCGTCGGCAGGGTATCAGGTCACTGCACCGCCTGCTGATCGGTGCTACTGTCCTGCCGAACCGCGGACAGCCTCAGCCAATCCGAGGCCCGCCTCCGGCTGCTTCATAGGGCCGTTACTAGCAAAACCTATTATTCCTCCTCTTTTCATGTTTTGTTACAAGGATTCTTATACCTCCGTTTCTTTTTTAAAAATCGTTCAACTTTTTGCGCATAAGTAAAGGTGGCTAAATTTCCCTTTTTCTCGTAATGACTAAGACCTTTCCCGTCTATTCAATTTTGTTTTTAACGTTATCATGTCCTGGCGTTCTTGTATTTACTTTTTTTTTTTCGTTTTGATATATATCTTCCAATATTGTATTACTATATAACTTTTTATATCCGCTGGCGCCGATTGGGGATCTCATCTTTTTTTCTTAATATCTGAAATTAGCATTACTGGAACATTAAAATCTTTCAAATAAAAATCTATTTACTATCTTACAAAATTTATCTTCTCGTTGGTTTCCCATTGATCCATCTGTTTACTTGTTTTCTTGCGCTCCGATTCGTCTGTCAAATATTCATGATAAGGATAGTCTCTTAACTCTACCCCTCATTTACTATAATAATACTTCATGAATTCAGATCATTGTATTAGTACAAAAATTCAAGAGGACCTTTGAAATCTACATCTACTTTATTCTTTGTCAAATTTGACCCTCCTTCGCCGTGAACAGCCGTCGTGACTCTTTTTTAATGCTAAAGACGCCATAAAATAAAAATCCTGAGTCCGAAAGATTACCTATCTTCAGGGTTTAATAGTATATATCTGTCCCCGGGCAGGAGGAAAGCTAATTGAATAATATTGGATCAATGCTATATATTCCGCGCTAATTGAATTCTTTCCTTTGCTTTCCCTCTTTTTTTTCTCTTCCCGTCTTTTAAGAGCGAGAGCGGTAGACATTTCATTGGTAGCAAACGAACGCCTCATGAAACGGTCTTTTATCGTCGTCGTCTACTCGTCCCAACAATATGGATATCAGCTAGTAGACCCATAAAACAAAAAAAAATCGCACGATTTCTGTATACGCTACTTATTTTACATAGGCCCTCAAAATGCACATTTTACAAATCTAACAGTTTAGTTTTTTTTTTTTTTTTTTTTTTTTTTTTTATATATAAATAAAAGCTTCCTATGTAGACATCAATACCATCCATACATTAACATAATGATGCATACTGCACATTAATCATGCAAGTCGACCATTCATCTTATACATACTTCTACAGGCCCGCGTTCTAGATCTGGTGGAGTTAAACGGTCTACTTTTTTTTTTTTTCGCTAACCCTGTAAAACTTTCTTACTGTAATTGTAAGTAAAGTAAACAACCCGCCGTCATCGTACATTATCTACTATAGCAATACTATATATTCCACTACGTTAAAAAGAACAAAAATTGTTTTTTAAGGTCCAATGTCATTATTGGTCTAACAAGGAAACGCAAGCGAAACAATTTCTTCAATTTTTAGTGAGAAAAAGTAAGAAAAGGATTTTTCTACTTAAATAACCTGCAAATCCCACGTGGCTCGACGCAGTCCACATCATACTACGACAATTTATTGTATGCCTTTTTACCATATTTTTTACTGGGATTAATATCAATTATCGAACGTAGGTATTTGCTGCTTCACAGCTTACAGCTTACAGCTTGAAGCTCCTAAACCAAGATAGGAGAGATCCGAGCTGTGTCAAGCTTGTAAGCTTGTCAAAAGTCTTGTCGAGCTTGTCAAAAGCTCGTCATATTCGTCATAGGAAATGATTTCCATAATAAATGACGAATTACTGTTCTTAGATCAAAAGCACGATAGGAGTCCACCGAACCTCAAAATGATGCTGAAGTAGCCTTCAAGGCTGCAAGTCTGCAATTATGATCACGGGAAAAAAAAAAAAGAATATTATTTGTTTGTTTCATTGCTTGAAAAAAAAAGATAGAAAGATGCTGTTTAAATAGTAAATGAATAAAAAAAAGATAAAAGAAGAGAACAGATGGGAAATTTGTCTTATTCGTAGAAAAGTAGAACATGGAGCAAAGCAAAAAAAAAAAGTTAATCAAAGGAGATTGGTATTAAGGTCTAAAGGTCGCCCAATATTTCTTTTGATGTTTTTTTGCAAAAGGAAAAAAAGAAGAAAATAAATTACAAAGCTAGCGAGCAGAAAAAGAAGAATGAAAGGCAAGAGGTCCAGATGGCGCTTAAGATCAAATTGAGAAATCGAGATAAAACACGTAAGTGGTACAGATGAAAAGAACCTTGGAAGTAAAGAAACCCGAAAAAAAAGGAAAAGCTTCGCCTAGAAACGAGTGTATGGTAGAAATGAAATCGTGAGATAATTTTTTTCCCATGAAAGTTTTCGCATTCTAAGAATGATTTTTTTTCTTTCTTTATTCTTTTCTCTTCCGTATTCACGTTAGATCATGAAATCTGCTAAAAGCAAAATTCGTCGGTCATAATCTATAGGTGTTAGCGGAGAAAGAAAAGAAAAAACGAGGTCGTTAGTTTGCGATAGAAGCTGGGGGGGGGGGAACAAGGGACTTGAGTGACAATCATGAAAGCCGTTAAAAAATCGGATAGAAAGAGACACAAGAAAAGCGGGGTCCAGAATGGAGGAAAAAGAGGAGAGGTGAGGAAAGGAAAAAAAAAAAGACCCAAAGAAAGTCCAATAGGAAATTGCATAGTCATAAAGAGATAAACAAAGGGAAAAAAAGGAAGAAGTTTTAAAATAGAAAGGAAAGGAAAGAAAGGGTATATATTAAGCAAAGGCTCTGAACAGCTAAGTGGCGAAGACTCCATATCAAGGACGTGAAGGGACGCAAGAAAAAGGGGAAACACGACACATTTAACGAATTGAAATAGACCAGGTGGACCAGGCTCAAGGTATACAGCACCAAGCCAAACAAAAAGCATGAAACTGAAAAAAAAAAAATTTTTTTAAAAACAAGAAAACCACAAAATACCACACGCATAATAGTACGGTAAAACAGAGTAGAAAGAATAGTTTGCGGGCGAAACAATAGAACCACAAAAAAGACTAAAGAAACCAAGGCGGTGTCGAAAGATATCATTTCTTCGCCTTGTTGATGAGCCATTGTAGAACGGCGTCGAGATTTGTTTCCTCCTTGCGCTTATGCTGTAGCAAGAGACTTCGCGGTGTGTAACCAGCTTAAGGTTAAGTTCCTCGATTAAGTCGTCGACAGAAAGCTTTTCGGGTAGGTCAGATTTGTTTCCTAAACGAGCAACGGTATGCCTTCGAGCACGGGTTTCTGTAGGAGAGAGTGCAATTCGTCCTTTGCAATCGGTAGTGCCTCAGTGTCCGCGGAGTCGACAACGAAACTGCGGTGTGAAGATGTTTCAGTATGTCAAAATACGTCCGATATTCGGAAATTCGACGCCTAAAAGAAGTAAATGATGATTGGGAAAGAAAATTTTTGTCTTACACAATCGCATTCGCGCCACGGCAATATCTTTCCCACATCGATCTAAATCGAGGTTGGCCACCGAGATCCCAACTTTTAAGACGGTTAAAAATTCGATTTGGTTAGCAGATATATTAATGTATAAAGCGACGAATACGAGACTGAGAAAGAATTACATTTTAATGTTACATGACCCTTTTGTACCCGCTTCATGTTAAGCCGACGGTAGGAATTGAGCTATACGTTTTCTAGTTAGTTAATGCATCGGATAGATATTTAGTCTGAAGGGAAGATTTGCTGTATTGTAGACGTACTCAGAGGTAAATTCGCCGCCCTATAGATCGTGAAACAAAAACCGGTTAGCGTCTTCATCGAAAGATAGCCATGCAACATAACAACACACGAACGAGCTCAATTTCGTCCCATCGTTTGTTTTAGCCCAAGAAAGGTCCAGAACACCTATAATGACGATGTGCGATGAACAAGGTTTGGGCAGGAAAAAAAATCCCTGAGCTCTTTTGGTGGAGTAATGCTTCTCTCTTCTCTGATCTCCAACTTTCATTGATCTCATTCGAAGGGGTTTAACGTCCAAAAATGATAGCGGAGGTGATTGCAGGCCAAAAAAAGGAAGCAGAGACGTTGAAAAACACGTACGTGTAAAACTCTCAGGAGCGAAGTTTTTCCGGCGTTCTGGAGACCGATCATGGTGATATCCATCTCGGTGGCCCTGGATAAAAAGATAAGGCAGTTTAGCAGTTGTCTTTATGATTGAGAGAAAGACCACTAAAATGCAATATCCCAGCATTCAAAATGCACGTCGAAGGTGAATGTATGGGAAGGAAGGGGTAAGGAAAGGGAAAAGGCGATTCCGCTGTCAACCTTTGGCGAGCGCTTCCCTGGAGGAACGCCCTCCAGACGTCGCAGATGCTGCTACAAGTGAACGAGCCATCTGAAAGCCAAAAAGGTAATATCGAGAATGAAATGGCCCAAAAGGTAAAACGTCAAAGATTAAAAGGGAGAACCGAGGTGACGGGATGACATCAGGTAGCTTTTGTTTTTATTCCACATACCAGAAGAGCCGGAGAAGCCAGTCGTATATCCGTCTAAAGAAGCTCGTCATGGTGAAGATTATTTGGTGTAAGGAGCACAAGTTGGAGAATGTCCTTTCCGGTGGGAATTTCCTCGCTTATAAGCAATGAGCAGTAACAGTATCCCTTGATGAAATAAAATAAGATAAAACAAATAAAAAAGGGTCGCGGATGTGCGGCGTGCTTTGTCTCCTGTGCCTGTGGAAGTGTGTGTGTGTGGGCGTGGGCGTGCGTGTGTTCCAAGCGGTGACGACGGTGGACTGTGAGCAGTAGCGACAGTTCAGGGTTTGCTTTCTCGGAGAACAAGGCAGGGAGAAACGGAGAAAAAGTTGGACGACGTCTGGGAAATGATCGCTCGATTGACGTGAGAAATCCACGTAGCGAGGTGAGAGGATATGTAGTAGGTAAGTAAGTTGTTAGATGACAAAATTCAGGAACGAGACCACTCTTATTCGATGATGAGACAGCAGGAAGGAGGAGGCAGAAAGAGATTCCCAAATAATAAATAAATAAATGGTAACAATAATAATAATCAAAAAAGAAAAGCCACGGCGAGGAGAATACGCAGCAGACGGCAATAAATGTACACCTTTGGGAAATAGAAATATTAACAGTAAAGTAATAATAGCAATATAAGGAAATATATATATATATATATAGGTGTAAATAAGGGAAGGGCAGGTATCTTCGCTGTAGAGGTCGGGAGAGATTTCTATTTCAAAGGGACTGAAAAAATACATTAAACCACCTCGAGGGAGAGAAGAGAGAAGAGAGAGAAGGAAAAAAAAAAAAAAAAGAAAAAAAAGAAAAAAAAAAAATCGAGGGAAAAAAATTTAGACCCAGAAAAAAAGAAAGAAAGGAAAGAAAGGCAAAGGACCGACGATTGGCAACCCAAACGTGAGAAGGGAAAAGAAAAAGAAAAAAGAAAAGAGAGGGAAAAAAGGGCAAAATAGCGAAAAAAAAAAGAGCACTAAAAACTGCTAGAAAAAAAAGGAAAAAAAGAACTGAGACTTCAAAAAGCTAAGAGAGAGAGCGAGAGAGAGAGAGAAAAAAAAAAGCAAAGTAAACTTATTAGAGAAGAAAAAAAAAACATACTACCAGGCATTAATAGAGATATCGGGACAGATATAAGTATCATCTATTTACTACTACTTAATATATTACAAGTATACTTAATTGTCTATTAAAAGTCTTGATTCCTTCTGGGCCTAGGAGAAATTCAGTTAAGAGGCCTGACGGGGGAAAGCAGTTGGACTAGCCGGTGAAGGGAACGAGCCAGTAGGGTCACGGGCCGGGTCTCAACCACCACCACCCACCACAATCCACTACCATTCTCACTTTTTTTTTTTTTTTTTTTTTTTTTTTCTTTTTTCCCCTTCCCTCCCTCGCTTTTTTTTATATATACTTACTTGCAGTAAGTATATATATATTTTCTTTTTGATGAGAAACCGCTCAAAAGTTACAAAAGGGCATTTCACACCGTCAATCCACTTTTATTTATTTTATCGTGGGAAAGGGTGTGCTGTTTGCTGAGAAGTTAATGAAGGGGGTTTGATGGATGTAACTAGAGGTAAAGTGCCTCTCGTGTTAGTTAGAAAAGAAGAAAAAGAAACGATATTATCATTTATATATTAGTAGTATCCAATCCCACCTATAGCCAAGTCCCCGGAATATTAATAGTCTCTTACAATTGAGGAGAATTGAGGTGGGAAAACTTCTGTTGGGGGAACTTGGTTGATATCGCGCAGACAAAAGGCTGATACTTTACCATCGCGTCCCTTTCGTCATTTCCTTAGGGTATAAATATATATCACTAGAGTGAGAACTATAAGGAGTAAGAAAGAGAGCAAAAGATGTTTAGTACCAAGCTAAAAAGGGAAAAAAGTACCTTACCTCTTAACACTAAATTTACTACAAATGCAAGAGTTGCTTAAATATCTCAAGGATCGTTCGCCCGTACTGAACTTAACTTCCTTCCTTCAATTTCAACTCGACCGGTATAAGGATGTGTGATATCGCTTTCTAAGAGTTGGAACCTCGTCCGGCATTTGCTTTTTTCTCTTTTCTAACCCTCCCTTTCTTTTCTTTTTCTTTCTTTCTCCACTTTTTTCTTTTTCTTTTTCGTTTTTTTTTTTTTTTTTTTTTCAACCGAAAAAGAAGATCGATCTTCCATTTTGTATATAGCGTCTCCGCCCTAGTAGAGGGAGCATATGACAGAACGCAGGACTGAGTTACTGACTGCCTGCTCCATTATCGATAGGGAAAATTGACCTATACAGTAAGTGTATTCTTCGTATTTTTTTCGTCTTTTTGACCTCAGGCATGGGAAAAAAAAGGAGAGAAAGAGCTATATCTTTCCTTTAACTTCCCGAACCCTGGCAATGCGCTTTGAACTTGGTTACTATAACCAGAAATTTGACGTGCGGCGTGTCGGCCGCTTTTTGTTTTTAGCCCTTCCAGCCCTCTTTAACACTTGTTGACCCCAAAAAGCCCAAGGAGGTTTTCCCTCTTTCTTTCTTTTTTTTTTTTTTTATATATGTATGTCGCCATTGGACGGACCGTCCCATTTTTGCCCTTTTCTCTTTCTTCCAGAATGGTGTCCTGTGATCGAGCTGTCGATTTCAGTCTAGTCGACATTATACCAAGTAAGTAAGTGAATAAACTCTTGTTTTCTTCTTCTCAAGTTTCCCTTTTGTTTTTTAATCCGCGGAAAGTGCGTCAGCAACAATTTTCAAAAGTCTGAAAAAGATTCTCCTTTTTTTCCTTTTGTCGTCCTACTCATCGAGGCCCTCCAAAAGAAACTTGCAAAGCCGGGCGATAATTGCAGCTTTGTCCAATTGTGGGGGAAAAACTCAAGGTAACCTCTCTCTCTCAAAGGGAAAATCATTCTTGCATTCGGGAACATCCCCCTCCCTTCCACCGTTAAGCGCCTGGTCAGCTGCAACATGCAGGCTGCACTGTCGTTTCTCTGCTCATGCTCACCCTTCCCAAATTTTACTTCTCGCGCGATAATACAGGAGCGTTCCTCAAAAAAGAACCCATGTATTTGAAACATGCACCGGGAAAGAAAATTCTTGGGATGTTTGAGTGCTGTGTTGAGAAAAGAATTGAATTGAAAGGCTACAAATGTTAGCCAGAGCAAAGAAGGAAGCGGCGCACAAAAAAAAAAAAAAGGACCCGGAACCTGTCTTGCTTGAGCTTCAGTTAGCCATATGGTAGGGTATTTATAGAGGTGAACCATGGCGCGTCCAGGGCAAAATAACCGTGCACATGCTTGTTTTTAGTAAAGGGATAATCCTCACTGCTCGTGGGATTTAGTTAAAAGGGCCACTTACCAAGGAGGACAGGCAGCTTTTTGTATGAGAATCGGCGGCTCGCGGAAGTTGGGAGCCTCAAGGGGATTGAACTGACGAAAATATCAGAAAGAAATATCGAGATAGGTGAAGTAGAAAATATTTATTATTCTTATAATTTCCCTATTTATTTTACTTATTTTTTGACTATTATTGTTGAAAAGGGAAATGCTTAGTGAAGCTCGTTCTCGTTTGGGGGGGATTTTAATAATACAGGAATCACGATCCTGACCGCCGAAAAAAGATTTACAGAATTGGCGCTTAAATCTCTTCCTGTTCATATTTAGGGTGGACGTCAAAGTAGTAATTGTTCTCTACCTAAATATTCATCTTTTTTTTTTTTTTTTTTTTTTTTTAACACAGGACTCTCCCAAGCGGTCTTCATCTTTCATAGCAGACGAGATATACTTATGTATGTATATTCAATTTTAATCAAGGAATAAGAAAGACTAGAAGAAAAATAATATATATCGAAGTTGTTAAAAATAGCAGACCAAGGGATCAACTTCGAACTCGGTCGAAGTATATTGCTTTATAATCTTCTTCTAGAATATCTCCATATATAAAATAACAAGACAAGTTCCCCAGCTGCTTCCTTATACAAGGTCCGAAGTTTTGAGGGACCTCAGAGATATTTATAGGCGCTGCCTCTAACAAATGACCATCACTACAAAGCAGAACACGACAACATGGGGAGAGGGAAAAAAAAGCTTCACCATCGTGGCAATCACCCTTTCGCTCGATGACAAAGGAGTCGCGGCCAACTCGTCAACCATGTTGGCAGAGAAGTAACAGCGGGAAGGGATCACTTGGTGATAGTCAGTCACCAGATGCCTCAGGCCGTTAACCACGTTGCTCCGAATAGTGAAGTTTCAGAGCAAGCCACAGCTAAGGCTAGTGAACGCCACTCGATTGTCTCTCTTCCTTCGTCTTACCAAGTCGGGTTAGTGCTGGTTTATTGGACGGATTCTGTCCAAGTCTAAAAGCGTTAACTTTTCATGCTTTCCACAGAAAAGTGTCAAGTCAGTGTCCCAATTCTGGGTGATAATACTTCAATGTAGTTTGCGTGTGTTTTAGGTACTGTTACATATTGCTGGGTCTCTCTCTGATTGGCACATTGGCAGCTTTAACAGTTCTAACAGTTTACCTTCCCTTGCTCCGTTACTCCGCCCACTTCCTTCCCTCGCTCTTATCCCTATAGAAAATTCTCCCGCCCCTTTTTTCTTATTCCCTTTCCTCTCTACTTCTATTCTTTTCCTGTCAAAATGATCTGTTGTTAGCTCTCGTTCCCTTTATACTTCTTTTTTTTCTTACATCGGATACATTCTTGTCATTCATTTTTACTTTTTTTTTACTTATTCATTTGTTTACCTCTATGAGGCTTTTTTTCGATTATTATCGGAACAAAATATACACATTCCTTTAAGTCGGCTTATTGGCCTGCTTTTTCCTTCTTTTACCCAAGAAGTGCTGTGTTTTTTCTGCAGCCGCTCACGAAAGAAAATAGTACACTACACTGCCTTTCTCGGTGCCTCAATTCTTACGAACACTCGATCCAATGATCTCCGGACTGCATTTTGGGAGCCGACGCAATCTTTCTTTTGCTTGAAGGACTATCGCAAATTAACAGCCGTATCTATTTTAACGGCTTCCCTTTCGTTCATTTTTATCGTCGAGATCGGCCTTGTGGGACTTTGAATGATTCGTCGTTGCCACACACATCCCCGCGACGCCTCATTATCGAAACCCGCACCATTGCTCGAATCCTTTATTTACGTATCGATTCCCACATCTTATCGGCTTGTTACACCATCGAAATTCCAACCTTGTATGGCCTGGTGCCCCGAAAATCAATCGTTCACTCAATATACCTACAAATCGACAATCGTTAAAACGAAAATTAAATATTCGCAAAAATGCCGAACCTCGTGATCAGAGATAGTCTTATACAGAAGGGCGAGAACACGCTGTCGACATTTAGTTCGTGGGATAAGTACGTTTTGGGAAGCTTAGACATTTGAGCTATTTTTAGAAATATTAGTAAAAGATATTGTCGCTGACAAAGATACTTTTTCTTCCCTCTTCAACCAGATGTATGGCAAAAAATTACTGCAAATGGCCGGTCATTGTCGGATGTATTGTCGGCGGGTTAATCGCCATTTCGTTAATATGGTGCTTCATTCGGTGTTGCATGGTAAGAAGGAATGACTCCTAAGAGATTCGAAATTCGACTAACATTTTTTTTAAAGTGCGGTTACCGATGCTGCTGCTGCGGTGGCCGAAGATATAAGAATCGTCAGGTAAACAACCCCCGCTTAATCAGTGGGTGGGCGGTGAAGAGCAGGGCCGATGCCACCTCCCGGTGGTCCCGGTTTTCAGCGGGTCAACACGGCGCCGAAGGAGGATGACACACCGAAGTATGCCTATTTCGATTCTGAGGGACGGGCGGCAAATCCTGACGACCTACCGACAATGCCATCGTGGGAAGGGTCCAAGGTTGAGAAAGTGGAAAACCCGAACGCTCAAGAATCCGTGGAATTGACGAACGTGAACAACGCTAAACTGAGGGAGGGCAACAACAATTCGCCGGCACCGCAAGCACCGAGGATTGGCAATGGTTACGGACGTCCTACATCGCCTTACCAGGCTCCGCAACAAGGTTACGGACAATATGACGACGGATATGGCCGACACAGTCCTGCCCCGCAATATAACCAGAACGGTTATCCGGCCAATCAGCAGCATCAACAATCGAATTGGAGGAATGATAGCTATAACAACAACAAAAACAACAACTACAAGAATAACCAGGCACCACCCCCGCGAGCGTATTCTCCGGGCTACCAAGGCTATCAGGATACGGGGGTTTACCGGGTCAATACGACGGTGGAAATCAGTACCCCCAGCAAGGTCGGCACACGCCGGTATCAAATAACGGCTACGCGCAGCCCGCTTACAATAACAATGGCGGATACCAGCAGCAGCAACCGCAGGATGGCGGTTACTTCCAACACCAACCGCCATATACGAACCCGCACCGCGGCACTCCCAGTCCCGGTCCTCATCAGCAACCACCGAGGCAGTGGACAAACGTATAAATTCTCAAAAAAAAAAAAAAATCCTACGATTATCGTTCACTCTCGGGTTATAACCTTTGATATATAACACTGGACGCGATATATAATAGTAATGATGTAGATATGAATTTCTTTATGCCTGTACCATCATTTGGAAGGCAGACTCTCCTTCCTTCGATATCCGTATTTTTTTTTTCTCTCGCCATTTTCCACCCCTCTCTTTCTTTCGCGTCCTTATGCATTTCAAGTTTGTGCATATTTTCCCATTTTGTGCATTCAGGGGTTTTCTTCCATTTTTCTGTCGTTTGGTGTCGTCCTTTTTCGTCTCTCATTCTCTCATATTTTTCTTTCTACTATACTATAATGTATGAATACCATGTGTACGAGTAGCGGCGAAAACTCCCATTGTATCGAAAGCAGTTCTTTTGGAAAATAAATATAAAAATTGTAAAATTCTGCAAATTAAAATTATTTTTGATATCATCTACTCCGCGGCGGCCACGACTTCACCCACGGTACAAATTAAATTTTTTTTTTTTTTTTTAAGCCATCAGGCAACACCATGTCAAAGATTCCAATCCACCAAATAACGTCGGGACAGCAAAATAATATACAAGGGTTGGTGGTGCACTGGTGCTGCCAGGCAAAAATAGGCAAAAATAAAAATGTAAAATGCCAAGAGGTTGTCGTTTTGCTTTGAAGGTATGTGGAAAGAATGACGTCGACCTGCATTCTGGAAATTCTACAGATCGGTGGGAACAACCCAGCAATATATACGATTTTTTAAATACACCACTACTAAAATTATACCTCCTATTTTTATACCTGAAAAAGGAGCACTCGCTATCAGCGATGATGTAAACCTTCCTTTTTATTAGGGAGCCTAGAAATAAAAAATAAAAATATGAGGAAAATCAGGGTTCCCATTAGTTCCTTAGTTCCGCAGCCCTCTTTTTAAGGCGTAAAAGGACGATTCCGTAGCACCCAGCTAGTAAGGCTATCCCTTCCTCGTTCGCTGTGACAGTTTAAATAGTGCAAGCCCATCCGCTATCTTCCGTTTCGACCCTTTCTTCCTTTTTGACAGACAGAAAGATCTCTAGCTTTCTTATTCCTAATCGTTCGCCTATTCGTTGTTCGCCTCGAAAATATATCGTAGATTCACCACGCTTGCAGTAGTTGCGTCTCTCCTCCAGTAATAATTATATAAACCCCCTTCAGGATCGTCGTCAAGTTCCTTCTACAAGCTTTAAGAACTTACCTAAATCACTATAAAATTTATATCGAACCGAGAACTTTAGACCCTGCACGATATAAAGGCCATTTGAACACCAAGAGACTTTCAAGAGAACCATATCAATCTAGTCTTTACGATATATAAAACCCTCTATACCTAACACTCACCGCCAATTTCTTCACTCCTCGAACACAATGTGCCTCATGTACGTATCACTCCTCCCACAATCCACAAAAAGCCCACCTCTGTAATAAAAATGTTATACTAACATATCACCCAACAGCGGACGAGACCGCAGCGACGACACCCCCGCCTTCCGCAAAACCACCGTAATCTACGAGCGGGACCCGCGCGCATCAGCCGCGCCTCCTACGACTCCCGCGTGCGCACAAACAACGCGACGAGCCGTTACTACGACGACCGCCGGACGTCGCGGTCCTCGTACGTCTCCGACCACCGCAGCAGCCGCAACAGGTCCACCAGCAGGCGCGGGTCTAGGAGGGAAGTATACCTCGAGCGCGACCCCGCGCGGATTTCTTATACTAGCAGGACGTCGCAGCCGGTTATGGTGGAGACGAGGAGGTCGCAGCCGTTGTTGTGGAGAGGAGGTCCGGGAGTGTTATGGTTGAGAGACCGGGGCCTGTTATTGTGGAGAGGACGGATCGGAGGTTTCTATAACCAATTAACCTAGGAAACAAGGGATATATTGGTTTTATATATATATGTTATGTGAGCGATGATATTTTTTGTTTGGCGTAAATACCTCTTGGTTATTTTTGATATGTTTTTTCTATTCAGTGTACAAAATTCTTTGGTTGCTTTTTTGTTTTGTTCACGCTCCTATGACGTATGACGATTAGCCTTTACTTCTGTTCTCTTCACACCTTGCAGCATTTTCTTCAGGAATTTGGACATGCATTTCAAACGAAAACCTAACGAAAGTTTGGATAAATTAATACACGATGGATTGTTTCTTTGAACTATAGCAATAATAACTGTTCTAATTATATAAAAAAAAAAAAAAAAAAAATTAGTACAAATTATCATTAGTTGCTGAGCACCTCGAATCTACTACTGACAAACTGACAACTTGTATGTAGCATTCATTGCGCGTCGTGAAACTGCTGGGTGTGAAATTGAGGCCCAAGTGGCGTGATTTAGCTGTATAAACTTACGATTTATAGGAATTATTTCAAATTGCCCTATAAGATTTCCCTGTTTTGGTATAATTAGCTGAAATTGAAATAGATATACCCTTTGTGGGAATTTCCCTCTGGTCCGGTTTGTAATTCGTATTCCTTTGCCGGCGTTAGAGTTTCTTGTTAATTTTAGGTCGATTTTTATTACCTCACTCACCACGCAACTCCGACACCACCAATTTTCGCTCCTTTCATCCCGCCCGACAATCTTCAACAAAAACCTTCAATCACCGCTATCGAACTATCTTCCGACTCCTTTCTCATCACCGACTATCTCTACTCTCCTCTCCGAAATTATGGCAACAGCATCAGAATACGAAGGGCGGTAAGAAATAAATTAAATATCTCACCATCAATGGCGTTACCTTTTTTGCTTCAACAAGCACGTGCTAAATATTGCATTGAACTGTTCTCCAGGGCCATCCTAGCATCCGCCGTCTTCGCATCAATTGCATCCTCAGTGATAACGCCGGTCGTAGTCCACGCTGAAGCTCCGGTATGGAACCCCTATCCAGTTCTATTATTAGTTTATCCGAAGTAAACTGTAGCTCACGCAATTTGCCAATTTGTTATGTTAGCAGCCGAAGAAATCGATCTACGACGACCTACCCGTATCACGCAACCACCCAAACGTCACAACTACTCGAGCCTCGACAAACCGACGCAGGAGCTAGCGACGTACATCCGAACATCCCGCCTCTTCCTGCACGAAAAAGTAGTAGTCACGCAGCAGTCCCTCGACGCCGCGTTCGACAAGTACCTCTCCCTAGAGCAATCGTTTACGTCTACGATAGCGTCACTCGCCCCTTCGCAAGGATCGAAGGAGCAAGTTCTTCCCGGGACGATATTCGTGCTTGTGTCCGCGATGGCTGGAGGTGTTATTTCGAGGAATCGGATGTTTCCGATTAGAGCTGTTACACCGTTGGCGGTGGGCGTTGCTGCGTCGTGGATTTTCTTACCGGAGACGACGAGGAACGTTGCGGATTTGCTGTGGAAGTACGAGGAGAGGTACCCGCAGGTTGCGGAGGCGCATTTGAACACGCGGAAGGCGATAACGGAGGGCTGGGAGAAGACGAACGCTGCTTACGCTGACGGGAAGAAGATGGTGGAGGGGAAGGTAAACCAGGGGAGGGAGGCCATCGAGAGTTGGATTAAGAAGCTGTAGAAGTATAGAGACTCTCGTTGATTCCTTTTGCTCTCTCTTTATTGCTTTGCATATTTATATTGTGTTTCTTTTTTTTTTTTTTTTTTTTTCTTTCTTTTTTGGTTTTCACGTAGGCAAAGTATATATCAAAAAGTGCGACTTTGTAGATAGAAAGCCGGCCGAAAGAACAAATAAGAATTTATCCATGTATATTCAATCCATTGCATCTTTAGCTGCCACTGCGAAGCTCGTTAATCTCACCTATCATGTTTTGTATGCTAGCATGTGGACAGAGGTCCTCAAAAGCCTGTTCCTGGGCAAAAAATTAACGCGGCGGTTTTTATTGGCTACTTGGGTCCTATTTCAATGTCTTGGCATTTTGTGGTCCCAACTTCTCTTCGGTCTAAAAAATTTTTCGAACAAATTTTTGTCGCAGAAGCAAATGAGAGAAGCTACTTATTGGAAAAACTCTTATTTTTCTACCGCCTCTTCCATCCTCGGGCGACACAAACACCTTCACCACCTAGCATCGCACCAATTCACCTGGATGTTTTCACCATCAGCGAGAGATCCTTTACATATATAATACAAACATGACCACTTCAGTAATATCGCTGAGGAGCGAAGCTCCCGCGACAGCTTCCTTCGACGCACTAAAGCGGGAGAAACTTTTTCGCAACCCGCCTGCCGATAAGAGCGCTTTTCCAGCGCTGCAGGAGGCCGTAAAGCCGCATATCGAATCGTGGAACGCACTTACTCGGGAAGGAGGGTTATTAGACCTCGCTGTAAAAGAAATCGGAGAGAAGAGCGTGTTCGATAAGTTGGAGGCGCAGCAGGGCCTGGTGGAGGGGGAATAAGCTTAGTAGTATGCAGCTATCTTTCACTTTTTCATTTTGGATGTTTGTCTTTGCGAAAAGGGTTGGGTGATGAGCAATTGATTTGCTTGATAACTAACGTAGGACCTACGGAGTATAGTTAGGGTCGAGAAGATCTTCATATCGAAATCTCTGCTTAGTTCGCGGGAGAAGACCAGCACGAAGCGTGAAATATTTCCGGCGGAAGTAAGCTTTTTCTCCCAAAACACTTTAATTACAAATTGAGGCCGTGGTTACTAATTTGGAGCTTTTCTTTCTTTATGGATGTAGTGCAGAGAACGGCATACGACGTACAGAGGCAAGCTGCAAGTCAGGCTGCAGGTGAAGGTGAACAATGGCGACTGGAAACCGGAGACCCGAGAGTGCGGATACATACCCCTGATGGTTAAGGTAGAAAAAGCATACTGAGAGTGCGCACCGCATTCATTTTTTTTCGATATGACATTTTGGAGCGATGCGGAAGCTAATAATGAGTCAATGTATAGGTAACCGCTGCCACCTGGAGAAAATGTCACCGAGAGATCTAGTCGAGCACAAAGAAGAGTCCGAAGAGCTGGGAGGTTACTTCATCGTCAACGGGAACGAAAAGCTGATCCGCCTCCTCATCGTCCCGCGGCGGAACTACCCCATGGCCATCGTCCGGAGCTCTTTCGCCAACAGGGGGAAACGTACACGACAATGGGTATACAGATCCGCTGCGTGCGCCCGGACGAGACGGCGCAGACGAACGTCTTACACTACCTCAGCGATGGAAATATCACTTTTAGATTTTCGTGGAGGAAGCAGGAGTACCTCGTCTCCGTCATGATGGTGCTCAAGGCGCTCGTGGAGACGAACGACCGCGAAATATTCGACGGCATCGTCGCGATCGGCGAGAGGGAGAATACGTTCTTGACGGATCGTGTGGAGTTGTTGCTGAGGACGTACAAGGCTTACAAGCTGTATTCCGCCAAGGAGACTTTAACGTACCTTGGATCGAAATTCAGGATCGTAATGGGTGCTAGTCCGGACGCAACGGATCTGGAAGTCGGCAATTTGTTCCTGAGGAAGATTGTCCTCGTTCATCTCCAGGAGCCTAGGGATAAGTTTCGACTACTGCTGTAAGTGAATTTTTTTGTGCTACCACTTTATCTTGAAACAATTATAAAAATACTGACACAATTGTTCAGATTCATGATAAGAAAGTTGTACTCCCTCGTGGCCGGAGATTGCTGCGTTGACAACCCTGACGCTGCGCAGAACCAGGAAGTTCTACTTGGTGGTTTCCTCTACGGCATGGTAATCAAGGAGCGCACGGAAGAATACCTCAATAGCATCATAAAGACAATCCGCGAAGACTTGATGAGAGGTGTGAAAGTAGATTTCAATAGCGAGCAGTACCTGAAAAAGACGTTTGGCAAGAGCGGCGACAAGATTGGCGACACCCTGAAGCATTTCTTGACTACGGGAAACCTTAACAGTCTAGCGGTTTGGACTTGCAACAGACGACAGGTTTTACTGTTGTTGCGGAGAAGCTCAACTTCTATAGGTTCATCAGCCATTTCAGAATGATACATCGTGGTAGCTTCTTCGCCCAATTAAAAACGACAACAGTCAGAAAGCTGCTTCCGGAAAGCTGGGGTAAGTTAGATACTCCGTTCAATCGGCCGTTTCTCTTTAGTCTTGGTGTCACGAATCCCTCTGGAAAATGTGACAGAGGTTAAAATTATGATATTTTTCTTTTTTAAAATGCAGTGTAACGTGTCTGTTTTCGACCATTTTTATATGCTGTGCAACATTATTTCTGGAACGATTCGGAGACTAAGCGGGATCTTTCTTTTCGATCCTTTCGTTTTACTTTTTAATTTTAGGGTTTCTGTGTCCGGTGCATACTCCCGATGGTAGCCCCTGCGGCCTGCTCAACCATCTGGCGCACAAATGCAAGATCGTAACACACGCTAGCGACTGCTCGCACGTCCCCTCGGCTTTGTTCTCGTTAGGGGTACATACCCCATCGATGTCCCCAATCCCTGCGTCAGCTTCCATGTGCGTCCAACTCGACGGGCGCATTGTCGGCTGGTGCTCGCCAAAAGTAGCAAGGGTGGTGGCGGACACCTTACGCTACTGGAAAGTTGAGGGGGTCACAACATCCCCAAGGATCTCGAGATCGGTCTCGTTCCGACCTCTAACGGGGGGCAGTATCCTGGTATATACCTTTTCTCGCAGGCGTCGCGCATGGTCCGGCCAGTGAAGTACTTACCGCTAGAGAAGGAGGATTTCGTCGGCCCTTTCGAGCAGCCGTATATGTCGATAGCGGTTAGGGAGTCGGAAATTGCGGATGGACCGAGTAACACTACGCATGTGGAGTTCGACCCGACGCATATACTATCGATCGTCGCGAACATGACGCCGTTTTCAGACTTCAACCAGAGCCCGCGTAACATGTACCAGTGTCAGATGGGTAAGCAAGCGATGGGTACCCCCGGCACGGCAATAAGGCACAGGACGGACAACAAGATGTACAGGCTGCAGACGGGTCAATCACCGATCGTGCGGTCGCCGCTGTACAACGAGTACGGTTTAGACAACTTCCCCAACGGCATGAACGCCGTCGTCGCCGTCATTTCGTATACGGGTTACGATATGGACGACGCGATGATATTAAACAAGTCTGCGCACGAGAGGGGTTTTGGACACGGGACGATATACACGACGAAGGTTTACGACTTTGAGGAGATATCGTCGACGAGTAATCCGCAGTACGCGTTCGGGTGGGGTGGCCGCCGATAGGTGCGGACGAGTGGACGAAGAATAGGTTTAAATCGCTCAAGGAAAAGTACTCTGAGCGGGTAGACGAGGACGGCCTCGCTTGGATAGGTCAGAAGCTCACGGAAGGCGACGTCGTGGCTGTTTACCACCACAAAGCTACGGGAGAAACGCAGTTCTTCAAGTACAAGGGCATCGAGGACTGCTACGTCGAAGAAATCCGTATATTAGGTAACGACATCGGCGATAGCCCCTGTCAGGCCATTAGCGTGAAATTCCGCATCCCCCGTTCACCTGTCATCGGAGACAAGTTTTCCTCCAGGCATGGCCAAAGGGTGTCTGCTCCCAGAAATGGCCCGCGGTCGACATGCCCTTCTCCGAATCAGGTATTCAACCGGATGTAATCATCAACCCACACGCTTTCCCCTCGCGTATGACGATCGGCATGTTCGTCGAGTCGCTCGCTGGTAAAGCGGGTGCTTTACACGGTATAGCGCAGGATAGCACGCCGTTTAAGTTCAGCGAGGAGTTCACGGCGGCGGACTATTTCGGCCACCAGCTCAAGCGGGCGGGATATAACTACCACGGTAACGAGCCGATGTACAGCGGCATCACGGGCGAGGAGTTCGCGGCGGATATTTACATTGGGGTTGTGTATTATCAGAGGCTGAGGCACATGGTGAACGACAAGTTCCAGGTTAGGTCTACGGGTCCCGTGGATGCGAGGACGCGGCAGCCGGTGCAAGTACGTAATCCTACCCTTAATACAAAATAATCCCCTCTCTTCAAAGAGATAGAATTACCAACATATGTAATGTCTTATTTCTAGGGTCGTAAACGCGGCGGTGGTATCCGCGTCGGAGAAATGGAGCGCGACTCGTTACTCGCTCACGGACGGCGTTCTTACTACAGGACCGCCTATTGAACTGCAGTGACTACTCGCAGTCGTGGGTGTGCAAGACGTGCGGTAGCTTCCTATCTACGACGCCCACGGCGGTGACCACGAACGACCAGAAGCGCGTGGAGGTTAGGTGTAGGCGGTGCGCGACGCCCGCGACAGGACTCGAAGATATCGACGACGGATCGTACTGGGAGGACGGGTTGGGGAATAAGTGGGTCGGAGGCGCTAATACGACGGTCGTGGCGGTTCCCTTTGTGCTGAAGTACGTTTCTTTCCCTTCCTCTTGATTTTTCATTTCCCCTTTTTACGATTTTTCGGCTTTTATAAAGGGTGGAATGCTAACTACGCTTTTACTACAAAGATTCTTGGACGCCGAGCTCGTGGCGATGGGTGTCAGGATGCACTTCGCGGTGGATTCGAAAGATATGTAATATTGTATCTTTCATCTAAGTATTTACTACTATATTTTTTGGCTTTTGAATTTACCTCTTCCATTATTATACCAATTACAGTAAAATCGCGTTGAGCTGTATGAAAAAGAAAACGAAAAAAGAGAGAAGTATTTAAGCTAAAAATAAGGCATAAGCGATATATATAGATTATCTACCTATAATATAGACTATGTATATTAGACTTGGGGAAATAACAAAATATGAGGTGTGAGAGGTGTGATCGATCACTCTTATTTACCTTTATACTGTTATACATCTTGCCTCTGATTTTCTAAAGATGACTATAGGGCGGTTTGTTGTTCGCTGCTTTTTTTTTTTCTAACTGGCTTCAATAGAGGAGAGAAGATTACTACTAACATCCATTACGCGCCACCCACCGCTTTTACTTCCCCTAATGCTCATTTAATATCGCAGGTTGGCAGTGGGGTACGTTGTACTGCTTCGTTAAAAGCTAGAATCATGAGTACCGTCAAACGTGGGGCAGTTGTGACCCAAGTAAATTCCATAAAACATCTTAGTATGCCTCTTCGCGTAACATGTTCTGGATAAATTGTGGTCGATCATGATCAGATGCATAACCGTATGGGAAGGTAAGTAAGGTATCGCGCTAAACGATTCCACATAGGACTATTTATGGGAGGCTTCTTTGCTTGTTCGGCTGCTTAGAGCCTTACATGTAAACGATTCAAATACTGAATAGTATGAATTGCAACTCGTGCTCCTACAATGATACCTTATGTCTCTCTCTCCTAACGTAGTGCGCTGAAAGTGTTATCTATCTCGTTGATATCCTGTTAGTGTAGTTTCGCTTTTGACGGAGGGTTTAGAATGTTCGGAGTAGGAAGTATCGTATTTGGGTCGGAGGTGTTTCCTGGATCACACGTTTTTATGGACCTCGTCTAAGGATCAATGTAACTTCATATCATAAGCTTCTCGATAACTTCGTTGTTATACAACGCCACGCCCTGCCGCGGTGCGGTGGGAGGTCTGCTATGTTAGGCAGCTGATCTTCTGGCGAAAACGTGTTTCTCTTAAGTTGTAGCTTTCCTGTATCTAGCAGGCGAGGAAGATTTATCTTTTGTAGCTTTCGGGGTGCGGGGTTATCTGTCGTATTCGTAGTGAAAAGGAACATTATGCTGTGGTGTTCGCGGTTTCGCTTCTGAAGTGAATATGCGCTGAGGTCACCCATAATGAGGGAGTGTAAGTAACTGCCTATATTATCATTATAAGCATTTCGCCGCCTATTACTGATCGTATGATAGTTGGGGTGTTTAAATGGCGTGGAAATTTGAATTTATGGGCCTGTTGGGGCATTGGTACAATGTGCGATACATCGAGGTTGAATATGATCGAAAGGTCGATCGCTCTAGAAGATTTTGTATGTGTCTTGGTTCCAAAAGGTGAGCATATCGCTTTTTTTTTTTTTTTTTTTTTTTGAGACCTTGGTAATTTGGTATTTATGCTTGGAATCTTCTGGAATTGGGCTTCCGATTATGTCCGCAAAGTATTCTTCCTATAGATAGCGAGTAACTTTGGATATCAGGCCTATCCAAATAGACCGCTTCTTTGGAAATTGCTATCGATTGCCTGGGATTCTGCTTGAACCCATAAGGGACAAAACAAATATCAGAAGACTATAGATGAGGACTGACGATGCTATGTATTTCGCATTGCAGCGAAGGTTTCCCAACGTGGCTATGTCCTAGGAGCCTTTGGCATAGTGACGGGAATATATAGTGGCTGATGGGGCGATTGCTTCATTTGTTTAATAGAAGATGAGAATATAGTTGTTTGTCCGAAGATGTATTTTATTGGTTCGTAATTCGATCATCGTACGTGGCTCCGTTTTATATGGTAGCCCGTACGAGCGAGATAGGAATCCATTAGAATATACGATTTTCGGTTCTCCTGCTGGTATTCACCTATGCCAGGGGAGCGGTTGCGACCCTACGCATCATCTTTCAGATTGTGTTCCTGAGAGTGCGCTTTAGGTATGTTCAGTTACGATCAGCTCCCGGTCTGTATCACTCGTTGCCAGAGGTATGAAAATCGAAGAGCATCTTCGTCGTGGTAATTGAGGTCTTCTTAGATGGGAAAAATCTTAGTTAATTTACCAATAGAGATAATGCCTTTTCTTTCGGAGCAACATTCCTCATTATTACCGCGAAGTATATATGGTGCAAGGTCCCCAAGGATGTCAAGTGAATGAGCATGAAGTGATGGCGCTGTTAGGAACGTATCAGTTGTGAACGTAGATATATGATTTATGTAACATATGCGATCCGAGAAGAACCTTTACACTATTTGAGTTTTGGGCAATGATAATTGTCTACTGAAATACCGGGGCTTCAGCGCATTCTCGTCATCCATCAAGAAATTACGAGTTTTTATGTAATGGTTAGTAAACAGTGGAGTATTCACGGACGTAGAGAAGCTATGTAGTAGAAGCCGGCCTGCAGCTTCCCGGACCCATTGCAGGGAGCTTGTCGCTAGTATTCGGCGGATATCGTTCAAGTATACGATGGACAAGATCATCTGCCTCATTGCACTGAAAATTAACGTGATATGGTGGGTTAGCTAGTTGCATCGAAGTTATTTCACTTATCCTGGATAATCTTGATTTTTATTTGAGATTGACCATTTTCCAGAAAAAAAAAAACAATCAAACTATCCTGTCAAGAGAATAGAGCTTCGCAATGGTCCGCTATGGCTTTAACGTTGACTCGAATCAACCTGAGTTGTACATACTTCTCTGCGGAAAATTCGATTGACCCAACTATAGCCTGAACAGGTCGCCCCTTGGTACAACTCTGATGTTCAAGAATATGTAAGCTCTCCTGTTTCCATTATTTACGTCTAGTTGAAAATCTACTCCATTTTGGGCTATACAGACGTATATCTTTTACCTGACCTTTAGATCTTGTTGAACTAATTATCATGGACCCCTTTACACCCGACCGTCAGGATTTGATAATGTATTATTGCTGTAGTAGGATATATTTCCCAACAACGCTAAATTTGCAAATTATGAATTTCACTTGCCCGATAATTTTCTGTTCGTATCCCACTTGCCCTACCACCCTATCGCAGCTTAACTGTCCCTTGCCTTGCGGCGTTCATTAAAACTTATACGGGGGCGATTTCCCATTTGTCAATCTGTATTAGATACGCAAGTGTTCACAAACAGTAATGCTTATGTCTTATATAGGCCTTCCTTAGACCCTTGTGGGAAATTCTTATCCCGGTTGAGTGTGCTGCTGTATTTATTGGTAGGTAGAACTTGTGTTGTCTAAACTAGTGTTGCCGTTCACGCTGCAAATGAATATAACTTGTTCTTATAACCAATTGGCGCCCAGAAGGTCTCGTGTTTATTGCCGTATATTGCTAGCCTAGGTGCGGATACGGATATACGTGGTAGTTTACAAAGCTTCTTAGAATTAGTCATTCTAAACGCGTCCATATTTGCCTATCACACCGGGGATGCCTTCGCTCTTCAATCTTCACTCACTTAACGCCTCACCTGGCTTGCCTACGGAGGTCTACATCGGGCGTGAATTCCGTGGAATATCTAGCTCAGACTCTTTCTAAATGAGTGTAATGGAAGTTAGAGATTCCCATATCTAACTCGCGAGGAGCACCACCTTAGGTAGGATATGCGGTAGTAATCATTTTGAGGGTTTCTAGCTCACTTCCTATCAAACGCAGGTGATCCCAATAGCGCTCTCTGTTAAGCTTGTTTATCAAATCGGGAGGATACTCATGGACTCCCGAGCTAGGTCATAGCAAAATTGGATGGTACTAGGGGTATAAGCAGTTTGTACGATATTTGCATTATAAGTTCCTCAAGCGAACTCACGTCTCGATCTCAACTTGCATTTTTCAACTGAAGAAGTGCAGCGCACTTGAAACAAACTTGTCATATCTCCCGTAAATACGCCTCGATACAGACTATAATCGGTAATCGCGCTACTAGGAAACACCTTATATGTTTATAGATAATACATACCTTAAATATCCGACTTTGTTTCGCGATCTGGAGCCCAGCTATCAATCTATGGCCTGAAAAGATCTTAACTGAGATACAGGTAAAAATGAGGCGGCGCCGACTTATTCGCTATTATACCTTTCGCCGCGTGTAATAACGCTATTAATGATTCAGCTTTGCCGTCTACCTCCCAGTCTTCTGAATACACATAAGTAAACAATTTCCTTCATCGTACCATACGCATGTTCCGTTTTCCTACGATCGGCTAGGCACGTAAAATAATCCCAAGGGAATCTACAAGAAACAAGCAGCGATATACGTTGCTATTTACTTGAGTAGTATTGCCTTTACTTAATAATCGGATGTATTATTCAGATGCACGTGCCAGTATGTTAGCTCTAGAAAGCATTTGAAGTTATAAAAGCACGTCTTTCGTCACTACAGATAATGACGAAATAACCATGGTACTTTTTTTGGGCATCCCTTACACAGAATGCATGGCCCTCGTTAATCGTGAAAGCTCTGTCGTTTTTCCGATTAATATCGGCATAATTTCTTCTCACGGTACTACGATTTTTCTATTGCGTGATGGGTGAATACCTGATCAATTGAAGCTATGCTTGGTCCGCCAATTTTTTGGTATCTACTATCCACGCTATTACCTGCCTGTTATACCAAATGATCGAGGTAAGGTCTCTGGTAAGGGCAACAATGAATAATGAGTGAATCATATGGCTCTCCACGAGTACTTCTATTTTCTGCTCCATTGCTTCGTATGCAACGTGGGGTTTATGCGATAACCGAAGTTGCACGAGAGGTCAATTGACTTCCTCACAAGTATCATTGTCGAAGTTGCCATTGGGTAATGAGCTAAGTGTTTATCATCTTTTATGATGGTGTCATTCTCAATGCATCCGTATAAATTTCGGCGGCGGTGATATTGTAAGCTTTGGTGAGTCATCGACTGGTATTGGTACGATGTCTCCATCGTAGTGTAACTTGATACGCACGAGTAAGCTTAGCTAAATCCGCCCCTGTTACACGTCTTAAAACGCCTCGTTTAGGTTCCATGTGGAATGGATGATAGTGTAGTAGCTCATATTCTGCTAATCTTTCCTCTGCCGTGAGTATCAATGCCTCGAAGCACGTTTTTTGTCTGGGTTTATGGCCTCCGCGCGATCGGTCCTGGATTCTACCGTTAGGGCTAAAGCGAGGATAGACCCTATGATGCAGTCAGAGTTTCGGGGAACAAAGGAGAAATACATATCACTGCCGCCGTTTTCCTAGATTTTTGTCGGTAATCGATCTTGCCACTGATATTGTGGTTTTAAAAGTACATGATTTGGATTCTTTGGCCCCGACCTTGATAGCTAACTTAGAAAGTAGCTGTCAGATTCGTGGATATTCTAGTAATGTCGAAGAAAAGGCAGAACTCTATGCTATTGTTTTATTGTCCGGCGGAATATAGATATTTCGTTCCAAGTCCAATATGTGAGTGTACCAAGGGATTTTAGTCTTCAAATATCGCCTGCCTTGTCTATTGAGTGACTAGACTTGCACATGAGATCCATTGACTTCTTCGTAAAATATGGAGGCTCTCTTGTAGAGCTAGTTAATGGCTACCTTATCACGCTTTCTTAACTGCTCTCCTGAGATACCTCATTAAGGATGCAGTAGACCTTGAGTTATATCGCCGTGTTGGTTCCTTCGCGTTAATTCCCTATCGCTGTCGTTCTGCTTGTTCGGCTGCTATGTTTCCGGCGATATATTCCATTACAAAATACAAGACCCAATTTGATTGATTACGAAGATCGGCGTCCTCGTTCTTCTTTAGCAGAGCTATCTTGTGTGCACGCATTCATTGTGAGTATTTCATTTGTATTTTGGAATATTTATCAAAAAGCGCGCGAACTTCTCGAAATAGTCCTCCGGCACTGTACTTGCACGCTATCGAGTTTTCGAATGTCTTTGACGCATAAACTACTAGTAGCCTGGCAATTAAATCCATAAATAGGTAGGTTGGCCTATTCCTCAATGTTTGTATCCATTTTGTTTGCGCAACTCTGATTCTACTACCGTTGTAGTTCTAAACGTATCACTTAACCAGCACACGAATGGGTAAGAGATATCTTACAATCTGTAATAGAATCATAAACATGCATACATTTACATGTCTCGCCGGTTAATCACTCGGTTATTGCTCGATATGTTACCAGTCCTCGCTCTGAAAGGTCTAACAGATACAGGGATACTCGAAGAAGAGACACTAAATAAATCACAGCGTCGGTCTATAACACTTTCTGCCAAAAATTGAAGTTTGCGTAAAAAACGATTGTGCTACTTTGGCCTATAATGCGGAAAGCTTCGCAGCGTTGCGTGGATAATACCGATACTACGAATAACAATAATGATAATAGTATGAATTTTTGATTGTTACAGCGGAACCGTCCCGCTAGCGAAAAATCTCGATTCTACGGAGTGCTATGCAAGTTTCGGAATGGTCTCGCTATATAAAGCATGAATGTAAATTTGTAGAAGGCCTAAATGCCTCCGCCGTTGTTTTATCACTGTTTAGACGACTAGTTAGTGGTAGGACCGACATTTAGATATCCGACGAGCGTATTAATGGAGGTAAGTAGTATTATGATTTCTGCGAAGTCGGTTGTTCTTTGTGCACTATACTGCTTTTCCGAGAAGCTGTAGCCGAGTACTTTGAAGCTATGCAGCCAGTTCCCTGCCTAGCGTCTTTCACATAGATTATTTTCATACGCCCATACTAGAAGACCGCTAGGTAAGTACTTAGGTATCGGAACGTCGGTTTGCGGGAGCTTCACTTCGTATCGATTACGACCGTGTCACAAGTGGACGAGAATGTTTTGCCGTATCGCGTTTAGGTAATCGGCATGCTAACGAGAATATTATGATATGATAGTCTAATTGGAACGGTTCGTTGGAATTCTATCGCCTTCGATGGAGTATTAGTAGTATGTGGAGGATGCCTCTGGGCTCATTTTGAAGGTTTGCGGATAGCTGCTCGGGTTGGTGGATTATTCATGGGAGTGATCGGTTGCGATATATGCTTTCTGGTAGTATTTGCACTGAATCTCAGCACCATATGTCACAGTAAGCATACCCACTGGTATAGCTAGTATCAGCCTCCCGGTTTTCGGGCTCCATTGCCGTCGACCATTACAAAAGAGAATATCTGTTGGTGTCCTGCGCGTGTTCGCTTCGTACTTTTGAATGTCTACGCTAAATCTACACCTGCCGAACACCTAGCTTTATAAGGCAGCGACCTGTGCTGTTGTAAAACTGTCGACCACTACAGACAAAAAGCATCTGAAGAGGTCTTGCGGGTGTTGTTTTTTACTTTCGGGTGCCTACTGCATTGCAGGTTCTATTACGGTGTTTGGTTATCAGTTGAGGAAACTAATTCTTTGGACGTCTAATGCTGGATTATCCGTTGAATGCTGTCTACCTAGCTGCATAATCGCATAACTATTTGTACAAACTCGTTCTTAGCAGTATAATGTGACTACTTGATAGTTCGTTTGGTGATTATTACTATGCTCGGAATCGATCGTGGACGGAGTGAATAGTAGTAAATATCCTGCTTCTTCCTGACTTCAGTACGATAATTATTACCCTCTTCTAAAAGCTATATGAATAAGACGCTGATGTCAATCAATTACACGCGTGTACGTCTATTTCGTAGTATGTATCCATATCATTCGCCAGTGAATGCATATAAAATGGTCAATGTTCAAGTTTGTCAAAATCTCTTATTATTTGTCGCATTCAATTGAAGCGGTAGTAGTATGGTAGGGCTGTCGAGGCTTTAAAACTTCGTTTTGGTGATATGACTTGTAGGTAGTCGATCGCGCTAGCGGATTATCCACGGGGAACCTGTCTCGAAATACTCTATGCAAGATTTATACTCCGCATCTCACGTATATCGCTCACGCTTGTTCACGTAATATAACCCTTGATCTCGCCAGATGCAATATTATCGACTCCCACCACTACAGAAAAAGAGTATCTGCTGAGGGCTTCCTGCTCGTGTTTTTGCTTTTGAAATATCTACTGCAGATTCTAGTAGTGGGTTATCAATCCAAGTACCACGCGATGAAAAAAATTTTTTTTTTTTTTTTCGATATGTAATGTTGCAACGTTGACTCCCGGTTGTTCATCCCTCAAATCGATGACTTCGTTGGGAAACCCTGTACTTCGCCTCTCAAAAGGCAAGATATAAATCGGCGGACGTCCCAGTTTGTGATTACTTCTATGCTGGTCGTAGATGGGAGTCTACTAATAGTAAATGTCCATCTTGCTGAAGAAGTGTTTATTTTATTTTATTTTATTTTATTTTATTTTATTTTCGTTCTTAATACTGAAACGAAAGACGAAACAAAATTCACCAACGGAAATGATCTCGAAAGGGTAAAATAAGTATAGAAAAAAAAAAAAAGTAGATATTACATTCTGCCCTGTCCAGGCATAAGCCATATGAATATTGATTCCTGGGATTTTTCGCTGCTACTGCCGTTAATTCGTTGTTTAGGAGTACTAGTCTTCCCGAAAGTACTGAAGGGCAAAGAGTAGGGCACGAGACAGGTTGAGGAGCTCAAACTTCACAAGCAAGTCTTCGAACTCAGTCTTTGGTTCTCGCTTCTTCCCGTAGATCTTCTATCCCGGGGCTAAAGAAGAAAAACCCTTACTGCGACTTTTGGGTACAATTCAAGCGCAAACTTCTACTGGTTTTGCGGGTTTCTACTGGCTATTTGTACGTAGAAGAAAAAGAAATTCTTATATTCGTCAAAAGTCATATTATATGCTTCTAAAGAAGATCGAAAGGAACGAGAGAGAAGAGTAGTAAAGAAAAAGAGAAAACCCAACAAAATCGAAAGGAAACAGCGATGTAGACGTTGTTGTAAAGAAACAGATTTTGTAAGAATACAAGTAAACATTATCTTTTACTTGAAGCGGAAAAGGGAAAAAACACCAATGTTACCAATCAAAGACAGAAAAGAAATAAAAAGGCGGTAAAAAATGTGCAAACAAAACACCTAAAGGAATGTATTGTCAGAATGATCAATTATCCTGGACGTCAGTCCTGTTTGTGTATGCTTTCCCTCTCTTTCGACCTAGGTCTTCCTCCAGTTACCTGGTCTTCGTCGAATGAGAATATAAAAAAATTAGAAAGAATGAGTAGTGACTAGAAATATTTCTGAATATCCTCCTCTTTTTTCGCCTCATTCTAAACACTATAATAGTATAATATCCCTTCGTTGCTCTTTTCGCCAACTAGGACGCAGGAATGGCTTGCGGAATACTAGTCTTCTCATCCTCGGCGGGGATATCCGCACGGTCCCCTCCGTGGATCGTTTGGTGGTGGCCAGGAGCTTCACCAGAGACGGGACGTATTCGTTGCTGGACATGCTGCTGGAGCTAGCAACCCTGCGGCCGCCACCGCCTTGATGCATCTCAGTAGGAGACTGAGTCGGCATGAGGTTCAGACCCAGATCAGCATTGCTCGTGACCTCCTCGACGTCCAGCCTCCAGCTCCTCAGCTCCTCCTCGCACTGGGAGAGAATCTCGCGGGCGTCTCGTTCGGCATCGTAGGCCTAGATATACAAATGTTAGATACGAAATTTTTACCTTGAAAAGCTATAGTCAAAGTTATACTTACAGGCCTAGCATCGCCAGGAACGACCGGTGTGTCGTCTAAAAGGTTGAGCATGCGCCTAGCGTGCCTGGCAATAATCGCCTGCTTCTCGGAACGCTCGATAACAGCCGCCAAGTTGCTAGCAAAGGCTTCCTTGAACTTCTGGCGGTGACGTTGCTCAGCTGCGCTTCGGCTACTAGGTTCTCTGCTTCGGCCCTGACGAGCTCCTGCTCTAGCTGAACGAGCTTGCTGCTGGTGGTTCCTTGTACTTAAGCTTCTGGATCTCATCCGTGACTTTAGTCTTGTGGTCCCTCGAGGGCTGGACGGAGGCCTCCGTGTTACGGATCGTCTTCAAGGTCGATCGGTAGTCCTCGAGGTTCTGGCTGTAGGCGATCTCCTGCTCGCCGATTTCGGACATGAGGACGCCGAGCTTGTCGCTGATATCGCTGACGCCCTCATCCCCCGTGGCCAGACCCAGTCCGAAAGCTGGGAGGCGATGGAGATGCGCTCCCGGCCGGAGGAAGTGTGGGCGTTTATAACATAGTTTTCGGATTTGATACTATGAAAAATTAGCTACGTTCCCAGAAGTGATGAAAGAAGCAAAACTCACAGTCTGTAAAGTTTCTTCGACAGCTCGGGTTGAATAGTTCCCCTGATCGACCCGAAGCTGAACCTGTGCTTGCTACCCGACTCCGAAGTGCCGGAGGTCTTGTTCGACTTGGAGGAACGTAGGGAAAGCGATCTGTTCCTGGGAGTTATAGGTTGGACAACGGTAAGACCACTGCACGAATCAAGAGGTTTGTATTTTGGTGGAGGCGAGTGCCTCCTGTGTGCCGAGTAGGGGGGAGGTAGTAGGGACATGACGCGAGAAGGCATTGTGAAGATGCAGTAGAAGGAAACAGGAAAATAGTTAAAAGTACAAAACAAATCTCGCTTGGATTCAAACCCCAAGCTGTTTTGAAATAATTTGAGATATCGAGGAGAAAGTTGAGAAATACGAAGAAGGTAAGAGGCGGTGGTGATGCAGATGTAAAATAAAGAAACGGAGGAACTATGTGAGAAGTCGCTGGAAACAGCTGAAGGTTCGATTTTTGATTTTTGTAAATAGTGAACAGAACTCCAAGAACGCCAAAGAATTTTTGATGATGAATAATGGAAGAAGAAACAAATGACAAACCTCGCGATGCAATAAGAATACGACGGGGAAAAAAAAAAACAAGAGAGTGAAGGTAGTTGGGCAAAAACGAACTTATATCTTTCTGGAGGAAAAGAGAAAACAAAGAGCGATATGACTGTTTCAGGATTCTCGATCGGGGAGGGAAGGGCTGTAACAGCCGGGCTTCTTTGTGTGATGTGAAAAATAGAGCAACTTACATGGCTGTTTTGATTCCAGGCCCTGTACTTTTGAACTTGCTATTGGCCGGTGATAAAAAAAGAAGCTATAGGCGGTTAGCTCCGAACGGTGATACTGTCCGGGGGAAAAAAACGTCTTGGTTTGTTGGGAAAAAAACTGCGAGAAGGCATGACAGGATACAGTGGCGGGGGCCAGCTCGTAGGAAACAGACGCCAGCAAGTCGTAGGGGACAGAGCTTACTCAAGAGTGACAAGCGCGTATTCCTTCTCTCGTTGAAGGATCCTTTGGGGGTGTCGTTCGACGGCACGGCTGTTTTTTTTGTGACCTAGAATAACGTGGTTCTGCTCGGGCACCGATTGGCCAAAACGGAAAAGAGAGGTCGTCGCTTAGCTGCAGTTCCCCTGCAAGGGGTCTAAAACAGACGGATAAGGACGAGATAAAAATAGCTCACTGCTGGTTTTATTAAATAAAACAGCTTTCCTTTTATCTGCAGAATGGATATTTTGATTCCTTTTATATTATCAAATATGGTGATAATATGAAGAAGAAGAAGAAGAAGAAGAAGCGGGAGGAGGGGTAAAGTATTGTTTGGTGCCTTTAATGTGGTGGGAGTTTCCCGGATGTTGAAAGGGTCCCTTCTTTTAATTTATTTTTATTTTTATTTTTTATTATTTTTTTTTTCTTGTGAGTTGTGACGTCAAGCGCCGCATCCCACCTATCGCAGCCAAAAGAAGGGCCGAGCTGTGATGAAATCTGAAAATATTAATTAATTATTTCACAGGGAAAGACACTACGTGACTACTTCCTTCTTTTTTTAATAGGGTGGGCGCTAGCTGTGACAACCAATCAATCAGAAGAACAGACCATTTACTCTTATACTATTACGACTACCAAAAATAAACCTTGATTCTGCTATCACTGTGACTAGAAAGACACTGGAGAGAGAGAGAGAAAGAGAGAGAAGACTTAGTGAAAGAACTTGATTGATGAGCTCGGTAGAAGAAGTGCTGGCTATCTAAAGGAATAGGCCGGCAGTGGAAAAGACCATTTATAGTGGTAAATGCCAAGAAGGCAGATGCCACGGGGAAAATGGGGAAAGGCTACAACAGATTCTATGATTTTTGGTATTTTATTTTATTGCTCTCTTTGTCTAGAGTTGAATTAACTATCTCTATACTTCCTCTGTTTTCAGCCCTTTCATTTTAGAAAATCTCCTTTTTTCGGCATCACGTGCTCACGTGTCGCGTCTTCCCCTCGAGCTGGAATTTTTTGGGGCTTCTTTTTAAGCAATGAATTAAGCTAGCTTTCGTCGGTAATGAGTTGGGATAGATAACGATAATACCTTCGGACACGCCTAGTTACTGACCACTGCGATCACAAATCGAAGTGATGGTATTCTACAAACCTCTCGAGAACCAGGCGTCGCAATATGCCGCGATATCGAGGGGCCTAGGGTGCCTCAGATCGTAGACTTCGATCTCGAGGCACGCAACGGTTATCTTCGCAAGGACTGCCAAATGATTTTTCGCGACAAGCAAGAAAGAGAGGCTCTCATACAAGAGCAGACTGGTGACGGTAAAAAGTGAAAAAAAAAAAAAAAAAAAAAAAGAGGAAGGAGTTTCGGTGTAGAAGAAGGCGAATGAATGATCTAAAGTTTTATCACACACCGTTAGGGTGTTTCAATCTCCTACCAAGGCATGGAGCGTGAAATATATCCATATAGCATATGCTAAGTTTATATCTTGTCAATCGAATAGAAATGACTTTCCCCAAGTTCACGATCTCTACTTCTCAGCTAGTGGACGGTCTGCCCTTCCATTGGTTCGGTAGAGAGCCGTCCCGTTCCCGTTTGCGATTTTATCTTATCTTATCTGATCGATCTTTACACCTCGAGAACCCCGCAAATGCCAAGCCAAATTGTAGAAAATAGAGAGGGCAAAAGAATGTCGTCGTCCATTGGAATTGAATGGTAAATTGAATTCCTTACACTAGCAGTTATTTCCCACACCTACTTCCCTCACAACAATCACGGGCACTTACTTCTCTTTCTTTAACCTTCCTCCACCGCCACCGACATCACACCTTCAGCATTCCTCCTCCCCATTAAAGAACGAATCAAGAGGTCTTTTGAAAGCATTGTACGTCGATAGACCGCTCCTCGAGCCTAATTCTGCCCAATTACAAGATAGCCCGACTAACATTTCTTTGCAGGTCTACAGTCGGTCGTCTGCATCTAACCGCCGTCAATTGACCGACCACTTCCTCCCTCTCCACCTCACCTCGCATAACAAACCTTCATAAAACACCAAAAAAACAACAATGATACCCTCCGCGGCATTCGCCGTGCGCCGCGCGCTCATACGCCACAGTCCCTGCGGCAGTTCAGCTCGACGGCGATCTTCCGGCAGGAAACCGTCGCCGCCGCACCTGTTAAAGTGAAGAAGCGATGGGGGCTTTTAGGGGAGGGTGAGTCATCCTTTGAAGCTCGTCGATGTTTTTACTTCGTGGTAGGAAGAGGAGGGTTGTATCAGGCATTGGTAGTGTTTTTGAGGAAGTTCGACATGGCAGATGAATGGGAAGAGAGAGAGGTTGAGCTACGGCTTTGGGAGAGAACTTGGGCTAACGGCTTGACTGAATAATAGCTTCTTCGGTTTCCTCCTCGGTTCGACGCTCGCGTTCGGCGCCTCTTTCACGTACCTGCGCGACGAGTGGAAGACGAGGGACGAGATACTGATGGAGGAGTTTGCCGTACGTTTTCTTGACCCCACACACCTATATCACAATGTTTTGGCCATTAACTCGTTAACTATTTCGTTTATTAGTCTCTCCGGGCAATGTGCCAGCGCGTCGAATCCCGCTTCCGTGAGGTCGAGGAAGCTAGCGGAGATGGACAAGAAGAAGCGGAGGTAGCGGAAACACCAATTGAATAATCACTCACATACTTAAAAAACGAAAATGGAAAAAAGAGGGTATGATGGGGCGGACAGATTGTATATTTCTTTTGTCTAACTACAAAGTTAATCACGAGCATGCGGTCTATGAAGCACCCGCTGGTTCAGTAAAGTATATTATAGCACAAAGCAAACGTACATATATATCTTACACAAATTAAAGCAGATTGCAATTTTTCTCTACTTTCCAGATGATGTCTTTATGAAGCCTACGCTTTAATTCCCGACGATTATTAATGTTTTTTATCTTGTGTTTAATCCATTTTCCTGATTTCTTTCGAATGATAATCGCAGACGATATCGCGATTGATTTGGGTATATGAAAAAAGTTGACTCTATTGATATAGGTTAAGGTGTGTCTCGCCAATCGTAATAGTTGGTTGCCTTTGACCTCCGTCAGTCCCGGTATCGGACGTAGTGATTGGGCAGAGATAGCGCTTGTCGTTGGTTCCATAATATCCACATCATCCACCTCGGCGTGCTAAAATTATGGGTTGTGAGGTACGACTGCCTGAGTACGTTCGTTTAGAGGCGCCTTTGTCCTTGGTACTATTTTTGATATCGCACGTGGAACGATTGACGCCTCTTTTTCTATAGGGTGTGTACGCTGGGAACATAAGAATATCGCTCATCCATCGTACAATTTGAAAATTCATGTGGACTATCAGCCAGTGGTCGACTTGTGTTAATCTAGGAAGCAGATAAAAGCCGTATGGATTTTTGGCTGCCCGCTTTCGTTGATATCAGAAGCTGTTGCTTAAAGGGTTTGATTCGTTGTGGTATCGACCTAGCGAGTTCTGGGCGTAAACGAGATACATATGTGGCATTGCTTAATCGAAGAAGCTCCCTATACGGGGCATCTTCGGTAACAGGAATTGATTACTTTCGTTCATCCGTAGTATGTAAAATACGGGATGGAGTCGCCTGTATCAGGCATCCTTTCCTTGGCTTTCTGCAAATGCTTTTGGATATCCATTGATCGTCTTCAAAACGTGATATCGACTCTGAGTTTGTATTTTGGGATCACGGTGTCAGTCGGCGTTGCATTACACGCGTATTATGTTGGTCTCGTTCCGAGTGAATTAACTTGTGGATAATAATCATGTATTTTGAACTATGAATGGTAAGGGTACAGAAGGCTCTTTCTATCAACAGCTCTGGAGTTTGGAGTAGAAATTACTTTTGCACGATTACTTATCGTAACGGACCACAATTCTTCAATATCCGGCTGGCTATTTTCCCGCTTCTCTGCATTGGTTCTTGGATATCGGGGAGTTGTCGCGAGGCAGTGATATAGTTCTTCAATTTTCCGGCTGGGACGGCCCATGGAAATCGACGTTGCAACGCACACATATCTCGTTGGACGAACTCAGGGTATATTGAATCGTAGTTAATAACCAAGTTATCGTCGTCCCTTTTGGCACATGTTCACAATCAATTGCTGAAGCGTGTGCGAGACGTCATGTTAATCTGTGGTGAGTAAGGCTCCAGTTAGATAGTGTTCCACTATCGTCTGTCATTGAGAAGATTCTCATATCAACCGATCTGAGTTTGTATCGGGATCGATATGGAGCCAGCTACACACCGGCTCGAAAATTTAAAAGGAGTTTGCTATCCGGCGTAGGGATTGTCGGGTTGTGGTTTTCTACAGGACTTATACTCCGAAACTGGCTCAGAGGCTAAGATACATTGTAGAAAGTATGAAGTGGTAGTTGGATATGATATTCACTATGATATTCTCGAATTATTTTGTCAGGAACGCTTTTCACTAATAGAAAAGCTGTACTGGAAATGTATAATAATAGCTTGGTCACAATAACCTCGAAAGTCTTGACATTATGTATGTAACCTCTGGTGGAGAAATACTACGGCACGCTCTTCCGCGTTCGATGTCCGTGCTATACTAGACTTTTGACCAAATGCGCTACAGATGTGTGGATCGAGAAAGTTCTCCCTTAGATCTTTCGACTTGCATTTACTACCATTTGAATATTACAGGAAGGTTCCGCGGGCATTTCATGGCCAAGGAAAATTTGCGTTCCATTTCACTTCGTGGTCGTTATGTTTCAGGCAGCTCTTGTTTTTCTTTATGATAGATACGGAATCCCGTCATGAAACAAGATTAGACACTTTACTGCTACGTTTTTTTACCTATAGGCTCTTTGTATTCCCTAAAGCTTTATGCGGAATACCCTCCTTGTCTAATTTGAAAGTTGTTGGTATGGCGCGGTGATCTTAGTCGTGAAGAAGCATTTGCGCTCTGATTAAAGCGAAACGGGAGTACGGCTCTTGTATCCATTGCGCATGGATACCTTTTTCCCTTAAACTTATCATATCAAGCCTCACCAGTGCATAAAATCATCGTGGATCTGAAGATATTATGGGGTGTACGAACAGTGGGTAAATATACGATGTGGTAGAAACCTACACCTTGTCTCACTATCAAGAGAGATGAATCTTCACGATTTATCTATCGGACGGCGTGTTTTTCGATTATCAATGGTAGGAACGGAGATGCGTGTGCTAGTTTATCCTACCTCACGAGTTGGAGAATCGAATAATGTAGCTTTACTAAACCTCAATCTTGTCAAGCTTCGTTATCAGAATGCATTATACGTCGGTTTGAAGCATAAAACTAGCACACCTAAGTCTCGATTGCCCAGACTGATGCGCGCATAATCCCTATAGGGCGGTGGAGCTTGAATTTCTCGGTCCTTCCACCCCTTGTGCGTACTTCCCAAACTCACTATACTTCCTTGCGGCTGGTGTTCTCCCACCTGTGAAGCTTTTATGCCTTCAACGCGCGCTTTCTCCTCCGTAGGATAGTTTAGTACGTCAGTTCGTTTCCACGTCAAATTGCGTTCTAGTTTATGCATTGCGTATATAATACCAAGGTAGAGAACAACTATGCTCCGTTGAGCATCTGAAAAGTAATATCGTCGGGAGGACGAAGACGTCGTTCTCCTTCAATATGTTAATAGCATCAAGCACCCTACAGCGCCAATACGTAAAATAATGTTCATATGGCACGTTTATAATTTCCTCGTGCCAATACGAACGCAGCCGTGGTTATTGGTTCTTGTTAACGTTACATGGTTACTTCTACGGTTTTACAAGCCGTTATTGCGGTATCCCACGAGGTTTACAACGGTTGCAAACGTTAAAGTGCCTATTGATTATGGCCGCCTAGGCTTCTGAAGCGCACTGTTCTCAGCGAAGAAATGCTTACAAGTCCCCCCTGCGCCACGTGATTTCATTGCGATATGGAAGCCGTCTACCTCCGGAACTGGCCGAATGGTTTATCCATGTTGGATTCTGACGCGTCTGAACTGCTATGAGCTGTGTCTCCAGCGTGGTTTGCCAACTTTGCCTTAACCTTTTATGCCGGATCCCGGCTGTTGTTCTCAAGTATTTTCTTATCGTTGAGGTCCTTTCGTTGTTCATTAGCGATAATATTCAAATTCCAAGCTCCGCCACTTCTACAGCTTGAGATATGCGGTGGCGAGGTTGAGGTGAGTAGATATGGGACAGGCTGCTTCACGCCCCGGTTCAAAAGGCTGATGATTCTATGCTCGGAACGTAAAATTGCGCAGGATGAGAAAAAATTACGGAAGGTCCTGCTCATTTTGGTCTCGATAATTTTCTCTCTTTAATAAATTTCGTGCATCTTGCAAGAGCCTTTTCATTTCCATATCCTTCTCGCCCTTCATTGAAAAATTTTCTCATTATCATTCGTCTTTAGCGAGGCCGTTTACGACATAGTGTTAGGTGGTGAGACTACTCTACGGTTTAACGCGTTGGCGAAATCTGAATCTAAATGCATTCTACTATGCTTTAAACTTCCGGCAGCATACGTAACTATGGATGTTTCCTACGATCTTACATTTATAAATTTATAAAGGAGGGGTCGGACCCACGACTTTTGTTATACAAAGTGACGACGCGTTTTAAGATTTTACACTTTTTTTTACGATGAAATACGTGATGATGATGATGATGATGATGTGAGTAGATGTACCTGCATTTATGAAATTGGTCTTTCTCGCTTGGTCTAACTCAGCCTTAACCGTAGCGCATAATCATATGGAGGGCAAGTACGAGAAAAGTTACTTGCTTGATGGGTTCACGAAACGTATTCGAGTATCGCTGTCGCCGTTGCTCTCGCTCATTCCTGGAAATTCCCTATGATTTCCACAGCGCAGCCTTCGATTGTTTCGGAATTACCATTGGCTGGATCGAAATAACGACCTAAGAACAATATGGCGAGTTGTAACGAAAGCAACGCCCTTTTCAATGATTGTATGTCTCGGGCCAAAATTGCAGTATTAATTTATTAGGCAGTGGTATTTGCCCTACGAGACATCGTCAAGAGACTTATACCACTAGCTATATTATATTCTACCCTTTTAGAGTGACCAAATTATAAACCGTAAGATTTGTTCTCTGTGGATCTGCGGGTGAATAGATAAAACAAAAATCCAAATTCTACGTTGGCCTGGCCCGTTTTGGCCATGTTGTTTCGTGTGTTGGTATCGCTCAGTGGCGGTGTCAGTGGTGAGGTATAGCTTCATCAAGCTTCTGTCAAAAGCTTATGTAGTAGAGCCAGAACTGGAATCTAAATGCATTCTATTATGCTATATACTTCCAGTAGCATACGTCACTATCGAATTTCCTGCGACTGTACGTTTATAGATTTATAACGAAAGGTCAAAACCCTCGAGTTTGTTATCCAAGGCAATGGCGGAATCTACGATCCTACGCTTTTATGACGCCTTGCGATCGGCACAAGGATAATTATACTATATGTGCCTTTTAGTTATATAAGGACGTACTCCTGTTTTAGCTTAAGCGCTAATCACTAAACGCAATCGAATACCCTAGGGACGCGAGAAGCTTAATTGCCTGGAGGTTGTATAAAATGAACAATTTTGCACTCGATTATCCATACCACCCCTGCTACTCAGCTCAACTTCTGAAAACACCCTATATGTCGAGAGTTTTCACAGTTTTCAAGATACTATGAATGGTTCCGTTACCGTGACTGAAGATATGACGACGGGTAGGCGGTTCCACACGTTTCTAAAATGCTGAGGATTGTTTTGCGCTTCCGTATGGCCGTATGGGTTGGTCTCTCCGTGGGCTCTAAATATTGGAAGCACATATTGAAGATATAAGCTGTCGTCAGAAACTATGCTTCCATCTCGCGTCCTTCCAGGCCCAGAGGTGCAATCGTTCCATGAACGATGGACGGTTTGCTTTTCACGACTAATAAAACATAAAGTATGTGTTGGGCACCGTGGCCTTGTTGCTATATTGCCGGTGTGTTCCTCGCTGGTTCGACGGTGAGATATAGGGTAAAAAATCGAGCTTCTGTCAAATCATATGTATTGAGCGTAAATCTCCCAAGGGCCGTAGTATTTCGCGAAAGCTTTCTTCGGTTCCATAAGCTTCTCAAGCTTCGTACCGTTCTTCCCCCATTTACGACAAAAGTATTCACGGCGTGGAGTTTTCCCTGTGATTTTCGCAGAATGCTCGTCCCGTTCTAGCTTGTATTTAATTTAATAGTCTTGGGGAACTATCGGCGTTTCCCGAATTTTCTGCGCATAACTCCTTGAAAGAAAGGACTACGATTATCCGGCGCATCCACGACACTGCACATTAAACGTTTATATTGGCTTCTGGCTTCAAGCTTCTGTGGCGGCACAAGTAGAATGTACCTGTATTTATCAGATTCAATCCCTTTCTCGTGCTAGCTCAAGGTCCAATAATTACACGTAATCTCATATCTTGCCGCCGATAGAAATTAATTGCCCAAAGCTATATGAATAAACGGACGCCATCGGGTATCCATCCGCTTCATTCCTGACGTTTCCCTATGGGCCGGTCGGGTGCGTTCAAAATGCTGGGTTTCCCTATCAGCCGATGGAAATGTTTTGAAATGCTGAATGTCCTATGTCAAGTACATTAACGAGACTGAAGATATGACGAGATGGATCGGGTTCTACGCGTTTCTTCGGATTGTTTTACAATTTCGTATGGCTTAAGGGACTCCGGTACTGTAAGCACATATCACGCGTGTGCTCGTCTCCAGAAACGACGCTACTGCATTATAACTTTCCAGGACAAGACCGAAAATTTTATGTAGAGGAGAGAAGTTCCTGAAGCGAAGAATAATACATAAAGTATGCGTTTGCCCCGTTCCACTTGCGCCTTGTCGCGCCTTCTAGTGGCGTCGACGATGAGATATAAGGAAATAATCGAACGTCTGTCAAATCTTATGTGCTAGTCCTAGAGGCTGTACACAATGCTAGCGAGGTATCCTGCGCCCGGATTCTTCGATTTTCTCATTTTTTCTTTTTTTCTTCCTCCACCTTCCTTTGACATTCTTCTTCGTCTTCTATTTTATATCACTTGTGATAACGGAGATATATAACGATACGATTGTAAGACTAATAAATATCCACGATGTTGATCAGTTTGGGTATGAAGTACTTTGAGTAGTTAAAAAATGGTGGATCGTTTACTGAATTGATAAAAGAGCTTGTTTGCTAGGTTTTTTGCGCGTTTGGTTGGTTTTTTTTTTTTTTTTTTTAAAAAAAATAAAAAAAAATAAAAAAATGAAAAGAAAAAGTGGACGGCACGGAACTAATGGAAGATATTTCCCCAGGAAGTGTAGCCTTTTCCCTTTTCACCCTCTTCGTCGCAGGACAGAGTCAGCGGCGTACGTACTTCTTACGTACCTCTTCGCGTTCTTCTTCGCATTCATTCGATTCGATTAAACTACTCAGTTTTTTTTTTTTTTTTTTTTTTTTTTTGCTAAATACATAATTTGTAAGACTTCGTGGACTTTTAATAAAGCTTCTTACGATAGTTTTTCTTATATACATAGAACTCGGAGAGTAATAGTCATTTACTTTTATTATAGACAGACATTACTAGAAAACTAGCTAATTAGAGATATAAATCTTATCACTTGGCTCTCTATAAATAGTTAAGGGAAGCCGTAACCGATTCAGAAGATAAAGATTGTGGTAGGTAACGGAAATAATCTGCCGCGATCTGAAAGCCGGAATCGAAGAAATTAGTTCCTATCTTAGGAGGCAAATTGTTTTTGTTGCTTGCGATATGACGGGTATCTTTTTCCTCGAAATAATGGGTTGCATGGTTTCGGCACGACATCCACCCCCGAAATCGGCTCTATCATCCCATTTGGTTCGGGGGTTTAGGTCACGGCATTTGGCGCGGGAATCGCTGATTTGAAATAAGGGCACGCTCTTTTTGCCATCCTCTCGTTTTCTTTCCAAGATCGAGCGAACCATTAAAAACAGCTTCGTGTTCAACCTCAATTCCTCTTCGTAAATAAAGCAATTCGCGTCGAAAAAAAAAAAAAAAATGGCGACGAATGAAGAGTTGGACAAGTTCCGCCTAAAGTGGCGACAGGAACTGCAGCATTCTGGACACAATTCCAAGGGGACTGCAGCAGAAGGTGGTGGAGATAACAGTCACCGCGCGCATCACGGGAAGCTGACTCACCGGCACAGGCGGAAGTCATCCGCGGCGTCACATCCCTCGGATATCGCACCACCGCTGTCACCTACTTCTCAGAAACAACCACAAATAGCAGAGCAGCTGGTGGGCGAGACCGGTGGAGCAAATGAGGCCTCAAGGAGTCAGGCTAAGGATTACTGGAGCTTACTGCATTGGAAGCCTACGAACAGGCGGTCGCGCTCGAAACGGATGGTCGCTTAAATGATGCTCTAACTTTTTATAGGAGAGCTTACAAGGTATTTAGCGGATCCTTCAGTTGTTCAGTTCACGGATCCTTCCACTCTCTTGAGTCAGAGCTTGAATCGTTTGAATTAACGAGCTTAGTCTATGACTCCTATTTCCATTGATTTCATTCTCTCCGCAATTTTTTTTTTTTTGGACATCTCTCGCACCCTTGTTGTATGAGGCGGTCTCTAAACTCGCTAATTATGGTGTCGTAGCTTGATCCCCGTGTCGACAAACTATATAAAGAGAAGTACTACCCAACATCCGAACAAAATGCAGCCGTTGCAGTTCCGTCCTCCTCCCTCTCATCGGTAGCGAAAGCCTCAAGATCGAAAACCAATGCCATTACAGATATGCCGCCGCCGATGCCAACCTTTAAACCGCCAATCGATCCCAAGATGAAAGGTAAGGATGTTGATTACTTCGATGCCAAGCCTAAAGATGAAGGCGTGCCTTCCACGGAGGTACTCCTCCAATCATTCGTAGATGCCACGATACTTCCCGACGAGAAAATGCACCGACGAAGAAGTGTTGGATATCGATGATGCCGAAGGAGATTCTCCTGTATATCATCAGGGACGTGGCACTCCTTGATATTGGTTCTTTTGTTCGATTGGCGCGCGTTTGCAAGGGTACGTGCCTGCTCGTGTATTCCGAGAGTGCGATCTGGAAGGAGGTATCGCAGCGCGCATGGAAAAGGATGTGCTGGGGCCCGAAGTGGAAGTGTGATATCCTCGGTAACGAGATTGACGATGAATCGCTTGAAGACGAGGATGAGGAAGAACAGCAGGAACAGGCGGCGGCGGGAGGTGCTACGGTCGTTCAAGATCAAGATGGGTATCTCTGGCTAAATAATTCCGAGGGATTGCCGGACGTCGGCGGCTAGACATATCGGAAGACAAGGGCAAAGAAAAGGAGGACGAGGTTCGAGCCCCACTGCCGACTGCGCCTGATGATGAGCAGGAGCTTGTGAAATACGGAAGTAGTTGGAAGCGGATGTTCATTGAACGGTAAGCTCAAAAGGGGCAGTATCTCCGTGATATAAAGATAAGTTAATAACACAGGAGATCCTCAGTCCGCGTATACGTTACAATGGCGTGTATATTGCTACATGCACATACCTCCGTGCCGGGCACCACACATCCAACACTTTGCACCTAACGAATGCGTTCCATTGGGTTACTTATTATCGCTACCGTAAGAAATAGCTCTCCTCTCTTCCTTCTTTTCAGTTAAAATAGCTCATCCTATATTTATCTTCAGTCCGCTTCTACCCCAACGGCTTCGTCATGTCCCTCCTTACAACCACCGAACCCTCCGAAGTAGTCTACACCCTCACGCTCGAAAACTGGATGCGCGTCCGGTACCACAACCAGGAAGGCTCCAAGCGCCACCGGCTTGAAGAGCAAGCCGGTCTCCCCGCACACTCGAACATATTAAAAGCCGTCCTACCGGACGGTGGAAGTTCTCCTTCGACCCTACGAGCGAAGACCATACTCCGCTGGACGGACGCGTCGAGATTGAAACGGAAGGCGCGGGCGGGACGTGGAAGTATATATATCAGATGGAGCTGTGGCTTAAGATGCGACCGAAGGGCGGCGTGGGTAAGAAGTACTCGTCGAGTAGAGCGGATCAGCTTTCGTGGGGGAAGTTTTATAGCTTTAATAGGACGTCGCAGGATAGGGCGGAGTTCTCGCTGAGGTATGCTTCTGTGAAAACTCCCATGTTTTTCTTTTCTTTTTTTTTTTTTTTTTTTTTTTGGGGGGGGAGTTAAGTACGAGGCATGATTAACAAGGCTAACTTTCAACGGTTTCCTGCAATTTAGGAATGATAAGCCGTTCTACTTCTCGAGGGTTAAGGCGTACGAGAGGGAGATGGGGACGTCTTTGTAGATGCGTAGAGGGTCGTTTTGGACGCTCGCTTTTTGGTTTTTTTAATAGATTCCCAAGACAGTAAATTCTTGTAGAATGCTTTTCTCGCCTCTTAAGTAGAGTGCCGTTACGATTTATGACTATATATACCTTTTGTTTAAAGCTAGAGCATGGCTATAATAAATGTATACATCTTTTTTATGAAATGATTTTGTAAACGGGCGGTTCTGAACTTGATAGGCATGAGCAAGACTTTTTTCTTTCGGGTTTTCGCCCTACAAGAAGTAACAAAAAAAAAAAAAAGAGGACAACCAACAACAGCCACTTACTTTAGAACTCTCCAGAACTCTCCAGGGAGAAAATTCACCAATCACTATTATCCCCACGGAAATTCTTCTATGAACATCAAACAAACTTATAAAATCCGCTTGCGATTGATGATTTTTATTGAACATTTTAAAAGCAAACAAATGCACACCGCTCAGTTGCGAGTGAAAGTTGACTAAAGATACGAAGCGTAAACCGATACCTAAATCCATCGTATATATTATTATATGGATGTCTTAGTTTATCATCATTGGGGTTTATATACTAGTACCTTGACGACCTGCGATGGCATAATGTGATAAAGATTCCGAGAGGTCCATGTTCGATATCAAACCTATCGTGATGCATGGTTCAGCCGAACGTATATTGTAGTATCTTAACGCGTACGCCAAACTCACAGGATACGAAGTTAAATCCTCCATCCCTCCATAGACACTATCTCCTTCCGATCATCAGGATACATGACATTTCAGCGCATCGGGGATTCGCGAAAGCCCTATACGCGCTGCAACGTATAGGGTGATGAAGCGATGTGGTTAAACTACGAGGAACACCGAGTGATATCGCTAACCTATGAGAAACATCCACAGATCCTGCAAAGTACATAGCAAGAAAAGACAAAGACAACGATCAACCCGTCGCATACCTCAAAGAGAAATCAGCCTATATCATAATCCCGGAATGGATGGGTCCACGACGACACTCAAGAGATGTCCGACTGGGCGAGGATAATCTACATTGACGGATGAGTTACCTTGATCATTATCACCCATCTATGCGTACATAACATAGACTGAACACTTCTAAGTCATTAGTGTCGATTTATCTCGTCTGATTTCTAACGATGGATTGAACTTTAAGTGATGAAAAGCTTCCGGCATGGCTACGCTCGATATTAAACGTATCGTGATTGCCTACGCAATAAAATTAAAATCGTAATATTCCAAAAGCGAGATACGCGCGATATGACGTTAAATCCTCGATCGTCTTTTTCTTTCCATAGACTCGTATTTGCTGTTGACCACGATTTTATAAGGTGCCGAGGTCACCTAACAACTCCGACCATATATGATTGAGAACTAACGAGAAATCTAAGTTTTTTATGAGGGGGTGTTGTGGGTGTATGGCTGTGCTATGGGGGGCATCGATTACGGCGACACAAGGTAGAGTAGTGGGGAGACAAGAGCTTTCATAGACGCATGGGATACCTAAAATACCAGTCAGTCCCAGCTGCCTATATCATAACTACGGAATGAGTCGGAAAGGGCTGATAATCAAGAGATATCCTACCGGAGAGGATAGTGTAAATTAACGTATGAATCACCTTGAACGTTGGAGTGACAATAGGAAGTAGCGATACTAACAGTGCAGACTCAGTGATGAGTACGTGGGTGGAGGTTTGAACCATATCGAACAAACAGAAACGAATGGAATTCAAGACGGCGATGACAGGGATACTGAAGAAGAAGAAAGAAAAAAAGAACAAAAAAGAAATGGAAGATAGAGCCGATATCACTTACTAAAGAAGACTTGGATCCATTAAATCTTCGCAAATATCAAATAATCTACAATACTACAGGACACGGTAATTTATCAGAGTTAAAGGAAAAGCAAAATACCGTTACAGGTAAGATAATACACTTAATCTTACAACAGAAAGCTTGCGAGTAATCAAGGCTATAGCTCAATAAGACTCGAAAAGATATCAACGTATTCAAAACGAACCAAATTTCCTTCGATAAAAGGGCAAGAAGAGGAACTATTAGTAAAGTGTTCGGTTTACAGAAAATTAATTTATTCAACATAAAGATCGTATAGGAAGGGCACATATGATGATAATCACGGACAGCTCAAAGCAAATTCGCTCCATTTCTCATCCGGCCTCGTGATACTGCAATGAATACAGCCAACGTCATAACCCATGGTTTCGATTCATAGGGTTTAGCCGCACAAGCTGTGTTATCGTGAGGAATCGATCAACACATAACCGAGGACAACCTGCCTCCCAATAAATAAAACAAAATATGAATGGTGAGCCAGAACATACGACTATTCCCCCACAAACCGAGGATGCCCGCCCATAGGAAGTAGAGTTATCTAGAAACCTGCCAAAAGTAAATGAACGCGCCATATTACGAAATAATTCTTCTACCAACTCTAGAAAGTAGAGTCCGATGTCGCCGAAAAACACATTCCGGCAGTGTGTGCCATAACTTAACTCGGAATCCGTAGGGGATGACTGTAAACGATGTACTCCTCCCGAATTTTTATAGTGAAGCTCTATGTTAAAACGCTGCGGCCGTCCGTCCGATAATTCAGATTAAAATCCTCCAGCCAACCAACTCGGCCAATATTTGCGGGATGGACCTGCACAGACCGCCGTGTAAAATATTCGAAAACTGTATACTGTCCCGTCCGGGTCTCAGCGTAGCACCTAGACGCGCAAGGTTATAGCAGGACCATGGACAATTAAGAGTTTGCCCAGGAAAGATAAAGGAAGTAAAAAATAAAAGGAATCATCCCCGAAAGAAATCCGATCTCCTCTGTCCGAAGCGTTACATAGCTTGACTCTACTGTCCATCGCGCTCTGGAAGATACTATTACCACAAAAACCGAGCAGCCACTGTCTTCTGTGCGTGGCGCGATAAAATGAAAAGAAGAAGAGAAGATCACGCCCGCAGATAAACAGGATCATAGAGTTGAAATTATTCAACTAGATGAGCCATTAATTTTGACCAGAACTCTTCCTCGCCTTCGCGGATAGTGCCGATCGAGAGACTATTGGAACGCGGCCCTGGAACATAGTCACAGTTAGAAAAAAAAATTGTGATGTTTTGACAGGCTTTCGGAAAAGTAGCGATCGCATTTCATGAATAATAAAATAAATAGGAGCATCCATATTGCATATCGAAAGCCCGAAGCGCCGGGCAAGCAAGCTACCATCCTGATTTTATCCGGAAACTGCAGTCTATATATTAAAAATTCTCTTAGAGCCGTCCAGCAACTCCAGCAATCAGCTAATGCGAATATTCTCGCGAAATCAAACCCCGTCACTTGCCCTCAATGTTCACGAATATCATAGCTTGCATTTAGTTCCATGGAATCAGTGGCCAGGATCACAACATATAGTGGAAACCAGGCCACCGAGAATAATACAGTAAGGGATATCAAAGATAAATTTGAGAAACTTACCATTATTACGAGAATCGAAAGGAGAAGAGGCCAAGCTAGCTATAGAGATGTGGCCGGAAACCTCGTTCTCGGCAGTAGGGTCGTCTATTCAATATTTCAACCCACCGATGAGGCCTGTATGTTTGACGTAACATCAAACACGCTCCGGGAAGAATCATCGCATATCCTCCTAGCGAGTGCGACGTACAAATATAAGGAAAGAAAAAAAAAAAAGAAGAGCAGTTCGACGTACTCCTCTCTCACCATAAACTATTCTGTCCAAAACCAAAACCATTACTCATCAAGCTCTCAAGCCCGGTATTAAGATAATATGTGGAGGTGCTTCATATTACTATGAAGAACTCCATCCCTGTATATCTCAACAAAGCTTTGAACGAACCACGCGATATCAACAGCGTCAATGCGAACCGGGCGTAACTTGGCTAGAGCGTCAAAGATTCATATCAGAGCCCGAATATTTTCCTGTTTTACGTCTTAAAAAAGCGCATCAAGACGCGTCGACATCGGGCAAGTAAATTATTATTTCCTTATTCAGTCCGGGATAGGAAACTTAACACTATCGAGAAAATAAATTATTTCTTCATATGGTCTACAGGCGTGAGCGTTATTGTTATAAGAATCGACTCGTTCAAAATTCCATATATTTCGCTAGCTTCTAAAAAAGCAAAATAGAAAAAAGAGGGAGGCACCGAGACACTAGAACAAGCGAATCAAGGATCTTTCTTATATAAAAGGTAGAACTAACCAGAAACGAAGTGCATAGATTATACTATATCTTAAAGTAAAAGCCAGTATATCTGAGTCAAGGATAGTAGCGCTCGATCGCCGAAGAACTTATCCCATCATGCCACACCATAATTTAGCTTGATATTCGTACAGAATGGCTGTCGGCTATATTCACTACGCAGCTAGCATCCAAGTGCTCTCTTTTCTCGCTCAGGATAGAACTGTTGAACCTATTTAAAAATCACCAAACATCCCCCTCGGATACATTAAGTACTATACATAGAATTCCCGCCGTCTGATACTGAAACTCCATCCTAAATGTTGCGTTCTTTCGCTTCTTACTTTGACCAAGCTTTCTCATGATGCGATTCGAACCTCTTAGTTCCGCATACAATGTTCCGAAACCTTGTGTGCAGTACTGCGTCTGTAACAGCATGCAGGGTAGAATGTAGAGATTATGTAAAAAGACAGCAGGACTATGGATAAGTGAGGGTATGTCAAGAATAAACGAAAAGAAAAGAGATATTACGCCAGGGTAAAAGCCGACCTCCTCTCACACAAAGCATTTTATAGTTTACGGTTCTATTCGGCACTGAGGATACTACAACAATTCCGGAGAATTCGGTGCCACGCCCGTGGTGTTATAAACTCCAAAAATTCAAGAGTCATGATCTTTATTAACCCAAGCCATGGAATAATCGAATTCCCCGGTGTCGATAGGAAAAGTCGGCACATCCCAATACTTTTCTTTATATTTTATCAGCGTCCGATAAAGGTCGACAAAAGGGCCTAAGATAGTCGCATTACGGAATGTAGTAGAACCCTAAGCGCGATAATAGATTTAATTAACCTTGCGAACGGCACGCCTGATATTTTGACTAGAGTCGATTCGTAAGAAACACCTTCACAAAACATTTAGGAGCGCAGTTACTTCCAGTGAGGCCCCATAAATTTCAAGCAAAGCCCTCTGCAACCCTCGTCGTAAAATCGTCGTATTACTCAAGAAACCATAGAGAGCCTACCAGGTCTAGAAATCGCGTAAATAACAAGATTTATAAGTATCATTTTAGATACAAGCAAGCATCATCGGCAACCTCATAGTTCATCTAAACAAAAAAAAAAGGTAATAAAAAACGGGTGATTGACGAACGGCTGATATCTACACGCTGGCAAAACTCCAAACAACCTGTTTCAAGACAGAGCTCGGGCATAGAAAGAATGGAAAAGGGAGCTAAAAGTTGGCAGCAGCTAGCGTATACAATGCTTAACTTTTAGAAATGGCAAACACGGTCTTGCGGATACTCCCATACCCCCCCCCCAAAAAAAAAAATCCCAGCCCTTAGCTTGTAACAAATCTCGTAAACGCCGACTTCGCCTTGTTAATAGTAGTCTGCGTAAGAAAGAAGAAAAAATATTTTCTCTCCACCGCGTAAAACTCATCTGCAGGAAGAACTTTATCGTATATGAACAAGGGACCTTGATGTTGGGAATGACTAAAGTAGTTTCATTCTAAGCTGTTGTACCTAGAGGCCATATTACTAAAACCATCAATCAATGTCACAACGGCATGCTCTTCAACCTCGACTTTTGAAAAGATATGAGCGTCGCAGAAAGCCTAACTATACAAGGTAGCAGCCTTCTATAGTACTTCTAATGCCCAAACCTGAACCGCTAAACGATAACTGTTTACAATTCGAAAAGAAACATGAAAGCGAGGGAGGACTGATAGCAGACTCTATTTCACGAGGGGAGATGCAATAGTGTAGTTGAAAATTCCTCTCCCGTTGGACCGATACCATCAATTCAAAAGGCCCAGCAATACCGTAAAAGCATCTTCAATTTTGTCTCACAGTATTCTAGTAACCGATGTGTGAAAAGAAAACGGAAGTATAGGGAGAGCTGTAGTGTGTGGCAAGCGGCACACATGCTCTAGATATTCAGACTCTGATTTCGTAAATTTAAGGCAAAGGAAAGAGAAAAGAAAAAAAAAAATACAAGAACTACCAGAACTGTCTAACACACTAAAAAGAAGAGCTATCCAGAAAGATATCGGAGGTGTTTCGAAATCGGATTTATAACCAAAGAAAATCGCCTAGTAAAGAACCTACTGATATCATGGCCAGAAGCCGAGCAATAACGCAAGGAGGCCCGGCGGGATTCGTAAACAACAACAAGGAAAGAGAAAAGAAAGACGAGAACCATGAGAGATGTATGGCGGTAGAATAGTTACATTACGTTAAAATGACGGAAGAATTGAACTACTTCAACATACTAAAAGAGCACCTCCTAAGCGCGGTTACATCCGCTACAAGACCATACTGTTGTTACAGTTTTGGCTCGAAGACCATTCTGGGGCAGCATATTCGCAGAACATGTAGCAGACGTTCTGTGCCCGTCCTATAATGTTCAAACCCCTATCAACCTCACGTGATATCGTTTATCACGGAACCGTCAAGCTATTTGAAACCGTGGAGACTCATCGTTCGATACAAAGTCTCATTGCTTTCTTTCTTTAGGCGATAATTTACCTCGAAGGAAAATTGAAGCGATAGCTTAAACTCAAGACAAACAAAACTCCCATTTTCCCGAAGCCGTATATATACACAACCAACGCAAGCATACGCCATAAACGTATGGAGATGAAATTTCGGCAACATCGAAAAGTGCCGTTACATAGTAGAATTAAGTAAAAGGATCGAAGACGAATTTGCAAGGTATGATATCGCGGCAACGGAGAAAGTAGATTGGGTTTACCATTACTTATGATAGTAACCCTAGCCCGGAAGAAGAAACAAAACACGGCCACTGTTGATGGATAGTCGACATCGCTGTCCGATGGCTGTTACATATTTCACTTCCAAAAAAAAAAAAGAAACTACCGTCGATATCGAAGCGATATCTACACAGACGTACAAGACGTAGTTAGCATCGATAGATAGTATCTACAAAAAAGAAATCGAGATCATCTCCTCAGTGCCTCATAACGATACGTTGAATCGGTATTTACAGAATTCTAAATGGAACTCAGCGATATCTACACCAATATGAAAAAACAGAGCTCGGAAAGGGGAGGAGATAAGATTAAAGTAACGGCGCAGTTAATTCACACTGCTCTATAGAACGACGCCAGACGACGTTACACAACATACTCCTAAAAGTAATCGGATTTTTTTTTAAAAAAAAGTCCTCATGTGCGACTTTATAGCATATCATTTTGTTGAAACTTGACCCTAGAATTCCTTGCACACACTATCATGTCAAATTCGTCTCGTAGAATCGTTCTAGCCGCTGCATATTCGAAGAACAGCTAACCGTCGCTATAAAGCCGTCATATAATGTTCGAACACTTTAATAGGTGCATAGGATGGTCGGATACTAGTCGTAAGACCGTTAAGTCATTCCAAACAGCTGATAACATACGGTAGATATGAAATGCGTTCGATCCGTACGGCGGACAGTAGATCTCCAAAGGACACAATCGGGCGCGATAACTTTAAGTCCCAAAAACGAATCTTCTGCACATGCGCGATATTCGCAGGAGCAGCTAGTCATAATCCAAACATCATCAAAAAGCACGTTAGAGCCGTGATGATAGAGATCAATAGTAGTACAATCGAAGAAAATAGAAAACGCATACACATCTGGATGATATTTCCAACGTATCACTAAGAAGAAAAAAAAAAAAAAAATAGAGAGAACAGCGAAAAATCCAAGAACATCATATAGTTCGGAGGAAGAAACAATCTGGAAAGGATTGTTATAGTGTACAACCTACACGAGGCAGAAGAGGATGATAAAAAATTGAAAGTAAGAATTAATGAGTGTATTTAAGTATGAGCAAAAAGAAAAAGACAACTTTTTAGTTTCTAAATTAAATGTAGCCATTGAGAGTTTAAATTAACAAAGTTACGACAAATGCGTTTGATTACTTAATTATTAAGAGTCCTCCAGTAGATAGAGCCGGGGGAAGCGGAATCTGGAAGTCCTTATACCCAAGCAGTATGGCCGCTCACGGACTTCGGTTCCGATCCGGGCGCTCCATCGTTCTCCGGAGACTTAAGGTGGGCGTGTCACAAAACGTGCTGTAGAGGTAGAATAACTAAGATCTAATCTTATCTAAAGTGGTCATTGATGATCTTCTTACACGTGAAAAATGAGACGCGCGTAATATTCTCTCCCGTTATTTTTTTAGTGGCCCTTATTTTCCTTTTTGCTTTCGTCCCTCTCTCTCTATCTTTTTGCTTTCTGTGCCCCACCGCTAACCAAAACAGCAGCCTTTCCCTCGTATCTTTTGAATGATGAATCATACCTCACTCTTATATATTCCTCAACCAAAGGAATTCAACCTTTTCCTTTCTTCTCCCATAGCTGGATGGCTACTGATCCTATCTTAAATCCTACCTAAAAACTCTTCCTTCGCATCTCCTGTACAAGCTTGTCTTGTCTGTGTTTGCATCTTTAGTTGGTAGATAACAGGAGCTGCAGCTTCCCGATAATACTAGTACTGTTTTCCCGCAACACAAACACTTCAAATTCAAGCATCATCTCTTACTCCCATAGCAAGCAAGACCTACCAGAGTTATCAAAGATGGTGTTCGGTTTCGAAAGTAAGTGAAGAACGTATAAAGAGCTTACTCCTTCCCATCTTTCTTTATTTACTTCTATCATCGTGGTCGTCGTTATCGCTATCAAAACTGACAAAAAATGCCGCCGTCTTCCAAAACAGGGATCAATGAGCGCACGAGGCGGCCGAACAAATTCATCAACTTCATCAAGCCGCTCGAGGGACCCGATAAGGTCATCGCCCAGGACTACCTCGAGCGTGTCGCTGCGATCGTATTTCCTGTAATTGCTTCCCCCATGAGGCTATGTGCCTGAAGCTTTATAGCTAATCTTGAGCGCTATATAATAGATAATGCGCGACAACCACCTCTCCGTCATGTCGCTTGAGGAACATGAGCCGAATAAAGAGTTTTGGGGTATGCGTCATTGAATATTCCCAGTGGGCTTTTTGGACCTGTTGCATAAGAGCGGAATTTTAACGTCTTAATCGAATAGGTCGGAATTTCAACTTTGGCGAGATCATACAGCTTGTGCTGAAATCGCATAACGGAATGTGGTTGCCGATGCATCATGTACAACTGGTACAGTCACATTGCTCTCTCTCTGTACAAAACATGCTTTGGAATGATCGGTATCTAATCTATTGCTACGATTCGTTCTAACAGGTCATGATCCATGAACTCGCGCATGTGTGAGTTTCACTTTCTATCACCCACCCCGTCAAATATCGTGCTCTTTTAGCAAGCTAACTTTTACCTTTTTGTATAGTAAAGAAATGGTTCGTTATCCCACCTCTCTTCCCTTTGTCAGCACTCCCTTCGTAATACTAACTCTCCTCTTAGAACCACGGCCGCTACTTCCACCGTTTCCGGATCTCGATGCAAGCTGAACTCCAAGGCCTCAAATCCAAGGGCTATACCGGCGAAGGCTTCTGGGCTCCCGGGAAAATCTTACACCCGTCCGCCGCCGCCGTCCAAGAAAATCGCCCCTTGTTCGGAAACGAAATCCCACTAGCCTCTGCGGCGGCTTCTACAAGCGCGCAAGCGGTCGTCGCCGCCGTAGGCGCCAGGCAGGAGCAACCGAAGAAAAGGAAGTTAATCCTACGCTGAACGGAAGAGGCGGCGCATCGTCAAAAAATTTGGCTTCGAGGAAGGGAATAACCTCGGCGCGGACGTCGAGAAAGCGAGCGCGGTTAGAGAAACTCGCGTACGGTGGGTCGGGGGGTAATAAGCCGACGAAAGCGACGATGGCGAAGCCGAGGGTCGCGCAGTCGAACCGCGGGAGGGAGCTCAGGCTGCAGGCCGTGCTTGCGAGGCTCCGGTGACAGTACAGGCGCTTGCGATATGAAGGATGAGAGTAAGACCGCTGAAGATAAGAAATCTGTTAAGATTACCGACTTCGTGAAGGAAGAATCGAAGCGGAAGTACCGGACATGAGCGACGTCATTGAGCTCGACGACGACGAGACGGAGGACGACTACGAGAGCGACGGCGGCGAGATTACGTACGTCAAGGCCGAGTCGGATACTGAAGATGAGGACAAAGATGAGCTGGAGAAGGAATTCAGTGAATTATCCTGCCAGCCTCCTCGCCCTCGTGAATTCCGCGGCCAGCCTATCATCGCAATCGGTGATGAAGGCGACGAGGAAGACGTCGTGGTCATGACGCCTCCCGTTGTAGTTAACAAAGACAAGGGAAAGAACGCGCTATAGACGTACAGATGACGACGAAGCTACGAGTCCCGGAACTCTTGTCGGTGACGAATCGATGCAGAACACGAGGCGGAATTCGTCATTCCATCGACGACCATCCAGACGACAACGGAAGACAAGAAGTAGATAAACATAACGACATGATCTTCGTCGAAGGCGATCTAGATGCCGACGAAGAGGAAGACATACGAGAGCTCAACAAACTAAACAACACCCGATTCGGTAATATCAATCGGCAACGATGACGATAACGATGACGACCTATACGAATCCTCGCCGTTCGTTCCGAAATCTTCTCTTCCGAGAATATCACAACTACGAACAAAAACAACGAGGAAACGGAAACTAACGAAAGATATCGAGCCTAATAAATCCCAAAATAAAGGCGAAGTCCCAAAAACCCCTCCGCCCCCACAACAACCAAAAACATGATCCCAATTTCACCAAATCCCCACCCGCAGCGCCGCGCTCCACCACAAGCCTCTTTTCCACCATCGGCGCCTCTTCATCTTCCAATATCTTCTGCTCAAACACAACAACCTATACCAATGTTCTTCGACGATAACCTCCACAGCCGCGCGCCCATCCTCGGGATTTTCAATGAAATAGGATCCCGTCACCGCCACCGCAGGCAGCTCTCGTCTGCGAGGCGTGCAGCACACCCAACGACCCTTCTTCGACGCTCTGCATAGTCTGCAGCAACGTCGTCTCGCCTTCGCTGCCGTCGTGGAAGTGCCGGAGCGCTATTTGCGCAGTGGCGACGGGAAGTACAGGAATAGCGACGATTGTGGTGTTTGTGGCGTTTGCGGGAGAGAAAGCCGAAATTTTCTCTTCTTTAAATTTTTCTGGCAGATCGTGAAAATAGCGATATTTCAGAGGATGTTTTGCGGTGGACATTTCTCTCTTGTTTTCTATACTTCCAATGTTGTTGTTACTGTATCTTCCTCACTCTCTTTTCTACCTGTTTTCAAAAATGACGGTATTACGATCTTTCTTTTCTTGAGCTTTCCATAATATAAAATAGTCTGCTCCCGGTTGAACATGGTTATACGGTGGACGACGTTCTCTTATATTGCTCCCTTTTTTGCCGAAACTTTTTATATTACCTACGCGGAGAGTCTGATCGAGACTACGTTTCCATAAAGCTCATTTTTCCTTTTTTGTCGTTCATCGATTAGTCTGCATTTAGGCTTTATTTTATTTTATTTTATTTTTCGACGGGAAAGAGGAGGCACTGCACACTTTTATGATGAATCTCACGATAACTTTTTTACCGGGTTTTGCATTTTTTATTACCTACTTTTTAGTTTTAGTTATCCGCAATAAAAGTAAAACCATCCTGACCATTTCACGACTGTCTCATGAATTGCTATCTATATCTCACGTAATTGCTTACTTCAATGGTAATGATTTCGAGAAAGGATGGGTATTAAAAATTTATCACGAGAAAAAGGTAATATATTACATGAAGAAAACGAGAATGATATCTTTATACTAAACCCAATGAACAAAAACAACATAAACTCCAAAAGAAATGTGCATCTATCTATTGTATAAATCCTGAACCATTAAAACCAAAAAATGCAGAAACAAAAATAAAACTTCCTTAAAAGCTCAAACTCTCAACTGATCCCAACATACTCCTTCGTTCCTCCTCGTCGTATGTCTTCTTCTCACCATCCTCCCCATCCTGCAACAGCCCATCCAATGCGCCTTCAGCTTATTCGCACAGGTTCTCTGTCTTCTCCAATTCTTAATAACACCCTCAAGCTCACACGCCGCCCCCACCAGTTCCTCCAAACTTCCTCCCAAATCCCTCCCGAACCTCTTACATTTGCCTCTTTAGGTCCCAACATCCTCATCGGCTTCCCCTCCGCATCAGTAATATGCTGCCGGTGATCATTCTTCCTAACAGTGCTCCCGCATTAAGCTTCGGTAAATTCTCGGTACAAACGCAGGTCGTAACATCCGTTTTATTTATCGTCGGATGTGCGTATGCGTCTAAATCGTCAAGATACGGAGTACTGTACCATTCCGGTTCCTTTGTACTCTCCTTTCTTCTTATAGCTACGACGCCGATTTTGTTTTAACGCGGTGGAAGGGTTTACCGAGGACTGCGGCGGCGGCGAGGAATGTTTCTTTATCGCTTGGCCGGCGGCACCCTGTTGAGAGTAGCGGGTAGAACCATTTGGGGCCGTGATGTTGTAGTATGCCGCCAACAATAGCGAATCGAGATGCTTCTTTTCGAAAAGAGGAACTGTCCGCTTTCCGTCGACGTCGTGGTAGCGTCTTCTTGGGAAATCTCCCGGAACACCCGCGATGTCGTAGAACCGGATCTCCGTAGCGTACCAAAATCGGGATAAACGATCATAACCAGTCTCCTTAAACGGCCGTATCGAATAACTCTTCTCCGGATTAACCAGCGTATCGAATCCGAGATCCAGAAGAGTACATCCTGAAGCTCGACAGCAGCAGCGCCATTACTTTCAGCTGGTATTTTTCGAATTTAAATACAGGAGAGTTATTAACCTCCCCGAAATCCTGTGCGGCGCCGAGTTCGTATTGATAAGTCGTGAGAACCGCGGCACTTTGCGTTGAGCTTCGGTAGTACCTCCTCGCACCTTCGCCTCGTACTCCTCCCCTTATACAAGAATATTTCTACCGGTAGCTTACCCCGTCCTCCTCAGCATCCTAATACCACTATCGCAGGACCGAAGAACTCCCCACCAGCAACAATAACCACACCTGTTCCCTTAAATAAATCGCTCGATTTATACTTCATACCCTCCAACTTCTTCCGTACGACGGCGTGCGACTTCCTCATGCTATCGATCTGCTCCGTCGTCATGTTCGTAAAACTCTCAACCGGTTCCCGGAACCCAAACGCTTCCTGCTCCTTCGTCGGCCGCTTCGAGACCGCATCCTTGCGCAGCTTAATCTTCGGCCCGGTGGACGCGCGGAGTCAAATACTACGGACCAGTAATCCCAAAACTCGACGATGCTGGAGTTCGGTTTCTCCTTGTGGAGCTCGCTGCTACTGCGGTCGGTGTCGGACTACTCGGCGCTACTGTCGTAGTAGTAGATTGTACAATCTCGCCGGCGCCTTTCGCGTTGGGTTGTATATGCCTGCTAATGTAGAGTACCGGTCTGCGAAGAACTCGAAGGGTGTACGGATATCTGCTCGTTCTTGTTTGATTTTGAAGAAGAGTACGCCCGCGACGAAGAAGATGAAGACGACGGTGAGCAGTCTGCTCCGCGGCGGTCTGAACAACATCGCATGCGTATTCTAACGAAAGAATGAAAAAAAAAAAAAAAAAAAAAAAAAAAAAAAAAAAAAAAAAGACGGCGGAACGAAGAAAGCTTAAAGAGCTTTTGAGAAGTTAGATTAGGGTAAAGCTGAAGTCAAAAACTAGCGTTTCTATTTCGATTTTTTCGATCTCGGACGTGTCTAACCAGGTCATGTACAAGACATTCAAAAGTTGTTTCAAAACGGGACCCTAGCGAATATAGTCGCAATTTGGCGCAAACTGGACGTCAGTTGGAACAACGGATAGACCTCGATCAATAGCAGATAACGAGAGGGGGTAAAAGCAGTCGTTGATGAAAGTCGTAAATTTAGGGGATAGCTTCTAGGGTAATAAGTTACAATTTCTGTCCGTTTTTAACAGAGTCGAATCGAGGAAAATAGGTAAAAAAAAAATAAAAGAAAAAATAGGGAGGCGAATTTTTTCTTCTCTGCAGACAAAAACGATAGGCGTTTTATTGCATGATTCGGTAGCAACACGAGAGAAAAAAGAATGTAACGAGCGGACTCGTATAGGTAGATGAGAGCACGAAAGGGTTGGTCAAGAACGGAAACGTGAATAGAAAGAAAAGAGAGAAAGAAAGATCGAAAAGAAAAAGAAGGGGAGGAAAGTAAAGAAGAAAAAGTGACGGAAGAATTACTTTAATTATTAATTAATTAATCAATCAATCAATCAATCAATCAATCAATCAATAATTATTTTTATTTTAAACAGCTCCAGCTTTTCAAAAGCAGCTAATTCTATACCAATTTTTGGGTGGTTTGATTTTGGGCAAACCCGGACAGTTTTTTTTTTTCTTTTCTTTTCAATGAATCAACCCGCTAATTCCTTTTTTTTTTTTTTTTTTTTTTCCAATTCATTACTTCTTTCCTTTTTTTTCTTTTCTTCAACCAAGGGGTGGGCGAAAAACGAAAACCCAAAAGAGCCTTGATTCGGTCTGAAACGCTATCCAGCGCCTCTTTCGTTTGCTTTCGTACCTGTTATCTTTTGCGGTCGGTAGCCTACTCATGCTTGGTTTCTGTGTATTGCTTGCTTCCTCGCCATCGTCTATAACTAGGTGAAAAGCCTGGCGATTGAAAGCTGTTCCCAGCAGATCCTCTCCGAAATAGGGTGAAAAATCATCGACAATCCTCGAGACGATCGTCTTTCCTCTCGCTCCGCTCGATCTGCATAAACATAAGAGAAAAAGGCCCCGCGGAGTATTCACAACCTCACCTAATATTTCATGATAAAAACGCATCCTCCGTCAAATAATGAAAACTAGCGCCCGCATAGCAACACTGCTTCATTCTTTTCGCATTTGTCCAATAACCGCTCGCTGTTCGCTGTGGAGGCTGTGTATGAAATCTGTCATCCCAAGACGCAAGACAAAAGAAAGTAGCAATTGCCGTTTAACGTTGCATTGACTGAGAATTTAAATATCATGATCCGAAAGATGCGTTTAATTTCCAAAAAAAATTTTGTCGAGATGGGAACAGCTAGCCAGCTCAGAGAGATCCGAATGAAGAAGGTTGGAAACCGAATCAAAAGCAGTAGATAAGGGAGAACTAATCTAATCCTATTGCAGTTCACCAAACCAGAGAAAGATCTGCTAGCCAAAAAAAAAAAAAAAAAAAAAAAAAAAAAAAGCGCCGCAATATCTCCGTAGGGCCTTTGCGGAAAACAAGCTTTTTTCCGGAGCAGTGTGCTAGAATTGCACCATCGGTCCACCACCCATCACACCGCCGGCATGCCATTGGCCTGTTCCGTGGATAGGCTTACCGTTAGCGCAGTACGCTAAAAAGGGGACGATTTATTTGCTACCTTTTTCTCCGTCACAGCTTCGAAAAACCGCCTGCTGAATCACGGTATTGGTTAGAAAAAAATAATTGCGGAAAATGGAAAAAGACAGGAAAACCCTACATCGCGTCCATGAAATCAACAAAGGGACTTGAAACGGCGTAGGAAGTTTTAGAATTATGTATTTTCGTAGAGTTATAGGCCAACCAAACCCTGTTGATTTTCCGAGGACCTTTCGTAGAAGTGTTTTGGTTCGAGTAAAAATTTTCGAAGGGGATACATACGAACATCAAAGGATTTTGGAGAAGAAAAAAAAAAAGAAAAAAAAAAGGGCGAATAATAGAAGTTGAACCTCCTCAATATTCACGGCCGTTAACTGTTAATCATTTAATATATTTCAAGCTTGACCAAAATTAAAAAAAAAAAAAAAAAAGGAATTATATACAAAATTGAGTATTCAAGTGTGGAATAATTGTATTAGTGATTAAAAACCCGTCAATCTCGCTTTTGTGTCAAGATGATCTGTTTCGCGTGTGAGGAAATAAGGGGCAACAGATCATGTTCGATATGAAGAGAAAAAAAAAGTCAATTGATTGCGTCAAATGTTCGTCGTGATAACTGAAAGAAGAAAGAAGAACGAAAAACAAGCAGGAAAGATGATACTATACAAATATAAGTGAGCATGAGAGAGAATTAGAAAAATAACGAGAAAACCGTTCCCTAACCTGAAAACTTGAACTACAAAGTATTGGTGCCGCCAGAAAAGAAAGAAAAAATCAAAGTGTTCTAGAAGAAGAATAAAACGCTGCAAGGAAGGACGCAGTAAACTTGGCGACCAATTATAGGAAGCTGTATGGTCACTGCTCCCCCCTTCTTCCGAGATACCAAATATAGACCAAAGACATGTTCAAATACAAAGAGAAAAATTGCCTCGAGAAGAACAAATCAACAAGGGTCTCGTTAATATCGATAAGAGTGTAAAAGGGAAGCAGGGAATGTTCATGAATATGAAGGATAAATAAAACTAATAAAAGGAGGAATATCCAACTGTTTCCTTCTCAGCAAGTTTTGGAATCTGTCGAGCTATAAATAGGACTTTCTCTAGGCGTTGTTGCTCTGCTTACCAAAAGCTTGGTCTCCCTAAAAAGCTCTTTTTGCTCGACACAAGCTTCAATTCGGCAGAGAGGTGGACGATATTCTCTTTATGGCCTTGCCAGGTTTCCGGTCGGCAATCATTGTCTTCAAGTCCGATTTGATGCCTGCGAATAGACTGCTCTTCTGAGAGGACAATGTTCCCGGCGTAGTACCCTCGGATTCGAAACCGGCTGGGCTTTGGCTCCCGTCTCCGCCTTCGACCCACCACCCTACGCACCGCCCAGCAGTATCATCAGTGTTGTTGCCGCTTAATGCTGGAGGTGGTGTTGGGGAAAGAGTCGACGGCGTGGCCGCCGTTTTCGCCTTCGCAGGGGAGAAGCGTTTGTTAGCCATCCACGGCAACCGTTTGAACAGCGACGAAAAGTTCCTGAAGTCGGCATCGGTTCTTTCTTCTTCGGCGAATTTAAATCGACAGTTTGGAAGGATGAGTCGAATGGTTGCTCGTTGATAGTCCCTGCGCTCGGCCCAGCCATCCTCGTGGCAGTATGTGTTTCGTAGAATTGGATCTTCTTTTCCTCGCTCAGAGACTTTCTAGATGAACTCTTTCGGAGGGGTTGATCTTGCAGTAGCCTCTTCCTCAGCGTCGATTTTTGGCCGCTGGTTTTCGTAGAAATGGAGGCGTCGTGTCGGAGTTCACAGGTTCCGCTCAGGTCCAACGACTTTCTCGAGGTCTTGGAGCTTCTAGATGATGCACTAGCCGTACGCTTTAAGCTCGGAACGATACACTTAGGATGCTCAGACTCCTGCGAAATTCCTTGCCTGTAGTTGATCCTTGAATGATTTGCGGATGATTCTGACCGGACAACCTTAATGCCAGACGGTGGTGACCTCAAGGAATCACCCTATCGTCTTCATCCAGCTGAGGCGCCACCTCATCAAGGCTTTGAAGCTCTAATTCTGGCCCAGACTGGAACTGGAAATCCCATTGAGGTTCCCGTGGCCTCTCTGGCTGCTGCTGTGGTCTTCGAAGGTAACGAGCTGCCAAAATAGGTGATATCGGAGACGGTTTTCTGTAATTTATTTGTGGTTTGAAGGGAATATAGTAATCAGGTTCCTCACGGGCTGGCAGGTTTACATAGTGCACCCCGTACTCGCTATTCGGCGTCTGGTCCCCTCTTCCTCCTATGGTGGTGGCGGGACGTGACGTTGCTTGATACCTATCTTGTGATCCATCGAATGAACCTGATACTATACGGTTGGTGGTGGGTACTTGTCACGGGAGCGGTATCTCGATGGCTGTTGGCCGCTGCGAGGCGCCTCAATGTTAGAATGGGCGTACTGTGGTTGGTGTTGGTGTTGGTGATGATGCGGTGCCCTCCGTGTGGGCCCTCTTTCCATCCTTGCCGGACCTGTAACAATCCTCCGAGATGGCAGTTGTCCGGGTATTGTGAAATCGTTGCTGAGCAACTCAGCACGCCCAAGCTTCTGGTTGTTACGTTTACGGCTCTGAGGTACGTTATTTCTGATATTGTGGAGGTTCGTTTGAGAGGCATCCAGCGGTATACCGATCATCTCCGTGCTCATATTTCTCGGATACCCAGGACGATGCTACCGCCGCCGCCGCCAGCCTGGGGCACCAAGGAATTCGAAAGCAAATCTAAAGAGCCAGAAGAATGTGAAGCAAACGGAGTAGCACCACCGCCAGCGTATCCAGGCCGGAAGGAAGCCTGCGACACCGGAGTTGAACCCCTTGTCGCGTAAAGATCAGGAAGCGAGCCGGGAGGCCTCCGTCCGCCGTAGGGACTCGGGCTCTCTGGGGAATACCGACGGGGAGTTTGATTGATGAACGGCGAATAATCTCTGTGAGGAGTATAAGGCCTGGCCCCAGCTGGCGGAGGGTAATGAGATGGCCTATAGCCTCTATCGTATATGTTGCTTTGCACTTCCAAGGTGGACTTGCCCTTCCAGCAATGACGGGTACTATCACATCGTCTCTCCTGAGCATATAAACAGGAACAGCCGGAGGATTGTCCATGCTAAATATCTCCCACGGCTCGAGGGATTCATACGGAGTCACCTGAGAGTAAGGTGGAACGTAATGCAAGTCCTCATTGGAAGTATGACCGTCAAGTTGATGGTTCCCCACCCCGCCGAGGGTCCCACCTTCCAAAACGATCTTCTCCTGAGAAGCATCGCTCATTCTTTGTAGAGGGGTTTGCCCTAATGGTGTGGACTGAGTGAGGGACCGTTGAGACTCAGGCGTAATGTTGCCAACACCGTATTCATGGACTTGAATGAATTTTTCTTCCTCGTGCGGTGGTCCTCTCGGTGCCTCTACGACCAAAGACATGTCTGCAAATCCGAGGAGTCTAGAAGTCAAATTCGTCAGTCATAAAAGACGATCGCAAAGGAACTAAAAAAAAAAAAAAAGATAGAAAGAAAGTGGAAAAGAAAAACGCCTAGCTATAGGAAATACAGCACGTAAAGCTCCTAGGCTTCTGCTAACTCTCAGTCTTGCCACCGAAGTCATGAGAGAGGTGAGAAATAAGGCACTAGGAGTCCGTGTCTGTTTTTTTTTTTTTTTTCCCAAGGAGCACTTCCAGAATGCTACCTTGGAACAGACCATAAAATGCATCGCCATTGAAGGGATGAACTGTCCGCAACAATTGAACGAATTTCAACAAACTGCCCAAGTCAAATTTGTACGACCGCGTCGTTAAAGAGACGGGTCTTTTGACAGCATGTTATCCATACCTCTTATGGCGAAAATAAAAAAAAATTGGAACCCGAAAGACGACTATGGCACAAAGATTTTTGACGAAATATTTGTATCTAATGGATGGAACCGTGGAAGACCTGGGGAACAGGGAACATTGCCGAAGAACTCGAACTTGGTTGATCTTGAATTATTGCGGAAGATAAAGAACTGATAACCCTTTTCGTTTTTTTGAAGATGTCAGCAATAGTTCTAATACCACAGGTAACATGATCAAGGGTTTCATAGCAAATCGTAGTGAAAAGATGATGAGTGGCATGAGAGGGTTTGCAAATTGGCCCCTAGACACCTGAGAGATGTCGTGGATGCTGTGACAAGCTCGGGAGGTACTTACTGCTAGTGATTGAGCAAATTAATGGACAGCTAGGCTCAAAACTTGTGCTGCAATTCAGGATAGTTCAAAGAAGGAATAGAACAAGGAAGAGAGACGCAAAGTCCATGAAAGAAAAGCAACGGACGGTTCCCTGCGGGCTTCTAGATACGCCAGACATACGAGCAACAACAGCTCACGAGTGGAACCATCTGGATGATGGTGGTAATGGCGATGAAGGAAAGAAAAAGAAAGAAAGACAAGCAAGTGCCTATGTATCGTACAACGTCGGAAGAAGTCCACGGTGGTGATCGACCCTTTTTGTAAGAATATCGAGGGTTGGCAAGGAAGAGCGAAAAATGGAAAAATTATGGGGAACCAAAAGAAAGAAAGAGAAATAATAATAATAATAATAATAATAATAATAATAATAATAATAATAATAATAGAAAAGAGAAACAACTCGATTATTCAAATTGCCTTGAAAACAATAAAATAACTGAAATAATTCAGCAGTAGATGGAGCGGTGATAAACATAAAAAAGATGAGAAAAACTTAAAAAGCATTATTGGCAATATTAATCGAGGGTAAAAAACTGCAGTCTTCGACAAACGGGTCGGCTTTTGATACCCGGTGGAGGAAATCCGACTTCTCGATTGTCCGATCTTTGTATATTTTGTATATTGACTACTATATTCAATCATTGTTTATTCAATTCCAACTTCCTCTTTCTCTTCCCTTTTCTTCTCCATCCATGAAAAATATCAAAAATCGGCGATAGTTTCTGTTTATCGATAAGCAGGACGTGGGGGTCCCTGGATGTTGCTGGTACCTAATCCTTTCTTCTTCAACACCGCGTTTTTCTCGAGTCTCGAGCCTCGAGATGAGAATAGAACGGAGATGAGAGAAGCATTGCGAATGCTGATCGGTGTCATTCAATTGCTCATGATGAAATTGGCCACTAACATAGGTTCGATTCTGCAATTCCTGCCTCTTTTCGGCCTTGAACGTTTACATTACGGGCAGGCTAGCCTCACATGGCTAATCCTACGGTTGTTGAAGGTATAGGTAGAAGAAAGGTATATTCCTTGACTATTCAGATGGAATTGTGCTCATCTCGGCTTGATAATAGGCTAAATTCCAAAAGAGGTCTGGATTATCTGGATCGCTCGGCGTGACTGCGGGCCAAGCTTGACACCCTTACACTCTTCGTTCGAATCGAAGAGGTCTCGTGGACTTCACGCACGGTAACCATTTTCGGGATCACAGCAGAGGTTTGACAGAAGCCTAAATTAACGTTCGCTATACGTCTCACATACGCGATTTCACGCTTTTTTTTTCGTTTTCACAATTTCCACAGGCCTCGGAATTTGCAATCCGGTTTTTGTTCCACGATGAAAGGGTGAGCGTTCGCGACTCCCGGAGGTGCTACAATTGGCTGCTCCTATATTTCCCCATGGTCCGTGGGTGATCCATCTTTTTGACCTTCGGGGGTCGGAGATCGTTTCTTTTCAAGGATGCAAAGGATGCCTTGTTTCGATTCTCGCAAATACGGTGGCGTCCGTGTGCGTGCATTGGAAAAGACAAAATAACGAACGTTACACAACGCTATATTGTCCAATCCCGAGAACGCCATTTAAGTTTTGTGCGACATTGGTTTGTTGCAAAGTGGACTAACACATTTTTCTTTTACGTACTCTTCTCTTCTCTTATCGAGGGCCAAGGACGAAAGTTTGCTGTCTTAGATTTTTAAAGACCGGAAGAAGCTGATATTCAGTATGAAACTCTTCGATGGGTATTGAACTCTCAGAAGGGAACAGGACTGGATAGGGCCAGTATTGACAGGGTATGCGTATGAATGACATACTGCGCTGCGATGCGAGCAGCGCGAGACGCGGTACAAAATGCGAGCTCGTACTTCTGCTATGCAACAAGCCGTTCTTGCTGATCACCTCACTGTCCCAGGCATTCTCTACTCTGACTTTGCCTTTTTTTTTTTTTTTCTAAAAAGAATTAAAAAAATAAAAAAAATAAAAAAGGATTACGGTGATTGGGATAAAATCTACTTTCTGGTTATTCTTCGTTTGATCGAAAATTGGCCCCAGGAAGCTCGCACGCCCAAAAGGCTTTAAAGGAGCTTGTCTTGTACGTTGGTGAATGGAGTTCTCGAATGGGCGAAGGTGAGGCAAATGCAAATGCAAACGCAAGCAACCTATACAGTCGCCCTTCCCTCGCGAGATTCACTCCTCTTTCTCTGCCCTCGTGGTTTTATTTATTTATTTATTTATTTGCAATTCTTTACCACTACACCATATATCCCTTTTTCGATTAAAGCCTAAAACTTTTGCGAGATAGGCACAAGGCGACGAGCGCCGTAGCTTCAACTATTGCTCTAGTAATCTGCTGAAGCATACTTATTCATCTACTTACCCAGGTACTAACTAGCACTCGACGGAATATTACAACAATCTGGTGGCCCGTTTATCGACAGCGGACAGTCTTGAAAGACGTGTCCTGCTATTATTCTAACAATTCAAACCAACAGTTCACCACGAAACCCGTAATTTAGGAAATTTGTGGTGGTACGAATATATATCGCGCCAACGATTCAAATTCTTTGGTCGAAGTATTTCGACAGCTGGCGTGGATTGCCCTTTTAAAATTGATTGCATATCTACCTCCATGTAAATATAAAAGAAGTATATATAACATAGTAGTATTTCCTGTATTTATCATCAATCATTCTCTATCTATTTTATTTCTTCAATTTGGCGTGTTGAAAAGATGCATGATTATTCACTACTGTGACAGGAGTTCATGAATTTGGGGCAGTTGTGGATGATCAGCAACCTCAAAATTGAAGATATTCCTTCAGCCTCAATATTTTTAGCTCGCAGCTGGAAAACACCAACCAGCACTCTTTAAAGATCTATCTCCAACTCCTTCTTCATCTCAACATCGCGATTTCCTTCATCTATTCCACCTCTTGTCAGTTGCCAAAAATCTTCAGCTCGATTTCAGCAGCTTCTTGTCGAGTTTTTTTTTTTTTTTTTGATTTGCCTATCTAATTCTATTAGGTTCATACTCTTTTTCTCTTCCGTTGGATTCCACGTCCTTTTTCCATCTTCCTTTGAATGATCCTACAGCTACTTACTTGATCTATACCTGTTAACTATAATATTTCCTGTCCGTCCGACTTCGTCCTTTATCTTCCCTTTATTTTCTTCTCTCGACTTTAACCGAAGCCCCTTCCGGAAGGTTCTATTTCGAGGCCCTTCCTACATTTATCGTCCACTTGTAGCCTTTTTCCGAGATCGTGACTCTACTTTTTTTTTCTACGTACCGTCCGACTTCAACTACATTTTTGTCCCTTCTTGGCGCCTTTATTATTAGCAATTGGTTTCTATTATGTGAACGTTTTTCTCTCTCCCCCTTGTTCAAGCAACTTCTCATTTTTCACAATCAAAGCCCTCCAACTTCTTTTTGATTTAAATTCACCTTCCTCCCCTACCTTCAATCACCATCTTTGTTTCCAACTTCCTGCCCAACAATATCATTTCTCCTCTTTATCTCTTCTTTCGTTTCGTATCTTGTGTTTATTTTCTCTCACAATCCATCGTTTTGCGCTTATTGTGTTCGTCCTCTCGGGTCCGTTTATCTTTCACACCCTTCCCAAGCTTTTAGATCAATTACACTTGCACATAAGCATAACCCTTTTGTAAAAGCCAATTTCGCCCCAATGTCTTCTCGTGGGGTCCGTCGTTCATGATGGCCCTTTCGTGGGTCCTTCTGGCTTCCATCTTTTCTGTTCTTTGCCCCAATTCCCCCAACTCCTTGATCCCAGCCGTCTCGGCACAAATGATCACGGATGGTATTCCGGGTTCAATGGCGTCAGGCGCGAGTTGAGGGATTTCATCCAGGACGGTACCTCGTGAACCTGTACCTCGTCGCTTTAAGCCGCTTCCAGCAGCTCAACCAGTCTGAGGTCCAGAGCTACTATCAAGTTGCTGGTAGTGGACTTTCTACTCTTGACTTGTATTAGCTACCGTTCTTAACTCGTCAATTCTTGAAGTTCAATTCGAACAGCAAAAGCTAACTTACCCAACCCCACAAAGGCATCCATGGTGCTCCGTACACCGCTTGGGACGACGTTGAAGCTAATGACGGTGGCAGCGGCGGCGGCTACTGCGAGCACGCTTCCAGTAAGTTTTCCCTGAAGTTGGAACATGGAGGAGACTCCTTCCTTGGTTCGAAGATAATTTTTTCGTGTTGTTTTTGTCGACAGTTCTGGCTAACGATGCCGACCCAATGCAGTCCTTTTCCCTACTTGGCATCGCCCTTACATGGCTCTGTACGAGGTAAGACTTCCTGAATCGTGACGAATTGGGCTTTCTTTTGTCATTTGCGGATGCGCATCGATCTTTGCTGACCCATATCTTCTTTCTAAACCAGCAAATTCTTTATGCGTTCATTACGGACTTCGTTGGGTCCTTCCCTGCTGGAAGTGCAGCTGGGCTCGTTATCAGGTGGCTGCCGCTACTTGAGGATGCCGTAAGTTGCCATTACTTCGTCTTGCAAATATTTATCCTAGTTTCCAAATACTGATTAATAACCTCTACTCCGCAGGTATTGGGACTGGGCTGCCGATGCTAGCATTCCGCCGATCGTTGAGAGGAACAGACCGTCATTGTCGAGTTACCTTCAGGGTTTACTACGATCCGAACCCGTTGTATTCATACGTATTCACCCGGTTACTTCGGGCGTCTTTCCTCAGCAAACACGTAAGTTGAATCAAGGTCTGCCCATTCGTTAAATATAGTTTGAGTCTTTGCTAACCTAATGCGCAGCTCGAGTTTGACTCGGCCACTGTTCGTGATCAAAATGGCCTTCCATCATCTTGAGCAACCAGGATCGTAAGTAATGTCTTCAGCCAGGTAATAATAAGGTAGCAATACTGACCACTTCTGAACTAGGTTGAGGAACGAGTGTACAATCTCCTGAGCTTCACTCCAAGCTATCAGCGGTTCTCCAACAAGGCTGGAACCAAGGCAACTCTGGAGGCGCTGATTCTCTTGAGGGCGTTCATGATACTATCCATGTAAGTCCGCTCCTTCGAGTTGTATTATGATGTTAGGTGATTTTTGAGAAAATTGTTTGGCTTTGATGAAACTTTTTGTGTGACTCGGGTGCTAACAAACTATTGTTTTATTGTAGTCCTTGCTTGGCGGAGTAAGATTTTTTCTTCTCATCTTTCTTTTTCTCGTCTTTCTTTTCTCGTCTTTCTTTTTCTCGTCTTCTTGCTCTTTCCATTTCTTTGCTTTTTTCATCTCAGCAATCTTTAAGATATTTTTGTGGAGGAAATGTTTCTCTTGCTTGAGGACGATAAACCGAACCTGATTGATCTTAATAATACGTCTTTCGGTAATTACTAACATCAATCAATCCATTTAGTTTATGGCGTGGATTGACATCGCTGCTTTTGATCCTATCTTCTGGCTGCACCATACCGTAAGTCCTCGTTATTTTACTCGCTCGCTACTTATCCAAAGTTCTACATACTAACTATTGCTTCACTCCTTTCTCTAGAATGTGGACCGTATTCTCGCACTATGGCAGGCTGTATATCCTAACAGCTATACTGTCAATCAAGTAACGCCATGGGGTACGTTCTTTGTTGAAGCAAACACCGTCGAAGGTCTCAACTCTCCACTGGCCCCTTTCAGGCAGAGCGATTCCAGGTTCTGGACTTCTAGTTCTTGCAGGTCCACCTCTTCGTTTGGGTATACATACCCTGAACTGCAAGACACTAGCTCCATGCCTAGAAAGCGGGTACAACAGACGGTTCGCTCCCGTATCAACCAGCTGTATGGGCAACAGGCGCCTTTGAACATTCTTGGGAATCTTGGGGATTTTTTGGCAGGTTTAGGAGATCGCCCGATCACCTCCCGTTGTTCCGTCAATGGTGCTCTTGAACGCAGAGCTGTTCAACCTCGTAAGTAACGACTTGATTTGGTTTCATTTTTGTCTCTTTGATGAGTCTTTGCTAATTAATTTTCGCTGCAGCTTCTGGCTCTCTTCCCCCATCCATAGTTACTGACAATCGCTACAACGAGTGGGCTGCTCTGTAAAGATTCAGAAGTCTGTTGTCCCTGGATCATTCGCCGTTCATCTTTCCTCGGACCAATCACCACCGACCTGAATCCTGGACCAAGGATGTGAACCACATCGGAAGTCACGGTTTCTTTGCTATGGCTCCATGGCTCCCAGGCCTTGCAACGACACCTGCAACTGCCAAAAGATTAACCCGGGAATGCACAGTAATGCAATTATCTCCGGAGGTCTTCCTTTGACCAGTGCTTTGCTGAGAAGATTAAAGGCGGGCAGTTGGATAGCTTGGACGCGTCTGTGTCCTGCCATACTTGCAGAAGAACCTCAGCTGGAAGGCTGTTTTAGTGAGGCTTTCTTTGATACTCCCTTAGCGATGCTACAAATGCTAATGTTTTCATTCTACCAACTAAACAGGTTAATGGCACCATTCTCGATGCTACGGACTATCCAGCCTGAAGGTTAGCGTTACGTCTACTGCTGTCCAGATCCCGGATTGCAGGAAGATATGCCGACTACTGGACCTTGGTTGACGTACTTTAGCGTTGACCCAGCTCCTTGTGAGGGCATGTAGGGTGGTGGAAATAATTGGTTTTTTTTTTTCTGATTTTCAAATCTTAGATCTTTTATCCTCTTTGTTAACAAACATACATCCTTTTAATAATGTCCTACATCAAAGTGTTCCTTTCAGGGATGTTTTAATATCTTCTACCCACGAAGAAAACTAATAAGTTCTTGATATCATTCTTACTTAACAGGAGCCAAAAACACCATGGAGAAACGGAGGAGTTTTATTGTTTTTAGTTTTTTTTTTCCTATATAATTCATCAAAAAGCGGGTTTATTCTTAATCAAACAAGCAATTAGTCACTTCCTTTAACGTTATCTCAACTTCAGCAGCTTTTTGTTTCCAAGTGACCACTTATTTTTATTTTGCGTTTTGAAATATTTTTCTTTCCCTTCTTCCTTGGAAGACTGGCGTTTTGGTCTTTTTTGCTTTTATTGAGAATATTAATACCAGGAAGCGCATAAATTTGGCACACTTTTAATACCCAATGCTCAATTTGGTATCTATAAATTTAAATATTACCATAACAATTATATTAGTACTATTCATAATGGAAAACCTTTCATGATCGTGCTTTCTGTTCATCGTCGGTGGACTACGCATCCGAGATGTCGACCTTGGTCCCTTGATAATTGCGTGACATAAAACAGCACGGTTTTACATTTACCCTGGTCGATCCCACTAACTATAATAGATTTAAATATCTTATCAATAAATTGCCCAAAAACCCAAAAAGTGACGTCGACATTCACACTCCACACACTCACGACACTTCGGAGACCAATTCCAGAACCAACCCAGAATATAAAAGTCGCCCCCCCTCTCATGTAAAAATATATAGTTCATTTCATTTTCTCTTTTTATACAAAACATCCAACCAATCATTCATATTCTACCTCCATTCTCTTAACATCACCCAAAAAAAACAAGAAGCGTCATCAACATGTCCCGCCTAATCTCCTCATCCTCTTCCTCCTCATAACCAGCAGTTCCTCCCAGCGTCCCGCCAGCACCTCCAGCACAATCCCCCTTCTCCTTCGCGTTCCGCAAACCCTCTTCTCAACCGTCCTGTCCCTCCGCAGTATCATCGGCGTATTCCGCTACTCCGCATCAGCATACCTCGGCCCGTCCCTCGTCCTAAACGAAGACTTTGCGGCTTTTAGGATCGGAAATAGGGATAAATTGGTGCTTGTTAATCAGGCTGTTGATTTCGCTGTTTTCCATAGGATGGGAGGGATTACCGGAGGGGTTTAAGTTTATAGGGTTAGGAAGGGGTGAGGGCGTATGTATTCCCTTTCCTTTTGATATCGCTTCCGATTTGATTTATCAGAACGACCATCTATCATCTGCGTTTCCACCTTAAACCGAAAGCGCTAAGGTGCTTATGACGGAACATCCAAAGTACGATTGCTAATACGTTATATTGATATTACAGCGGAATCCTCGGCTGGCGCGGCGCCAAATACCTCGCCGGCCACAAAAGGACTGGCTAGACGTAACCCAAACGTAACTTGCACACCCTCATCGACAACCACAAATCGCTACGTCTCTTCCTCTACAACTCCCACTTCACCGCAATCCCGTCAAAGTCCTCCGTAAAACAAATCCGCGAAATCGACATCAACGCCCTCGCGCTCTCCGAAGCAGGCGCAACAAACGCAAATACTCGCGATTTACTTCTGTAACGCACATTTCCATCCATAATCCACTGGATAGGACGAACGACGGGTACTACCGCTTCGTCATCACGATGTTAATAATAAACCGCTCATCGCGACGCCGGACTATACGCTCCGCAGTAGTCTTATTTCCTTCGGTATAGTTCGCGGATCTTCCCTCCCGGCGCTGCCGCTACAATTCCTCGGACTTCTCGCAAAGTCTGTCGTCGCCGGTGGAATTTCGGGAGTATTGACGCTGCTGTGGTTTACGCGTGCGCTACCGGGCGGATTTGCGGCGAGGCTTTTCGCATGGTACTTTAGGAGGGAGATTGGAGATGCGAAGGACGGGCGTGGGCTATGGCGCAGCAGAAGGGTGCTGTTAAGCCTGCTGATTATGTCGCGAGGCGCGCGGGGGGTGCGTTGCGGGAGCGAAGGGTAGTTTGAGGCGTATGAGAAGGAGTGGGATGGAGGGTGGGGAGTTGGGTTGTTATGGATGTGAGGAGGGGGTTTATGAGAGGGTTTGAAGTGATTGTGGAGGTGGATTAATCACTGTGGATTATTGTTCTTTTCCTTTTTTGTTTTTTTTTTTTTTTTTCGAGATTTTCGTTTTTAACATTCGCAATCGTATTTGGTTTTTGCTTTCTTATGATTGTATATCGGATCGATTCGCTTGATTTCTGTTAAAGGTGATCAGAATGGGCTGTAATTGAATTCCTTGTTCAAGGGAAACACGGAGAGACTATTGGATGCTTGGGTTTATTAAAGTCGCATGCACTGACTTTGAGATGCCAGGGAAGGCCTCCAGATAGTAACGGTAGATGTTTATTATATAATCATTTAAATGGAATTCTCTTAGTCGCGATAAATCCGTTAGTATTCTTATCACTTTATTATCGGTTACTAGTGCGTCCAAGTTCTTGCCTAGCCCGAGAGAAATAAAGAAATAGACTGATATTCACACTCCAGCGTCTCATAATCAAGGTTTTTTTTTTTTTTTTTTTTTTTTTTTTTTTTTTAAATAATATGGAAAGCTTTCTCTCATAGCAGAATTTCAAATTCCTTGTCTGTCTTTGCTTGCATTTTGTTTTGTTATTAATAGTACAAAAAAGTGATTTGTGTGCATTAAAAACTCCCGTAGCGGAACGAAAATAATAATACTGGTAATGGTAACGGCTACTGCCACCCCAACAACGTATGCAGCCTGTAATGTCTGTGTAAATCATAATTGATTTTTATATTAGAACCGTAGCAACAACCTCTTCTGTCCTATTTAAACTTTCCATCCCTACGTCGCAGCAGGTGCTTCCCCTCCTCCAGCTGCTTCCTGAGGTTTCGGCGACGTAGCACGTTGTTGACCTCCGCACCACTGGTGTCGGTACACCCAACCCTTCCCCTCCAACAGCCGCTTCCGGCTGCGGTGTCCCCGCCGCAGGGAACAGGCGTCGGCACGCCAGGACTCTTAACAGGAACAGAACTCTTCCCTGGCTCGATCGCTACATTCCCACTATTATCCGCTAAAAAGTCCTCCGGAACAAACTCCTCACCGGGAACAGTCGGCGGTTCGTCGCTCGGTTTATCGCCGCCGACGGCTCCACGGCGGACGGAGTAAGTTCTTTAACCCTCGCTTCTACCTCCGGAGTCGCGGTGTTCGGTAAGGAGACGGGACGGATGCGCTGGCGTCCTACCGCCCGGAGTTAATCCGCCAGCGCCGGGAGTTCCAGGTTGCGGTGTTGGATGTGCGGGCTTGCTACGGCGGGCGTACTCGATGCAGGGTGCGGAGACGGGACGGCGGCGGGAGGTGTGGGATTGGAGTTTGGTTCGCGCTGTTGGACGAGGATAGGTCGACGGCGGCACCCATGATGTCGGCGAACGCGTCGTCTGCGGCGGAGGACCGTCGAACATGGAGGATGGATCCTCGTCCATGGCGCTGTCGGTGATGGCGGTGTCCTTTGCCTCGGGCTGCGCGTCCATCATCGGCGTATCGTTGTCTTGGGTTTCTGCGGGTACGGCTGGCGCAGGCGTTTCCGGATTGCGCCGCGGGGGTATGCGTCGAGGGCGTCAAGGCCGCTGGGGCGGGTACCGGAGTCGTAGCCGTGACGGTAGTAGGAGCGGTGGTGGCGGCGATCGTAGTAGCCGTGGTTGTTGGGATCGCGGCGGGGTTGGTTTCTGCAGGAGCACGGGCGTTATTATGGATGTTACCAACGACAACGGGTATTACAGCAACAGGGTCCTTTCCAGTGGTTGTTGACGGCTGAGCCGTCGCCGGGGAAGCTGCCCTCCTTCCGCCGCGGACGTGGCCGGAACGGGTAGGTCTCCTCCTCCCGCTACCGTCGTCGGGTTACTAACCGCGGCAACCTGCGGGGAGGCTACGGCTGCTGCTCTGCTGCTGCTTCCGCTGCCGCCTGCGCTGCTTGCGCCGCCGCTTCCTCCGCTGCCGCGTTGGCCATCATGATATCGGCCTGTTCCTTCTCCCTTGCGGCCTGGGCCGCGGCCTCCGCCTCCGCTTCCGCGGCGCGTCTCATTTCTTCGCTGATGTAAACCTTGTCCCTCGGCGACCACTTTGACAGCGGGCCGGTCGAGCTCGATGTTAATGTTGTAGAGGTCTTCGACGACCTTTGTCAGCTCTTCGGCTTGCGGGCTTCGAGCTCCTGGTCGATGCCCACCCTCCTCTGTTCTGAGCGGGGTCCGCGTCGGCATGCCCAGCGAACGCGCGAATTCGTTCCACATATCGTACGATTCTTTCCTCTGCTCTTTGTACACCTGCTTGAGGACCTCCCCGCGCTTCGTAAACTTCTCGAGCGTGCGCTTCTGCCTGGATCCATACTTGCCATCTCCTTCTTCGTGTCATCGATCATTCTTTTTCGCGCGCTCGGACACTTTAACGCACGCTTGCTCCTTCGTCAGATCGCCGACGGGGTTTCCCGTCGTCGCGTCGAAGATGCGTCAGTCAGCCGCACCGCATCGCCAGCACGAGGTTCCTGCGGGGGTCGTTCTCGTCGACGATCTGTGAAGTTTTGTAAGGGCTCGAGAATACTTCCTCCATGTACTCGTGCATCAGCTGGTAGCGGTCGTGGCGATCTCCCGCGGCGTTACGAAGTCCAAAAAGTCACCGTGGGACGTGTCTTCCTCGTCGTGAGGTACGGGTGCGCAGCGCTGCCATTGCGGCTGCGGACGTCCCTCCTCCCTGCGCTGCTGCGGCTGCGACTTGGTGGCCGGACGGTCCTCGGCGTTTCGCGGGCGTGGGCGCTGCTGGCCGAACCTGCACCGGCGCCGGCGACGGGGAAGCGTGGTAGCCCGCCGCCGCCTGCGTGGATCCGGTCCGTATCCGCTGTTGCTGCTGTGCTGCCGCCGCTGCCGCCTGTTGCTGAGCCGCCGCTGCCGCCATGTGTTGCTGCATCATTGCTGGATTCTGCTGGGCCATCTGCTGCATGTGCTGTTGGTTTTGTTGCGCTGCCACAAACTGTTGCATACCTGCGGGTTGTAATGCTGGCCTGGTGGTATATCATATTGAAGGAGAAAAAAAAGAAAAGAAAAAGAAAAAAAGGAAAGGGAAGGGAAAAAAAAAATTTAAAAAGTAAATTAAAAATAATAAAAATACCCCAGGAAAAAAATTTACTACAAGAAAAATTTCTCAATAATTTCTCTTATACCCTTAGTATCTTCCTTAGCACTTTCCTTCTTAGGGGTATAATTTCCTCAACTGATATGGCTAAGGTAGTCGGTTAAGCTCTGGGGGGGGTGGGTCGTCGTCAATCCCTCAATGCGGCAGATGAAAGAGAGGAAAGAAGAAGGAACGGTGCTCCGGGGCCTGTCAAGACAATAAACTGGTTACCAATCGTAGCTAGAGGCAAGAGGCTCTCTGACACCGCCGCTACTGGGCAATGTCGCACAACGGGATCACGCTGAGACGTACTCACGATTCCTTAGTGACGGTTTCCAGGATGCTTCAAGCGTGTGTCTAGCAGGGATCCGCGTTTATGCTTGTTAGAATAAGAAAGGGATACGCTCGACGGGATGACAAGGAGGAGAGGCTACCTATTTAATAAGAAGAACAGAGGGTAAGAATTGCTGTGCTCTACTTTTCTAAAACTCGATTCGATTCACCGGAGAAGGCGTGATCTTGTGAATTCGGGGAGTTGACAGGAACTATTCTTATTTGGTATGGCGAGGAAACTTTTGTGTGTGTAGTTCAAATCCTTACGAGCGCGTTCAGGAAAATTTGTGGTTCAAAATTCAAAAAGTTCTGTGGATGCGATGCCAAGAGATCTGGAGGCTTGAATGATAGGAGATTAGATTAGATGCTATAGATAAGATAATTGTAAATCGATCCTCTCTGCATCACATGTGAATTTTTTTTCCTGCACCAAAAGCACAGCGTGATCATTGTGCATAAGGCCAACGCAGCACAAGGAAAAGGCCTAGGATTTCTAGGAATTTTAGGAACTCGTTCTTCTTCTTTCTGCACACAGTTTAAGGTCCTCTTCGTTTTGTTTCTCTTCCTTGAAGAATGATGCCTTGCCCTGTCATGTCCTTGTAAATTGATAAGCTATCATTGTGCGTTATCTGCCCCTCCATTGCATATGTATAGTCTTGCCCTGGGTTTTTTTTTCTTATCAGCATAAAGCATCAAGCGTAAGGTGTTTACAGTTCTCCTTTTTTTTTTTTTTTTTTTTTCCTGTTTAAAACAAGTAACGTTGAGCCCTGTTTTTATACTGTCTGTTCTGGCACCTGGTTCGTCTGCAGGTTTAGCGTGGCGAGGTAGCGAGGAATAGGACGCGTCCAATTCATTCGTCAGGGCGTCAAAGACCCAAAGCTGCTAAAAAGACCTGCAGGCGAATCGGCGGCGAAGGTCCAGCCAACGGTCCTCCGGATGACAGTAATAGGGCTCTTGATGTCACAGTTCTTTTTTGCTCGCAGCGCTAACCCCTGGTTAGCCTTGAAGATGGCGATGAAGCTCCAAAAAAGAAGCCGAGAAAAGAAAAAGAGATGATATTGAAAACATCCCTGGCGAGAAATCCTAAACACGGAGCCAGTTCGCTCGCTCTTTGGCAGTGATCTCGGTATTCAGAGGAATATGGAATTTGCCTTCCTATATCGTAGAATATTCAACTATTATATATATCTACAATTAGAATCAAATCGAACAAAAAAACAATCAAAGTATACTTGGTATCAAATATAATTATAATGAATACTGATGAATACTGATAATAACTTGAGTGATGTTCGGATTCTTCGCCTTTTGCGAGTTTTGCCGCGTGAAGACTAAAGAAAAATAAAAAAAAAAATAAAAATTCTATTTTATTTTTTTATTTTTATTTTTTATTATTATTTTTCTATTCTTTCTTTTTTCTACTCCCCTCCTTCCTTTTTCTTGTTATTTTGTCAACAAAATCCTTCAAATAAAAACAAACCTCCTCCTCCCTCAACATCTCCAAGTCTCAGAAACAAAAACGTTCACAGCTTCAAAATATATATATACTCAACTGTAAGTTCTGTTGCCTTATTACATTCATACTCGTGGTAGTCTGCCTTTGTTCTGTTCCCCTTTTTTCTTTAATATCAAAAAAAAAACGTTCGTCAAAGAGGAGAGGAGGGAGGATTATCCTTTCAAATCTCATTTCTCGCCTACATATTTGTATTCGCACTAGCGCAATCTCCCTCAATCTCCTTTGCGTGTTTATCGGCGAAATTTCAGACGAACCCCTTGCACGTTGGGTCCTTTCTTCTTTCTTTTCCTTTCCTCCCTTTTTTCTATTCTTTTCCTACTGCTGTTTCTTGTTTCTTCTCATTCCCTTTCCTTCTTCATCTTTGTCAGATTCTCCGCAGGAACAGCATTATCTCCGTTCCATTATTATTATTATTATTATTATTATTATTATCATCACCTATTATTCATCCCCATCTGACTCTCTTTCTAACCGGTTAAAGGCGCTGCCTCTGTTTTATTCTAGAATCATTCTAGAAATCCAGTTTTTTTTTTTTTTTTTTTTTACAACGGCGATCTTTTATTTTTGTGAAATTCCCCGCACCACTTTTTTTCGATAACAATCATCTTCACTTATCGACGAGACTTCCAACATTAGCGTTATCGATCCCTTTGTTAACTCCATTGGATCCCCCGCCCTGTCGCTCGGAATGTCCGATGACATTCTTCGCAACGGAAACCATCACTATGAGAATGCGCAGCCTAGCGGAGGGAATGGCGCGATAACACCCCCTCCGCCGCCGCCTCCTCCCAAAGACCACGTCGTTATCCCAGATACCATCACACCCCCTTCTTCGTCCATCAACCCATCGCCCCTTATCCCTCACAGCAGAATGACGTTAAGAACGGTATCAACGGCAACGGCAACGGCAACGCGACGGATCTGCCGTGGTCTGAACCCGCCGCCACGCAACCGTCCGACCCTTTCGCTCCTACACCTACGCTCCGTCGCGCGGCATCCATCTCAACGCTATCACGGACGACGTTTTGCGGCCCAGCTATCTCGGTTGACGTCCCTCAGCATGCCTCTCGACATCGAACTCAAGCAAGGATAACATCCCTGCCCTCGGCGAACGAAGCGGCGGAAAAAACTACGGGTCGCCGGGCCGCAGATCCACCGGTGGATACAGACTGCGAAGACCGTACTGAGAGGGCTGGATGCAGAGGATGACGTCGAGTGGGCTGCGCAGGGTCAACAATCGCTAGCGGATGTTGAGGGTGCCGTCAGTAAGTTTGGCGGCCTCGTTCGCGTGTACGTGAGCTGCATTGAAGAGGTCAGTTGCGCGAAGACGTGGGAGATGTCTCACCAAAACTTCTCAAGACGATCGTTGATGAGATGGAAGCCACTTTGGACGAGTGGAAGGACGTGCAAGATCTCTTGAAGGGGATCAAAGACCAGGTGGAAACGGCAATGGAGTGGATCGAGCTGTGGACGACAATATTTAGCGACATACAGCAGGAGATCGAGGCGTGCCAGACCCTGGTCTTTGAAATGGAGGAGAGAGGCACAAAGGTGCCGAACCCGATGGAACCGATACGATAGAGTCGATCGCTTCGATTGTGGAAGGTGGGAAAGGCCACAATAAACGTGCGTCAATAATATCTACAGCAGGAATGACGAAACCGAGCCAGCCGATGGCCGAGGACGCGTCGCAGTTATTGGGACTATTCGCACGGATGCAGCCACTTAGGGCTAGTCTAGACTTTTTGCCGATGCGGATATCTTCCTTCCAGATGCGGGCCGAAGATACTTTTCGAGTGCTTGTGAGGACCTAGAAATGAGGAGGAAGAACCTAGAGAAGAAATGGAAGCGCCTCGAATCCGACGCCGAATCTCTTAAGAAGGAATTGGGAGAGGACAAATGGGTTGCTATATTCCGAAATGCTGGGAAACAAGCCAGCAAGATGATGGAAAGCGTCCAGAGGAGTGTTGATAAGCTCAAGGCTACTACCGAGGAAGCCATCAATCCTGGTTCAGAAGGTGGTCTACTGAAGATGGCGGAGAGTTATGAGGCTAAAAAGACTCACTACGGTAAGCTCCTTTCTTTTATATAGTTCGCAGTCGTTTATGCTGACAAATTATACAGGCCCCGCCATCGACCGATTTTAGCCATCGTCGATAAAGGAGTGCACGATAGGTTGACCGTGAACGGTGAGATTCTGCGCCTGCACTCCGACCTGCGGAACCACTGGAAGAAGCTAGAGTCAGAAATGAACGAGCTCGACGCACGACTTGCCGATATAGACCTGAGCCAGTCTCAGGAATCCTTCCGGTGTCGGCTTCAATCAACGGCGGCTCGAACATGCAGTCGGCGACTACCTCCCCGCCAGCAGCGTCATAATGGACATTGCTAAGCCGACAGGTAGGAGCCCGGGTCCACCAACCTCGCCGTCGAGACTACCACGGGTCCATAATCGTCCCGCATCATCCTCGGCCACAGCTATCAGAATACTCGGTCGTTCTCTTCCCCACTTGTTCCATCGGGCCGGCCGGAGGTTCACGCCTGCCGTCGGGCGGCGCAAATCTAAACGTCCTCTCTAACTCCAGCTCCCGCGGCAGCTCACCGGCGTCAGGCACCGGCAACAACAATCGCAGGTTCTCTTACGCTACGCCGCTGTCCGCTAATCTCCCGCTACCGTAGCGAAAACCCCTATCTCCGCTTCCGCCGACAGACCCCGGTGGAACGCCTCTACGAATACTAAGGGTAGTCAAATTGGTCACAACTTCAAGCCGCTGACGCTTACGACTCCCAGCCCTTACCGTCGGGAATCGATAACGTCGCGCAGCACGCCGAAGACTGGATCTTCTTCGAGGCTGTCCATGCCGGTTCGAGCACCCTGGTTCTCGGCGAGCAGTATCTCTTCCGCGACGGGTCTAGCAATCGCGGTCTTCGCTCGCTTCGGCCGTCTCCCGACTCCGACTAACAAGCGCGCCACGCTCAAGGCCCCACCGATGAGCATGCGGCGAACGTCGCACGACGAGCTCACCAAAGCCGCTCGGTCTCCGCGTCGGCGTCGCTCCCGCGACAGGGAAGAAGCAGTACAAGTACGTGAAGAGTTCCGGTTACGGTGCCGGCGGTGGCTACACCGGCATGAGGCCGGCAAGCGCGCTGGGCAAGTCGAACGCCGTGAGCCCCAACGCTCGCAATGACGATGGAAGCGAGAGGGCGGATTCGCCGGCTGCACTCCCGAACTTGGGCTGGCTGGTGGCAAGATGGTTGCTCCGGCGGGTAAGATTGGAAATAAGAGGATGAGCTTGCCGCCGAAGAACAACACCCCGCCTGTTGGTGGGGGGAGACGTCGGCGAACAGGCAGCCGTGGAGATGAAGTGCTTGCTTGCCGCAGTGGATTTTATTATTGTTTTTAAAACTATATCCTACCTATCTATGATCAAGAACACTTGCGTTTGTGTGCGTTTGTGTCTCATTATCAGAAACATCCCAACTCATATTCATAAAACTGTCTCCGCTCAAAGCTTTATACAAACAAGCTTTTGCTTCTTGTTACATTGTTATTAATTATTCCTCTTACTGCTAAAATATTCTTTGTAAAAACGGTGTTTAGTTTGTCTGTCGGGGTGTCTTTCGTGGGGTACATGATTACAAGTCTTTCCTTTTTTCTAAATATTTCCTGCCCTTAATATCTCATCTTACCTACTTTTTTACAGTGTTTCCTTTGGACGCTTCCCGTATGTTTTCCTCCAAATTTTCTTTTTATATTTTATCTATACACTTAATATCTAGAACCAAAAGATGTCCTTTTCTTTTGCTTATACTTAAATATCCTCCTTAATTCTTACTTCAATTTTTATCCTCTTTTCTGCCCCGTGCAGGTTTTACACTATAGCAATCCTTTCCAGATTTTCCTTCTCCGTACTATAGTTGATTTCCGACTTTTCGTTCAGTATACAGCGATTTCTTTTTCGTATCCTTCAAGCGTTTTACTTCCTTCCTTATCCCTCACCGACTTTTTCGTTATCAACCTGAGATTATGTTATTTTATAGTCCCGGCTTTTTTCTTTCGTTTTTTTCTTTTTTCTTGCTGATTGATTTGATGTACATTAAAGAACTTAAAGAACTTTTTAAAGAGATCGATCTATGCCTTGTCCTCTGGCCTTTTTTTGGGATCTGTCGGTCTAGCTATCGGCAGAACAGAAGATGTTCTGTGATTCGCAATTTAAATGATCTATGACCTTGCATTTGAACCTCTCGTGATCTATGCTCCGTGATTGCTCTGAATATCAATTCTAACGATGTATACCAGGATACGAATCGCGCCCACGGCGTTTTAGCGCCTTGATAACATACGGAGTATGTTCTCCAGTGTTGCTCTGGAGAGTTATATAGTGCGACATCGGCTAAGCCATTCCTTTGGTTTTTTTTATCCTATCAGGAGAAACAATCTTTCCCTACTTTTCCTCCCCTTTTCTTGGTTTAATTTGGATATGCTGTATCTCAACGACCGACGATGATTTAAATACCTGTTCGACATGTTACGTTTCCGTTCACTTTTTGGATAACTTTTTTTTGATCGGGGGAACGTCTTGTTACGTCTATATGGATATTATATGCGTGGTTGTCGCATGTTTAAATTAGTCAAGCGGCCATTTTTTTTTTTCTCTTTTTTTCCTCCGTAGATATATAGCGCCGTTTCCGTCATCGATGTCTGCTATGCCCTGTCAAGATATAATAGTATCCTTCTGTTCTTTCTTTCTTTTCTTTCTTTTCAAAATGGTATAATTCGAAGGTGCTTTTACATAGTCTTTCATTCCTCGATCTGCTACAATTCAACTTATCGTCCAAGCCGTCAAAAAGATTTTTGGCGGTTTATCGACCGGTGACGCTTAGATTGTTACTAGCCGGTCGACGTTATATGAAAATCGCTCTTGTGCAGAAGATTTCTCCTTTGGGATTTAATTTATGGCGCTTGAGTGTATCCTTCGGAGACGTATAATACTGCGTCCCGCGTGAATGCATTTTCGTATACATTGTACGTCTTTCCGCTGTTTTGAATAGCTTTGAACGGTTATGTGGCGAATATCAGACGAGATTGATACCAAGGCACATGCGGTCGTAGTGTTTTGAGTATTATGCGTGGAGTGGGTAACAGTTGCTACATGTTCTTTCGAAATATGGAGCAAGCCGAGGGATTCTACAAGACAAAATGTGAAATAACAGTATGTGTCGGAATTCTGGAAGCGAGTTTTTCTACAAAATGATATGCGATGTGTGGATGAGTAGCACCTGAGATGTTTTTTAAAGTCCTGGTTACGTTCTGGATATGTTGTCCCATGTAGTCTGATGGCGTTTTATAGGGCGGCGTGAATGTGCCATTACTTACCTCTGCTTATCCAACGTTTCGAAGTATGGTTTTCTTTGGTGGTGTAGATATCGTCAATAGTCATCAATCTCGCCAATACTGGTTCGACGTGCTGCTATGATGTGCACTTGGGAAGACAATCTCGATCGTTTTTTTGCACCCTTTCTATCTGCGTTTGCTTCGTTCCGTAGTACGCCTACCAAATAAGGTATATTTCGCAAGACGTCAAAGATATTTAATTTTCTTTTTTCTTCCTCTAAGGTTACTTAGTCCTTGGTAAATATAATTGAGCGGTTGTCAGGTTGATGTTTACTATCACCAATAGTGATCCGCGTTGTTTCTTCTTCTTTCAGATTAGGTAGCTAATATTACTAATAGTGAGCTCATCTGTGTTTGTTTTGTTTGATGTCGCGATATCCCCGTCATCGTTTCGTCGTAGATATTTTTTTACTTAATGTTATTATTGCATTGTTTCTATGCTGCATAACTTCCATGTTGAAGACGTTTATGAGAATGCGGCGGGGTTCTGTAAATATAACGGGTCTCGAAAAAAAAAGGGGGAGGGGGGAGGTGTTTCTTAGACTTAAGATAGCATTGACCTCTCGATATGGTTTGTCACCCGAAGAAAACAATGCTTTTTTGTCTATGGGTTGCTCCGAATGCAGCGTTCCCACAGATTTGAATAGCGTCACGCTTCTGTGACAATTGATATCACACGAGTTTGTTCATGGGTTTTAGAGAATTATGCGAAGAGGGTGTAGGTAGCACCTCTAGCACTTCTCTAAATATGCAGTAATCCCAAAGATTTGCGAGACAAACTGAGATAGTAGTATGCATTAGGATATGTCGGACTAGGAGAGCTCAATAACGCAGGTTCGGTGCACGCTAATTTCGTATGTAGTAGCGTCCGATCTAGCTCTTTTATTTTTTGATATAATTGGACCTGTCTCCGAGCCCCGTTGCTATACACGCCGCTGTTCAGGTTCAGGTTTTCTTTTCTTTTTGCTTTTAGTCTTTTATGGGCCACGGACGATTGTCACGCATTGCTCGAATTTTCTTCATCCTGTGATCTGTGGGCAGTTTCTGTAGTCCGGGCATTGACTTATATTTAGCGCCTCGGAGTAGGATGGGGGTCAGTTATGGGCGGAAGGTCCTAGCTTGTTACTCCTTCTGTGTATCATTCCTTCCTTGCTTGTGTTCGAATCGTCTGGCGGTGCTCACCACATGATAGGAGCATCGCCCACTAGCCTCTAGCTTCTGTTTGTCTATGCGGGGGCAGGTGGCTGCGGGTGGTCTTATGACTATGCTTTGAGTGGAAGGTCAAATTATATTACCGACGGGAAGGGCGGGTTTACAATTCGAATATCAGCTTGTCGACACTCAGATTTTCACCCTTTCTCTTTCTCTCTTTTTTTAAGGGTTACTTACAAGGCCTGTTGCCTATACAGGTTTTCGATAGCTCAGAAAGTAGCTATTATTGTATGTGAGCGGCCATATTCGTCGTAGGCATTAACGACAGGTAGAAACCTGAACTCCCTGATTTTGTAAATATCGCATCAGGCAAAGACGTTTGAAGTTGAAAATACGCGCGTTAGTTGGAATGTTTATAGAACATTCACTCTACTACTAACTTGTGTCTGAAGGATATTAACAAAGCGATTTTCTTTCGTTATCAATCCGATTTCGAACGTTTCCAATATCCTCCTAGGCAGTTCTCCTTTTGTATAGAATGAACGATTTTGGCACTTGTTTCTTTCGTTTTTATGCTAGGAGGACTATTAGCAGTGCGAGAATACCTAGAGCATGCGTAACGCTTGCTTAATGGTATGGTTCTCTCTATTTTTCTGTTACCTTTTGACATATTGGTTACTATGGCCTTATGGTCTTCGACGAGGTTAAAGTGCCTTTACGGTATTACTTAGCCTTTTTTTTATGGTGTTGGTTCTGCGGAATGGACGTTTCCGTTAAACATCGATCTTCGTATGTGATTCGAGCCTGCTGTCGACCTTCGAAGTCTCGCCTTCGCGTTTTTTCTAGTGTAGCTATCGCTCGTAGGTCTGAATTGCGCTAGGTAGCTTGACGTACTATCTATACTCGGATGATGTATTCTAGCTTACGGTTCTTAGGGATGTTTAGGTTGTATCAGTTTCAGCTGCGGTGGTCCATCTTTCAAGGAAAATATCGGTTGCGCGCGAAACCTCTACCGTGAAGTATGGCTCCCGTCCTTCCTCGGTTCTCAAGACTTCATTTTTGAATGTGAGTTCAGCTTGTTTATTAAATGAAATTTGGGTTAATCATTTTTTTTTCTTTCTTTTTCTGGTTGAATAGCGCTGTCTGTGGTAGCTTTGGTATTTCCCAACAATTTACTTCTTATGGTGCGCTTGCTGGCCATTCTGGATACTTTCTATCTCGTGATTCCGTGTGGGAACTGGTTGGATGTCATTCCGACTGCGCAAATATCGCTTGTCGAGATGAATGGCTTTTTTTTTGGATATTTGATCAAGAGATTTTTTAATATCATAAGTTTTAAATATAAGTGTATGTCTCCGGGTAAGCCGTGCTCTTTCAAGCTAGGTAAGTTTTATCGGTTTTGTGTGGTTTATAGGAGGACGAATGACGGGTTTTACGAGTAATCGCTCGGCTTTTGCGGTAATGTTCTCCAGCCCTCAGGTTCTAAGGCCTTAGATTGAAATTATGAACATTTCGTGAAAAGGGGGAGATCGGCTCTCGCCATAGCATAATTTTTTCCCTCTTTATGATCTTTGCTCGACATATCCTCGATTGACCATAGTCCTGCTGTGGCTTTTCGTAATTTCTACGTTCCATCTTGTATGCGGTTACGAATAGAATATCGCATACAAGCTTTTTGGAAAGTTGGAAGAGTTCTGATTACTGGCGCTGTAAAATACCGCTTTCCGCGAAGGACGTCTTGCTAAATTTACAGGGCAGAATACTGATGTGGCCATTTACAGGAGAGTGCCAATATTAGATGATCGGGAATCATACGTTTAGAGTGACTAATATATCGTAAAAATGATGCTTATTGGTTCTTAATGATTCAAGTTTCGTATGATGAATGTGGGTCTGGCCTTCTACGCGTAAGTGAGCACTTGGAAGCTAGCTATGTAGTGGATATCGCTGACGTGCAGTCCCTACGGATATCGTGTTAAACTGTAGCGATGGCGTAGCGTTGCGGGATGCGTCTATCGGCGAGATCGAGTTCTACTATCTGTGGTTTTGATATGTAGCATGATCGGTGTATTAGTTTTGGTTAGTTTTACCTAGCATATAGGAGATACCTCGATGTTCGCTTTTTAATTTTACGTCTCTCTCCCTCTTTTAGCTTGTTTTCATTCCTTAGACACTGGCAAGTTAGATGGCATTTTGAATTGGTCGCTTTCTTACGAGAACACCGCTCGCACGTGTAGACCTATAAGGGGGAAAGATATAGTCTCTTGGGAGCGTCAAGTTTCCTATCCCGCTGAAATCGGATCGAGACGTTATATATTAACTTGACTTACGTAGACGTATCTCAAAACCCGCTTTGAAGACGTAGAATAGAAAAAAAATCGAGTTTTACAGCTTGAATTCGTTTTTTGATAATATTTGTTTACGTTCTTACCAAGTTTTGCTCTGATTTGCATTTACGCTTGTTGATATGATGAGGGTCAGCTAGACCCGTGCTGAGATATATAATGTGCGAGTTCTTCGTAGTAAGATGAAATACCTACTTATTAGTAGGCATTATCTTGATATTAGTCCTGAGAGCTGTAAATGGTTTTGATTTCTAGTATGAGCGGTCGCATGCTATAACCAAGATCAGATAAGATAAGATAATTTTTCCTTCACGTCTACGGCACGCTTTCAGCACGAACAATATCTGTCTGCGAAACTAGAAGAGAGCGCCTGGATCGGAACGGGTCTCTTTGGGCGGCCCGCTCTTACTTGCTTAGGCTATAAGAAACTTCCACTTGCGCTTTCTCTAGCTTTATCTCATATAAGAGAACTGCTATTCGCCAGTTAAGCAATATTTATTAATAGCTTTTTTTGAAACCTCAATTGCATATATAAAGATTTACAAACAAATCTGGATCTTCTTTTCCTTGCGCGTGATCATAGCCTTCTTAACCATAATCCTTCATATACTTAATAGACATCGCGACTCGCTGTTACGTACTGTAGGTTACTTCGATATCTTTCCATGGGTCGTTTCGCCCTCAGCTTACGCAACTTGGCGTACGGCAATCTCGGGTACTATTTGTGGTGCGGTATGCTCAATGTCGCAAAGAGGGCTTCTCGTGCAATGCCTCATTGAAATATTCGTCGCAACCTCCTTAGTATGGGCCGGAAATATATATATTTTTACCTTTCGTAAGGTGCAAAACAAAACCCACCGATCGATCGGAGCTATGAAAGTCGAAGAGGAGTGGGATGTTGTTTGGGATATTGCTTTCCCTACTGATATATAAACTCCTGTCTTAAGCTTTACTCTTTTATAGTATCTATCGAAATACCAGAGGATTCAACTGCAGATGATCGTAGAGCACGTCCTTGCAGGTCGCGAGCTAGGCTATTACCTTGATTTATAAGCTCAAGCGCTTCCTTTAAATGGCTACTATGCCAACAGGGTTTTGTTCGAAGATAGATGATTGTTTATCTTTATCAAAGGACGAGATCCAGATGTTTATTGGCTATAGATAAAATCGCCAGAGGGAGTATAGCCTCTTCGGTAATGACTAAATACGAGTATAACGAGAGATATAATTATGCGAAAAGCTGTAGTGTGAATGAATATTTATTTAGATACGTTGATACGTGATAACATATATATTATATATCTTAAAAATTTAATAAATAATTTATCTAACTTTAAGCTGGCCGTTTAAGTCGATCGAAATTAATAGTATGGTGTTTTATACCTTTACGCACTTATAGACTCTTTTAAGTTTTCGTTAATATATAGATCTTTGAACTCGTTTCCGTCCTTTTCTTTAGTCTGGTATTGCTTTTTGGTGATGTATTCGACGTCTATAGCGTTAATTTCCTGGTATAGTCGGTTACGATATGGTTAATAGTATTGTAATTATCCGCTAAACCTAGTAGGATCGATAGCGTGATTTTAATTAGGGATTTACGGGTAATATATCTCGTTAGCTACATAGACTTGCTGAGAGTCGGTACTGAAGTATTTTTTAAGACTATATCTTTAATGACTTTGTAGTCGGCCCGGCTTAGGGTTCGATGACTAGGAGTTTATCGCTTTGGACACCTTTTTCTTAGCTAGTATTAGATAAAAGTTATGGATGGATTCGGCTAATCAGAATCTAGTATATTATTAGTTAAGAGAATATTTATAACTATTATATTAGGTAGAATCGAGCGTCTGGCTCTGTATGATCCGGTTTATATATGACGTTAACTTTTATACTAACTATTATGGTAAAAAGATTTTTATTAGAGATAGACTGCCGTTCGTGCTTGAACCTAAAGTCCAAACGCATTTTTTATATACTGGTTTCTTCGGTCCTGATGTCTGTTTCACGGTGCGATATACTGGGAATTATCGAGGGCGGGATTTAAGGCATGTATGTACGCTGTCGGTCCTAAGCGCGATGTATCTAGACTTTGATTACGATAATTATTTTATTCGGAGTATCGAGGTACGCGTGTATTATTCATCGTTGATACCGTCATCAATTAGCTTCTATCATTAGCGGACATTTCTGGCATTGTGGATGGGTCTTCGAATCCAATCATAAATTATAACTCGAAAACATCGTAAGGGATAACCTGTCAAAAGGCGTGTTTGTGTAGGCATGTTGATATCTTTCGTAGAAAGCTATGCAATGTCCGCGCGTAGACGTAGCTCCAGACTTTTTTCTTGAGATATTGATACTGGCTTGGGGCGAATATTCTTCGATGTTTCGTCTCTTGTAAACCGTACTAGACACCTTCCTATGTCTTAAGTTTCAGTGCAATTTAATATTCCGCAGCATAACCGCATTCCTTCGGGGTTGAAAGGGGAAGAATATTAAACGGGTAAAGCTCTCTCGAACATTTCGTACCGGAATACTAGGCTGCACTATTCGCAAGTGCGGCGAAGCTTGTAACCGTTCCTACGTTGACTACATTCTATCGCTTGACTTGCCATTTCTATGAAATGGGTGGGTCAAATAGCAAGAAACCCTGATATTTACTCTTCACGCCAGTCACACTGTATGAATTCCTTTGGTGCCATTGTAGTTACTCATTAAGTGCACCTGGTTGTACTGACGCAGGCTTTAAAGCCGAATATAGACGCTCCCGTGGCTTTTATCTCACGTCTGAGGGCCATAAGTGAGTAAGAACTGTGTTAGTAGTTTATCAATCGTGCATAGTTTTTGGCTTATTATACCACTTATTACTTCTAATATATTTGAGCAAATTTGAGCATATTGAGTGTCTGAAGTATTATTTTTATCATCGATAATGTCAACTTCATCCATTACTACGAATGTGATAGATTTATGGACTCCAGGTCTTCAAAACAACGATGAAGATGTCCATGACTTCTTATACCGCGGTTTTATGCGCCGATACAATAAGGAGTGCTGCTCTTTTTTTCTCGCGCTGCCGGGAGAAGTCTGTTGCTGTACTTTTTTGGCTTTGAAATTTTCGCTGACTTTTATATATGTATAAATTAGGGAAAGAAAGAGGGGAAAAAAAAAAGGGAATTTGTCAAAACATAAGATAAGATGGCTACTGCATTTCACATGGCGTTCATACTATCCCTCATATCGTTCGCTATGCCAAATAAATAAATAAATAAACAAATGGTCAACTCTATTATTCACTTCCAGCAACGACTTCAAAATCTTCACTTTAACCTTTTGTTTGAATTGAAATACTACTGTTTGTTCGAATAATTCCATGAGACGAACAAGTTTTAAAACGAGAAACTCTCTCGTGGGAATTACGTTTTATGCATGGATCCCTTCGCTGGGACAATTTGCGCATTTGCGAAATATCTTACGCTGCTATACCTAGCTGTTTTCCAATACAAGTTATCATATTAGGCTCTTGGTGGGAATCGTCGCATCCAACTTCCTCATGGAATAGTGGCAATGATGAATGTGGAGAATCTCGCGATCCTGTTAGTGGGGCTCACTAGAATGTCGACAGGAACAATGCGGGTCTACGGCATCAAATTCCGTGATTTGGTGGGGCTCGTGTACCAAGAGCCCCGCTATATATCTACTGTACCCACTTCCAAGTTCGAACCTCAAGTCATCAACACTGAGCAATATCACGGGATATCTACTCGAGGGTCACCATCATTCTCAATCGCAATGGATATCTCGCCAGAAGAACTGACCTTCCTCCTCCGGCGCATAAACAGCTTCGCCGTCTCCCTCTTCTCCTCCACCGCTTCCACATCCACCATTCGTCCACCCTCAGCAACCCTCTCAACAGCCTCTACCACCCTCCTACAAAAACCCCTACCGACCGATGCGACGCCAATTTCTGAATCCCTCTCGCATTTACTCACCGAGGTTATCCGTCGGCAATTCAATCCACCTCGCCGACGTTCTACGGTTTTGTAACGGGTGGTACAACCCCGCCGCGTTACTAGCGGATCACATAGCCACGGTAATAGACCAGAACGTGATGGTGCACTTGCCAAACGACACTATATCCACCATAGTAGAAAAATGCGCTATGGGGATGTTATGTGATCTGGTTAATCTACCGCGGAATGAATGGTTAGCCGGTGGTACGCTCACGACCGGCGCGACGGCGAGTAACGTACTCGGACTGGCATTAGGTCGAGAATTTTACTCCGAAATCCTAACAATGGCAAAAGCGTCTCCGAAGTCGGATACCTAAAAGCGTCTATGGACGCCGGCGCCACGGAGGGTATAAAAGTCATCGCATGCATGCCGCACTCATCCATCGGTAAAGCGGCGTCGATCGTAGGTATCGGAAGAGAAGAAGTTTTGCTATTACCGCACTCCGAAAAAAAGCCGTGGGATTTCAACATCGACGCATTGGGAGAGTTACTATCCACGAGCGCGAGGGCGAAGTACATTGTCGTAGCGCAGCATGGGGAAGTAAATACGGGTAAATTCAGCCGGAATTTAAGAAAGATACGGGAGATATGTGATAAATACGGAGCATGGTTGCACGTCGATGCTGCGTTTGGGTTGGTTGCGCGTGTTTGAGGGATATGGAGGACAGCGAAGGGGTTTGCTGGAGGGATCTGTACTGTATGACGGAAGGGTTGGAGTTAGCGGATAGCATTACGGGGGATGGGCATAAATTGTTGAATGTGGTAAGAGATGCACTCTACGGACATATAGAAGTTGGTACGGATTGCTGATCTTCGTAGCCATACGACTGTGGCATTTTCTTCACGCGGCACGCGGAATTGCTGCCGAAGGTCTTCGCGAATGTTGGAGCTGCGTATTTACCTCCCTCTACGGACGGAATTGTTTCGCCATCGGTATGTTACATATCCCATTGATCTCCAGCTAGCGCGTATCTAAGAGGTTGATCATTTGCATGTAGAACATAAACATCGAAAACTCCCGCCGCTTCAGAGCGCTCCCCGTCTACGCCACACTATCAACGTACGGATTTAAAGGTTACCAAAGGATGATATCAAACCTCGTCATCCACGCTCGTCAGATTTCAAAGCTAATATCTTCGTCTCCGTTTTCGGACCACCTCGAGCTACTTTCCGGGCCAATTGAGGAGACGTACAATATTGTGCTGTTTAAAGCGAAAGATGCAGAGCTTAATAAAGTCTTGACGGAGAAGATCAATACTACGGGGAGGATGTGGGTCAGCGGGACGACGTGGATTGATGGGCAGCCCGCTGTAAGAATCGCGGTGGGAAATTGGAAGTAGACGAGAATTGTGTAGAAATTGTGCAGGGTGTCCTGGCGGAGGTCTGCGGTGTGCAGTTGGAGCAGTCGGATGAGCCCTAAATATCGTGGAAGGGAGCATCACAACTTCTGGGAATTTTTATGGAACTGTATATGGGTATATATATAAATATAATATACAAGCGTCGATGTAGCGCACCATTCGAAAAGCTGGAGCCTGTCTGCGATATGACTACAAATCGTTCCTAATCTCGCCGTAACCTTGACCAAACTACCCGTCTTCAATGCACGTCCAAATTCCACAAGCCGTAGTTTGAAAGCGTTGTTCGGGTGCAAGTTGGCGACGTACGACCTCACCAGCAGTCTCGCCGCCGCCGACTCCCTGGGCAGCGTAGTATAAGTCGAGGACGAGTCCGAAAGCGCAGAGTTCATCAAAGTCTACAAATGTCAATCATTAGCTTGTCATCAAGGTATCTCTCACTTAAAGTGACAACTCACCTCAATCAACCCATAAGTTCCTTCCCCGCCGCTCGTATCGGATCCACTGGTCCCTCCTCCGCATCCTCTTCTTCTTCCTCCTCTTCGTCGCCCTCTTGGCGGTCTTTCTTCCTCCAAAGCTCATCGATCCTCTTCTGCCCTCTCTGCAGCGCCTTCTTCCCTTTCCTCCTTTTCCCTTAACTTTCCCATCCAACCCAACCTCACCCGCAACAATATCCTTCAGTACATCAATATCCTGCTCCATCCCCGCCACAACACCACCCATCTCCTCAACAGCAATCATCGGCGCCAGCGTCTCCTCTATAAACCCCTTGAGCACGCGCATCATATCCTTACTCTTCTTATCATACTCCTTAATCTTCCCTTCGAGTTCGACGAGTAATTTCCCCTCCGCTTCTTTTTCGCGGATTTCTTCGTCGGCTTCGGAGCGTAGTGTCGATGTAGATTCTTCTAATTTCGCGACGCGGGTTTTAAAGCGGCGTTGAATTCGTTGGATGTTTTTGCGGCGGCGAGGAGTTCGGAGAGGGCTTCTTTGTCGCGCGTTATAGTCCGATTGTTAAACTCTATCGTCTCGCGCGTCTGACGTATAACCCGCGCCACCGTTCTAACGGCAAGTAAATGGTTCAACGGTGACGCCGCGTCCGGAACAAAAAAAACGTCTCCGAACGCAGATTCATTCGCTTTCTCCGCCGCCTTCAAACTAATCTTCTTCTGCTGGTGTTCCGAAAGACTCGTCGATGTTTTTAATTGTTTTAGAGTACTCCGTAGCGGTTCCACGTTGTCTTTTTCTTCAGATTGTACGAGGATTTTAGTTCGAGGCGCTTTTCGTTGACGTGGCGCATCCATTTCATTTTCTGGTCGGTGTAGGAATCTTGCGATTGGGAGGGGCCTATTACTTGGTTGTGGTTCTGCAGCTTTGCTTGCGCGGAGCGGTTCGCGTGGAGCTTTACGAGGCGGAGGAGGGAGTGGTCGAAGGGGTCCTCTCCTGCTGCTACGTCGGCGGCGGCAGCGGAGGGGAAGGGCTTGTGTCATTGTGATGTCTTGGGACATTGTGGGACGGTGGATTGTCGAAAGAGGAGGTGGTAGAGGAGAGTTGAGGGTTGTCGCGTTTGTAGCTTTGCTTGTTGGCGAGTTTTTTAAAGCCTGGTGGGGTGAATTTCTACTTTTTGCTGACGACACGGTCAAGCTCCGTAATGCACGCTTTTATGTGGACATCGATCTACAAAATCGACTTTTGATGAAGTGCGCTCGTTCGAGCAGTGTTTGCCCTATGTTTCTTGTAATTGATAAAGAATACCGCAAAATATATATCGGAAAATATGTACGATAATCATGCATTTAAATTGATATGCCTAGGTATCTATACGTACGTAAAGAAATGATAAACCCCCCCCCCCCCAATGACCTGACCAAAATCTCCAAAAGTCTCATCTGATTCACAAATCAACCAATTTAATTTCCAAAAATAACGAGTATTATGCTCAGGACTCTAAGTTTCCTCTTTCCATTCCCTCATACTTGCGCTCCCCAAATCATCTCCCTTCCACCTCTTCCCAATCTTATTCTTTCCCCTCTCAACCTCAAAGGTCGCCAGCAGCCTATCACCATCCGGATCCCTCTTCAACATCTCGTTCACCCCCCAAAACCTCGTCACCGTCTTATCGTAACCGATCTGCATATCAAACCATCCCTGTACCAACCTTCCGCGTATATCATGTTATAGTTATCCCGTAGATAACCGTCGGATATTATCCTGTTCTTTTCGCGGGGATTTGGATGCTCCCATGATCCGTACGGGGATGGAGATGTTATGGCTGTACCAGCGAATTCGACGGCGATGGAATCGTAGGGGTGTGGGTATGCGTATGGATTTAGAGGGTAAGGGTAGGGAACGTCGGCGGCCCATGCGGCGTGGGAGTCACCGGATAGGATAATTGTGTCGGAGATGTTGTGCGAGTGAATATGGAGAGGGTACGGTTTAGGGAGCCGCGGTAACCGGTCCATGAATCGAAGCTAGCCAGATATTTTTGTGAGCATGCCAGACCGGAACCATAAGGAAAGCAGTAAGGAGTTGTTATTGCGTACTTGAAGGGGTAATGAGGTGGCTTTGCCGATACATTGAACGGCGAGAACAAAACCTGGTTTCCTACAATTCTCCAGGCTGCACCGCGCTCGGCGGAATATGAGAGCTGCTTGAAGAACCAGTTCTCCTGGCGTTCACCCATGATCTAGAGAATAAGCGAGAACAGTTAGTACTATTTTCCATAACCTGATATCTGCTTCTCGACGTACGCTGCGGTGCTCATCATTGTAGATTTTCTCCATGTATTCAAGGTTCCAGTAGAGGTCTGTGATTGCGCGATCATAAATCCGCGTATCAGGCATTACGAGGTCGAAGAGGTCGCCGACTGAGAAATTTCGCCAGATGCGCAATTTTTCGTCCATGTCGACTTGGCGGAGTGGCATCCACTATAAAATGGTTAATTAGAGCAAATTTATATAGGATCGAGAGAGGTATAACACTACCTCGTAGTATGCGCGGACAGCGTTTGCTTTTCGAGTGTCGAATGAAATACCGCCGTATTTCTCGAATGAGTCCTCCGTATTGTTCATTTCCTGGAAACTATCAGCCAATTTCTCAAATTTGTATGACTTCCTAGAATAAGAAACCTTACAGCCGCGCCATCGCGATATATGTTATCCGCGAACTCATGATCGTCTATCACCCGGTCAGTATCATATTGTTCGTCGCATAATACGAGTATAGATCGTACCCCACGTCGTGATCCACGGCGCAGCAAGATGCAGCGCTTGTAGGTCTTCATCCCTCCTATGCTGCGCGAACCTTATTCTGTAATCTTGCAACGACACGATCTCGTGATCGGGTTCCGGGACGCGGTCGAAGGACGATCCATCGCCGTAAATACCGTTCGCGTACTCGTAGATATAGTCGCCAAGGTGGATGACATAGTCAGGTCCAGGCTTTTGGCGCAGCGGACCGCCGTATGCATTGAAATATCCGAAGGCTAGAAGCTGAGAATTTAGCTATTTCAAAAAATCAAACAAAGTGAAAAAAGGGTGGTTGAGGGAAAGAGGGGGGTATTACGGTAGTTTGCGCACGAGAATACGGATGCGACAATAGGACGTTCTACGTGGGCGTTTGGTAGAGGAAGGGTCCTGGTTGTGCCGACCTGCGAGTGGACGGATGGTAATCGCATATATGGAAACGGTAGTATATGTCGTGAAAGGCTTGAGATTTTTTGCTTCAACCTGCAAATCGGTGAGCAAGATTCATTAATTATTTTGAAAAGTCCTCCCTTCGATAAATTTTTGGGATGGTCAGTGAGACTATGAAAAGCGTGGAGAGTGTAAAACCTTTACGGTATAGTCGATGTCGGAACTCGTTTCAACTGTCCAATTGCCCGGAGTTCAGCTACCAAAAAAAAAAAAAGAAAAAAAAAAAAAGGTTCGTTAAGATACCTTTGCCCTGGTCGACGACCTCTTCAAGCTCTTCATCCAGCGCGACCTTGTAGTACAGGCATATCGGACTAGCCGATGCTCTCCCCCAGCTCTTCATCGTCTGGCTGTATACCTGCACCATGCCCTGCATATGTACACCGCCAAGTGGCGAACCCTCCGCATCGCGATCGTATGGTGGCGTTATACGGGTCCATAAGATCACGGAATCATGGTATGGATCTCCCGAAGCCACGCCATGTAGAAACACCAAGTGCTCCGGCGCAAAGGCATACCCGTATTCGTTGCGCTGTGGATGGTGAGGACGCTACAGCCTCCTCGTGCCGTTTCTGGACGGTCGGAAGGGATATACCGAGGTGCCGGTGGGATAAGGATGGGCTGCGGTAGTTAAGGTTATGGTGGAGAGAGCTACTGGCGAACTCGGCAGCCGTCAGGAGAGCTACCCATACCGAAGCCGCGAAACCAGCTCGGCGAAACTTCATGGACACGAATAATCTAGTGGAAAATATTTGAATAAAACTAGTGACGCCGCGTCCTCTCCTCTTGAGTGAATTATTACGGTATTTTTTGTTTCACTGGAGGCAGATATGTACATACAAAAGCCTAGACGAACCTCCGTGAAGACCAGGATGGATGATCACGAGAGTTTGTGTGCGGCTAAAAATGCGAAAAGGTCGTTAAAAAGAGAGACTGGTTACTTTTTTCAACTAAATTTAGCACGAGACCACCACGGCTCGGAGCTCCGAATAATTCGTCCAAAATGAAGGCGGGTGAAAGCGACCATGCCTTGCAACTTAATGTCGATACGAAATACCAATAGCAGCCAGCCAATGACAGCGCGGAAACTACAAGACCAGCCTAGAGCCGCCGATTCTCCGACGGCTATCTCCTCTGTTTACAGGATCTTATCCCCGCCTCACTCGAGCGGTTCGGAACGAAATTGGCAACCTTAGAACAGCTAGGGGAAGAAGGAAGAGGGAGGATAACTCTTCGGAAGGGAGAGCTAGACGAAGCGATGTTTCAGAGGGCCATCGGCTTAGACTGCCCAAGGAAGTCCGCGCTGAAATCAGATATTTGAGAGGTATCCGATACGCGATAACTTGCAGGAAGCCTTTACGTGGTGTAAGTCAATCACCCCGATGCTTTCAGGAAGCGCATGGCGATGATATGTACTGAATAAAAGGGAAACATTCATGGCCGGCACAACTCCAAAATTCGTTCAACAATCAGTTTTGTTTGCTGTGAGCTCTTCACTAGCGTTCTGTCTATTGATCTCGAAAACCATTGGTCGTCAGGAACAAATCAAAATCCCTCCGTGACACCACGGAGTGAATCTTTACGGAGAAGCCCACCAACAAATACTCACTCTTGGTGCTCGCTACCTCGCCCTTGATTAAAGGGTTATTTCATCGCCGCTTAAAGATCAAGAAGAAGGCGGGAGTCATGGGCAACCTCCGGGGGAAGCTGTTGGCGGTGGGCCCCGCATGGTTCAATGTCTCCCTTCATGCAGGTAAGCAATCAATTCCAGACTAAGGCAGCCCATCCGTAAGATAGTAACAACCTTGACCCACTCTCATTGGCGCAAACGTGCAAGCCATGTTCAAATTCCAATGCTTGTTCACTCGTTCTTGCAGATTGAAGAGGGGAAATGAGAATTTACGGTTAGCTTACTTCTCTTTTTTTAGGCGAAGATTTGAAGAGCCTCCGTGACAAGTGAGGCTATAAGCTATATGCATGGTTTCCCTGCTCGTTGCGCAGTTGCGAAGGTGGGACCAACGTAAAAAGCGGAAAGCGGGGAGGGGAAGGAATTGTTTACACTGAGATTAGAAATCCTTTATAAACACCATGCATCCTTGGTTAAGAGGAGGTGATTATTTCTCTCCTTTATAATGCCTAGTTACCACGATTTGACTGCAAGTTAATAAGCCATACTGCGCTTATTATCTGCACGAATACGTTTACAAAATCTTCATCGTTATTGGGGGTTTGAACTCGATCTGGGTTCTTTTTATTTCAGGTTTTTTTTTTTTTTTTTTTTTTTTGTACGTGTTTAGGAATATCAGACTTTGGTGATTTCAAGGAAAGTATTCAGCTGTTCGCCACGCCGTACGGGTTTCGGTCTTTCAACTCCACTACGCTAGGTGTGAGCTAGTTATTTTCAATATATATTTTCATCCTTCTCTTTATGTTTGACAAGTATCAGTATTGGGAGGCCAAATTTAACATCCGGAGTTTTTCCTACGACGTCCAGCTGATTTTCAAGGTCGGTCATGGAGAAGATATCCATAGCGACGGGTGCCCTGACGCCAACCGCTGGGGTACCCCTCACGCCAATTGATAATAGGTTCTCTCGGAACGAGCTGTGGATTCCTACTCCGACCTCTATCAGGGATGTCGAACTAATCTCACCAAGGAATTCCTGGGAAATCGCTCGCAAGTTGTTCTTGAAGAAAGTAGAAGAAGAGGAAGGCAGTCTGAAAAAAGTAGACGAGGGGCTTCTCCGCGACACGGCCAGCCCGAAAGATGCCATCGAAGTCTGCCAAAAGGTCAAAGATAGGGCCGACAGCGAATATACCAAGGGATATGTCCAGGTCGGCTCTACTAAACTCTTTCTTAAGGAGAAACTCACTCGGATCCTCAGGAAGATCCAAACCTTTGCTGTTTTTGGGGACGCGACCATGAATTTTAATCCTGAATCGACGGCCTTGATTTGGGCTGCGGTGAGAATCATTCTTCAGGTGGTTCTAGAGGATCTAGAGCTATGCGGGTTTTTGGTCGATTCTTGCGACGAAATATCAAGGTTATTCGACCCTTCGTCCCCGGCGTGATTTAATTTAGTGCTCATAATACTCTGTTCCAACAGCGCAATGTTCATCGGCGAAGTCCACGAGAAGCGATACGCCCGCCTCTGTGAGCGTAATCAGCAAACTCCCGCCATCGATTCAGACGCAGACATGAGCATCGGCCTGAAGATCGCGAGCAAGATACCATATCTATACAGCGAGGTGCTCTACTTCAGCTACCAGGCCAAGCGTTCCATGGGGCACAAGAAGCTCGTACGGGCGATGAGGAACGTATTCAAAGCGCCGCTACTTAAGCTTAAGGGCTGTTTAGAGACGATCGTAAAGATCAAGGGCGAAATTTCCCAGATTGCAGGGATGGAGTACCAGGAAGCCTCTATGGAACTCCTAGAGTCACTTTACAACGAAGCGAAGAAGAATGCGGAAGCGCTACAGATTGGGATGGATGATATGCGGACCACCAGCGCCTTCATTAAAGAAATGTTATTTACGACGAGCAGAGATATCCAGGATATTAAGGACCTGCTTAATAAAAATTTGGACAAAGAAGAACAAAAGAGGCTCCAGGAGGAGTGCAAAGCGAATATCAATTGGATCGGGCCGCTGGATAACCCTCGTTCGGAGATGATGAAAAGTTTAGACGCGAGGGAAAAAGGAACCTGCAAATGGATACTCCACAAACGGGCATACAAGACTTGGGTTTCCGAACCGGATAGCCGATTTCTCTGGGTTTCCGGCGATGTCGGTAGCGGTAAAACGACGCTGATGTCGTATATTACTGAGAAATTACAGAAGAAATTGAAGAAAGCGGCGAGCGGAGCAGATTCGTCTAAAAAGAAGAAGAAAAAGTCAAAGAAAGATGCCACGAAAGTTGAGAACGCTACCAAGCAGGATTCAACCCCGGCGGGCCCGATATTGCCGAAGCTGCTTGTCTTCTTTTGCAAGACGGGCAATGATCAAACTCAGACTACCGAGTCAGTTCTGTGGAATTTGATTGCTCAGGTCTACGACTACTGCGAAAGCAGGTTGGTAAAGTCGCCAGAGCTACTTGCGCAGTGCAATGAGCGGATTAGCAGTTTACAAAAGAACGAGAAAGAAACCGGAGTTTCGCTCTTGCAGGCAAAGTCAGCCAGGGGCAAACATAAACCAGCTGAACTTCAGAGGTAAAGAATTGTCTCCAACCGGAAAGCTTTCCATTGCCTCGTTTATCTTTAAGCTAACTTCTTTTAAACTGCAGGCTACTACTGAGCTTCGGTAACATCGTAAAAGAAGAGTTCTATGTTGTCATTGATGCTTTGGACGAATGCACGGACCGTGTCTCCGAGAATCTCATCCCTCTCTTAAAGACACTTGCAGAGACAGATAAACATTTCAAGATCATTGTCTCCGGACGTCCGGAACCAGATATTCAAGAGGAGCTCGGAAACGTAGCTCAAATCTCCGTGGGCGTTAAACAAAACAACGACGACATCAAAGCGTTCGTTAATACGGAGCTCAAGAAAATCTCTAATCTGACCGACGCGGAGAGAGCTGAAGCACCCAAGGAGATAGCTAAGAGAGCCGCTGGAATGTTCCGGTACGCCGCTTTGGCGGTCGAGTCGCTCAAGCAACCTTGGCAGCGGCCGATCAGAGCTCATCTGAAGAGTTTTCCGGGTATATGCCCATCTTCCGTTATCCCTTAATGTTGTAAAGGAAAGTTTGCTAACGGTTTCTTGTTGTAGGGGTCGAGGATTTATACCAGAGGAACATCGAGCAATTAACTCCGCAGCACAGAGTTCTTCTGCTCACCGCCATAAGGTGGACTCTCCTCGCTGATCGCCCTGTAGCAGTCACGCAGGTCGCTGAAGACTAACGGCATATTCAAGGCAGTAGACTTTGGAAAAGCTGATGAGGACAAGAAGGGTTCCGATATCGTAGTTCAAACAACTGCGGTTGACTCTGACTCTGATGATCATGAGACACCAGCCGATAAGGACGATGGCAACACTGATGATAACAGTGAAGACGATAGTGATTCTGATGATGACTCTGAGGATGAAGGCTCTGACGAAGAAGCCGAAGAGGAAGCAGGTGATGCGGAGGCCGAGGAAAAGAAAGGGGCGAAGTGGTTACGCCGGTGGACACAGAAGAGCAACCGGCAACAGCTGAGTCAGGTGAAGTGAAGGCTGAATATGAAGATGGCACGAAAACCGACGGTGCGAAAGCTGAAGCAGACGTGGGAGAGGAGAACGCCCAAGAGGACCAAGACAAGAAAGACGAAGAACAAGCTGCGAATGATGAAGGTAGCTTTCAATCATTTTTCCTTATACCTCACATGTTTGCACCCACAACTAATAGCAAATCCATAGAAGAGGAAGAAGAGAGAAAGCATCAAGAACTACTAGCCGACGACGTCCGCCACATTAAGACAGCCAATAGTGTTTTCTTACGTGTTCTGGACAGTAACGCTATGGAATTCCGACATGCGTCCGCAAAGGAGTTCATCCTCGATTCCGCAGAAAAGGGCCTCAAGCTGAGAAGCGAGACCCTTTGCGGCGCCTGCCTCGACAGGATGCACCAGGTTTCGGCGATCGACTGTGCTCCGAAAATGGGCCATTTGAAGCTTGCTATTACTTGCCGTACGTGTTGCACATGAGATAACCTACCTTCGTCGGAGACCATTAGAGGGGCTAGAGATTGAAGTTAATACTAATTTAATACAGTGCAACACCTCAATAATGAGACCTTTCAAAAGCGATACTTGCTTAGCCGGTACCCGAGCCGCAGAAAACCAATAAAGAAGAAAATCAAGAGGCTACAGACGAAACAAAAGCGGATGATACGAATGAGGAGGCCCAGGGAGATGGTGATGTGAAAGCAGACGGAGAATCTAAAGAATCGTCAGATGGTGCCGATAAAGGTCAAAACAACGAGACTAAGGTTGAACCAATGGAAGACACAGTCACGCTTCCTCTTTCCCTAAATACTGAACACCCGGAAGAGCCGCTCATCAGCATAACGAGCCCCAGCATTGCCAGCATTTCAGAGAGCACCGAAGCGGCATATGATGAAGCTCGCAATAGGGATGTGGATATCATCGATGACACGGACCATGGGAAACTCAATACAGAGTCGGGAGCCTCGGCAACAAAGAATGAGCCGGAACACAACGATCATGACGGCAACCATCTGGAGGTTAACACTGCCGTGGATCCTCACAAGGACGAAGTTGAGTCTGTAGATACAGATTACGGTTCCGTAAGTATAAGCCTACTTGTAGCCATTTGCGTAACGTGCTCAACTAATATGAGCTATCTATAGTTGCACGAGTGGAACACGGAACAGCACCAGGAGACAACCGAAGCTCCAAAGGTTCTAAGGTAACGTAACTTCATATTCTTCAACCTATTATCGTGAAAGTTTACTTGACACTAACGGTATTGATAGATACGAAATTGAAAAATGGCACATTCACTTGCGCGAAGCAGATAGGCTCTGGACGGAAGCGGAAAAGGAAAAGGAAGAGGATTGGAAGCTTTTATGGCGTTTGGTCGATAAATTTATGATCGAAAGTCGCGATGCCTTTAAGGCCTGGCAAAGGGTAACTACCACTCACGAATCATTGCAATCCCACGACGGTTTTTTTACTAATGACTTATTGTAGGCTATGCTCTGGGCTGAATGGAATCTGACAGACCCGCTTAACCCGCTTTGCGTTGCGTCTGCGCTTAATATTCCTAGCCTGGTCGACCGTATGATAGCGAAGGGACCTTTTACCGATCCTGAGTGGAGGACGAACTTACTGTAAGTCTCCATTGAGAGCTCAATGGATCATGAACTATATGTGTACTGACATTGATCATCCGAAATCAAAGCCAATTTTCTTCGCCGCATACCTAGACAACCGGGATCGCAAGGAAAGTGCTCGCAGCAGGCATAAATGCAGACACCGTCATAGAGTCGAACGACGCCAAAGACAGACCGATGGATTGGGCGATGTGGTGGCCGACGGGTGATCGTAGTGAAATAGTCCAGATCCTGCTCGACGCCGGCGCCAAGGCAAATTTCCCGAGAGGGAGGGTCTCCAAGCGAGTCCCCTACATTTCGCTGCGAACCGCAATATGGTAGCTGGCTGCAAGGCTCTGATCGAGAAGGGAGCGAATGTCAATGCTAAAGATAAACTCGGGGAGACGCCGTTGCATTGGCGCTTACGAATATGAGCTGTTTACCTGAGGTTTGTAGAGTTTCTAGCTTTTTTCGGGCGATGTAAAAGCAACAACAACTAATGATGGCGTTCAGATAATTCAAGTATTGCTAGACGCTGGTGCGAAAGTCAATGAGGAGGACAATGAGAGTCAGATGTGAGCAGCTACCTATAACCTCAAGTGGGGGGAAAGACATCATATATCTCCTTCCAGCATTTACTCACATTTATCGACGCAAACAGGCCCTTATACGAAGCAGCCATGTCAACCAACGCCGTCAGTGTAAAGATAATGGTCGACGCTGGCGCTGAGATCAATGGTATAACTAAACAGAACTCACTCCCTGCTAAACTCCCTCAAAGCACTCTACCGACTAATTGACTATTATTATCAGATCCGGATATTTTTGGGACGACGGCCTTGCACATCTCTTCTCAGAACGGATACTTGGATATAGTAAAAGTGCTTGTGGACGCTGGTGCAGACCTCTTTCTACGCGATAATAAGGGGAAAACTCCACTAGCTAGAGCAGTTGATTGGGGACGTATCGAGGTTTGTTTTTCTTTCTCTATTTATTTTATTCTAAATGGACGAAGACGTAAAGGCTTCTCACTGATATTTCACGGTATTCTAATAGGTCGTCCAATATTTGATTCCTAAATACGTCGAGAAAGACCCAACCTTCGAGTTCTTGTTGATAACGGATAATCGAGGTAGGACGATATGCCATAAAGCCGCGGCAAAAGGTAAGTAATCGAATTCTCATAAGAAAGCATGACACTTCCGAGACCAATTAACTACGAGGCTGCAAAGAAGGAAAGGCATTTCAAAATACTGATGGCCTTCGCAAATATTTAGGTTACAGCAACATCGTCGAAGAGATCCTCAGGTTCGGCGACCCCAAGAAGACTCTCGCCGCGAGGGACTACAAGTACGAAGCAACACCACTCCACCCGGCCGCCTGGCGCAACAGGACCGACTGCGTCAAAGTACTGGTAGAAGCCGGCGCGGACCTAACCGCAAAAAACGCCAACGGCCACACACCCGTCGAACTCGCGTGGCGCGGCTGGGCCTGGAGCGAAGGTCGTGACTGGGATACAATGCTCTACCTCGCCAAAATGTGCCCCAACGAAACCGAAACGATAAAAAGTATACTCCTCCTCGGCGCCGGCAACAACGAAACAATATTACAAGGTGTACTCGATGTGGCTGGTGTAGATGCGTATATTAATATTAAAGATGAGCACGGGTGGACGCCCATGATGAGGGCGTGCCAGTTAGATGAGCACGGGGAGCTCGAGAAGATATTATTGAAGTACGGAGCGGAGGCTATTGACCTTAAGGAGGAAGCCAAGACTTTTCCGAACAACGAGAAGTTAGGAATGCGGCCTAGTGCTATGTGTGAGAATAGGAAGGGGAGTATAATACATTTGTCTGAAGGCGGGTTGGTTGTTTCGATGGTGACGGAGAGCGATGCGTATCAGGCGTACTCCGTGCTCGCTAATCACCCGTTCCCCGCGGGAAACTCGTGCACTATTGGGAGGTTGAAATTCTCCCCGCGGCGACGAAGCCTGGCAAGTGCCATTACCCCTATCCCTCACTTACCCCCCCCCCCCCCCAACTCCTTTCTCCTTTCCAACCCCACCTCCCCTCTTTTTCTTATCCTTCCGCATCTAACATATCATCCCAGCATCGTCGGCATCGGCTTCGGCTCCGAATACAACCGCCTCGACGACGCCATGCCCGGCTGGAAAACGCTAAAAACAATGGCGTACGGCTACCACTCCGACGACGGCATGCTCTACTCCTCCCTCGACGACTTCAGCGACTCCGACAACCGCAACCACGATTACGGCCCAACCTGGACACAACCGGGTGACGTGGTCGGTTGCATCGTCGATTTAGTACGGCAAAAAGTAGTGTATACTAAAAATGGGGTTATGCTGGGAGTGGCGTTTAGGAATGTGGATGGGAGGAGGTATTTTCCCATGTTGGGGTTGTACAGTAGGAATAGTGTTAGGGTTAACTTTGGACTGGATGGGAGAGGCCGTTTGTGTTTAAGGTTGATGAGGGGGCGTTGGAAGCGTTGTATAAGGAGGATGAAGGGAGGACAGGGTCGTTGGAGGCGCTGGCGAATGGAGAGCCGGCGACTGTATTACCGGAGACGAAGGTGGAAATTGAGGGTGAGGGTAAGGGTGAAGGGGAGAGTAAAGAGGAAGAAAAGGATGAAGAGCAGGAGCAGTACGAGCAGTACGTGTAAAAAAAAGGCAATTGGCGTTTTGGAGGTATGGATCATCGTATATAATAAGCATTTCACCGTATATAAGGGGGCAACAAGGCAGGGCGAAAAAGGGCGGGTTGCATAGGGTCTTGGAGTATTGAGAGGGAAATCACCGTATCATTTATACATACCGTTTATTTATACAACACTTCCTTTGTTATAGCTTTGTATTTTCCTTTTTTTTGGTAGTATATATATAGATCAACATCTTTTACATGTATACAATTAGTCTCGACCAGGCTTTCACGATGAGTAAGGCGGGAAGGTCTGATTGAGACTATATTCAGGTCAAATGAGATTTATCTCCACCAACATTTTCTCAATATCTCGATAGGACCGCTCGAGTAATTTGACTAACTGGTGTGGACGAAACTTCGCCTAGTTTGATACTGTCAAAGGATGATAATTCCTTGGAGCATGTACATAGCCTTGCGTAAACCCTCTCGTTCGTCCAGTGCACTTTCGATTATCCCCATTTACAGTAAGGCCGAGGGAACCTGGAAGAATTGTCGCCCGCCCTAGGCGTATGGAATCTATAATATTAACCAGTCTCAGACCCTTCGAAGGACTAATATTACCTTTTATATTACATAGTATATATATATGTATTTAGTAGTGCTATTTCTTTTGTTTCCTTGTTCACTTTGAAGTTCCTACAAATATATCGACATCCAAATGGAGGAGACAGGAGAATGAAAGAACTCCTTAGCCCTCGTAGCGGATAAACTAAGTTTTTGTCTATCATGATAGTCATGAAAACTTCTACGTACACATAATATATGCTATTTATGAATAAAATTCGAGTATTCCCCGTTATCTTAGGTCCCACACATTTTTCCTCTTTTAGATACTTATATACAAATTCTTCAATATATACAGAATAAAAAAAATGCATTATCTACTTTTTTTTTACGAGTTAATGAAAATATCTACAAAACGACTTCTCTTCTCAAAGGGATATCTACAGAACATACTCTCTCACAGCGGTAATACAAAAAAAAAGCCCTTCTCATCTTACATATCATCATAAAACCGTATGCCTCCGGGCCTCCAATTCGGATCGCCGTCCATGCAGTACATCCACCGTATATCCTCCTTCTCCAACCTTCCGCCTTTACACCGCATGACGAAAACAACCTCCCTCAACCACTTCACAAACATCTCCGCCCTCAGCACTACCTCCCCTCTCCCATACTCCCCCCTTTCCTTTTTCCGACTTGTATCTATCCTGATCCCTCGCCACCCGCCTCAAAAGCCTCACATAATGCCCCGCCCTAAGACTGTTAAACACCCTCCGCACGAATTCCTCGACGTCTAATAATACAGACGGCATGGGTTCCAGTAGTTCCTGCTGAGCGCGTCGTACGACGACGCAGAACAGCAGCGCTTCCGCGACGCGGATGTCGGGTCCTAATCCCAATCTAAGCCCCGTGATGAGGGCAGCACGACAACGGCGTACTGATTGCCGCGGTTTTAATGCAGGGGATACGGCGACGCCGCGGGCGTATCCGGCGATGATGTCGCGGGCGGATGATTTGAGAGACTGCGCGGAGGAGAAGTGGTGCCACCATGTCCACGATGGTGTTCTTCCCTTCCCATTTTGTTGCCGTGTTGCCGTTGTTGTTGTTGGAGGAGGGGATAAAGGGAGCGGTAGTGGTTTAGGAAATGTAGATAGGAAGCTTAAGTATGCGATTCGGGCGAGGTGGTGGTTATCGCCGGCATGGAGGAGAATGAAATTCCTGTGCAGCGGAATACTACGGCGTAGCAACCGGGTAAGGAAGAATAGCGCGGATGGGGGGTGTGTAGCGTGAAGTAATTTGCTAGCGCTACCGTGACTGAAGGAGCAATGGAGAACTGCGATTTTTGGTCGGCTTGCGAACGGTCGCGTAGTAGTTTCGTAAAAGAAATGATTGTGGTGTTCGTTGTAAGGATATTAGTGTGTACAGTATTTCCGAAATTAATGACTGCGTCGATTGAAACCCATCTTGGACAATGTAGAGATGGCGCGTGCGAAGAAGGCACCTGATTGCTGCTCATCCTCGGATTCTTTAGACGGCGTCTCCTCCGAAGGATGCTGGCGCAACGAAGGCGATTTCTTAGATGTTGCTTTATCGGTGCATACTTTACGTAAAATACTCCTTGAACTCCCTCGGCGTCGCAGCATCTTCGGATCTTTCATCCCGTACTTCTTGCGCAGCTCGACCAGCAGCTCCTCCCAGCGGTCCGCGCGCCGTAGCCACGCCCGCACAACAAAACTGAGCACTTGAACGTCAGAGCATTCGCGGAGATACGTAGCTACCGCAGACCGCCCTTTAAATTCAAGCAGCATCTCCGCTAGCTCGTGAGTCCTCCACTCTTTCGAAAATGCCTCCGAGCGCGTTGACATGCTAGATTCGTGCTTAGCTACCTCTAGAAGCGGCCACAGGGTTTGCCACGACCACGGCCTTTGCCGCGTGGTAGTTTCCAAGCTCTTTCCCCGTTCTTGTTCCAGAATGGCGGTATTCGCAGTTTCCCTGCTGAAGAGGTTCAGAATGCGTGCCTGAGCAGCCGTTCGCTCGTCAGGACTGATATCCCTGTATTCTTCCAGATTATAAGTCTCGCGCATAAAATCCCCGAGGGGCTTTTGCCGGTGCCTGTTCATGTAATCGATCTCTCGCAGTAGTATTTTCTGGAGAATTACCCTCACGGCTTCGTAGCGGACGGACTGATCGAGATACAAGATGAAGGCGGATAGGTACGGTATACTCCTGACTCCATCGCAATCCCCTTCCCTCGTGGATTCACCGAACAGTTTGTTCGCTTGTTGCGCAGCGAGGTCTATCCAAACCTCCAGGAATGATACGAGAGGGTCTAATAGCATCGCTTGCTCCTTCTTATTTAGCGAAAGAAATATGTCGACGCACATGAAGAGGAGATCGTGGTTCTCCTGCTGACTCCAGACATCAACGTTGTTGAGCCGGAGTTCGACAGCCTTGTTAATCAGGAACCCCAGAGCTGGAGTAGCGATGAATGTGAAAGGCCTATTTTTATACTCCTTCAATTGTATCCACATGGAAAGAAGGTTTTCGGTCCTAGAGCACTTTGATACCCTCGCCCGAAAGATATCCAAGTTGGCAAAGTCACCCTCGACGCTCATGAGTGATTCAACATCTTTTGCAATATTGACAGAAGGAACGACGACGCTATTCGAGCGCAAGGCGAAGATCTTCCACACGTGCGCGAGATCAAAATGCAGGTGCTTCTGGCGGCTAAGTCTGTTAGTTGCTTCAATCGTGCTTGAAACCAAGTCAAACTTCTCCTGCGTCCATCCGTCTTGTCGCTCCTGATACAATATCCACAGCGCAGTCTGCCACTCCTTTCGAGGACTAGCTTGATTAATAAATGCTTCAAGTTCCAGAGATGGAGGCCAAAAAACTCTCGCGGCAGCATGAGTCGTAGCATCCAGTAGCCCAGAATGACAGTTATAAGACGGTCACCCATCCCAGTTGACGTAGTTGCAGTTCGCCGATTTTCCAGGTTCTTATCAGGTTTGCGTTCGAAAACAAGTCCACAAATCTATTTAGAGCCATTGGGTGGCTTGCACGCGACAACTTATACTCCAATTCCAAGGCCCGCTTCTGCTCCTTGCTCAACCTGGGAAGGCTTTGGGCAGATGCCGTCACCGCGCTCCTAGCTTTATCGGCTGCGAAGACCAGCGGTATTTCCTCAGTCAAGCCGTGCTTCCGATACCGTGTAAGCCTTTCAAAGCGATCCGCCGCTCTTGCGCTCGGAGGCCGCGGTCCTTCTGATGACAAAAACGTTGGATACCTGTGGTTTTAACCAAATCAAGTCCAGCTATCGAATGTTCCTGAGCATTAATGTTATCGGCCTCAGGAAAGTGTTGCTTCACGCCATACGGTCATCAGATGGCGAGAACGGCGCCCAGATTGCGGGATCAACACGCTTTCTTGGTAAAATCCCACGAACGGGAGCTTCCGGTTTTGGCGGCGTACTTTCAGCATCTCAGGCACACAAATCGCCGAATCATTCGATTTTCTGTTGTCTCCGTCGGTCCGTTCATCTCCGGAGATCGTCCTTTGAGAATCGCCGGGCTCGACATCCTTATTGGGTTCCGCTGCGTGTAGATCACAGTGGGAGCATCTGCAGCACTAAAATGCGATCGGGACTTTGTCGACACCAATTTGCTTTTCGAGTTTCATTACAGGAGGGGTGCGCACAGCGTCCGCTACCGCTGGGGCTTCCAAACTAGCATCAACAGGAATCGCTGCCTCGGGTTCTTCGGAGCTGGGTTTTTTCCACTTGGCACGCAGAGCAGCAAGAGTCAATGGTTGTGGAATTGCCTCCTCTTCAAATGAGGGGTTTGTATATTTCGTCCGACAACATCCCTTGCCCAACGAAAGATCCACGAGTTGCTCTTCGACTCCGTCGAACCAATTCCCGGGATGGACCTAGAATGATGCGACAAAGGATGATCGAAAGAAATATGAAATCGAATTCTAAAACTCGTGGTATTCGTAACACATTGAGGAGCGTATCGCAATTCCTGCCGTACACCTTCTCGCGAACCGAGCCTCGAAAAATCTTGGAGTTGATAGCCAGCGGCCAATTGAGCTTCTTCCGGTAAATCAGCATCATCGTCGCTTCGAGGCGAAGGTAGTGTTGCAATTGTTCGAGCTTGGTAAGCCTTCTTGGTGCCTGGGTGTTTTATCCGAGGTCGGAAATATTGGTGCAAGAAAACATTCTCACGAGAGGTGGCGTCTCTGGACCAATTCCTAGGCCTTCGAGCTTAACTGCCCTCTTGCCGTATTTGCAATTGCTGCGCGACCGCATTGTAGCTTGCTCCGGGAGACCCGCCGGCGTGTCGAAGCTTCGCAATCGCAAAAGCTGCTACTGTTATCGATGTCGTCCTCTGCCACCTTGTAAGGAACCGGCTGAAAGCCCTTAGCAGACCTTCTTCCGATATCCAAACGTATCCGAGAGTGCATTTCGAGCTCGGGGAAGGGTGAGAGGGAGGAGCGCGGTATGTTTCGTGAGAGAGCGGTTGATGTGCTCCAGGTATGGAGGTCTTATCATGATATGGAAGAAGACCTGAGTTCCCCACTAAAGAAACGAAAAAACATTTTCAAGTTAGCTTGGGTATTTAAACACTTCCTGTTGACGACGACTTGAAAACTCCAAAAAGAACAGTATACTACTACCTTGAGCCATGCATCTCGAAGTATCTTCTCCCTTTGTTTCAACCCCCAATGGCTGCTTCTGCCGCCCTGGTTTTCAAATGAAGGAAGGCAGTTGGATGACGACAAAGAGGTCGGTTTCGTTATTGGGGCTTCTGCAGCAAAACTATATGAGGTTTCACTGCGCGTGGGGGAGACTCGGCATTTTTGTTGATTACTAAGTGCTTACATAATTAAATTGTGGCTTCTCGTCGGAATTTACCCTTTCTCTCTACCAACATTACATTACCTCCGTAGCAAAAAAAAAAAAAAAAAATTTTAATTCGTAAATACTAAATAAGGAGAAAAATATTTTTGTTTTAATTGCGTCCTTCTTTCCCTTCCTTTCCCTTCCTTTCCCTTCCTTTCCCTTCCTTTCCCTTCCTTTCTTTTTCTCTTCTACGAACTCCACCCACACCTCTGTACGAAATTAAAAATAAGCAGAGATATATATACACTTCCATCGTCAAAACCAACCTCCTGGGGGCCAGCAATCGCCAGTTTCCCCTTACGTAGCCCAGGAGTTGAAAAGAAAGATCGCGATCTTAACTCTCTCTTGTATACATATACACTTCTTCTGTCTGTTATATATTTTGTCTTTGCTGAAACCCTTTGACAAGTGTGTACCCAAAAGCATTCCCTTTCTAGCGCTGTATACGAAGGTCTCTGTCTTACCCCTTCTCTCTCAACTAACAGTTTTCGCGTTTAGACTCACCACCACTACTGCTTCAAGGCTTTCAAATATCTTCACTTCTTCTTCCACAGTCTCTCCCTGCCCAGGTTAGCCCTTTTCACAAAAAACAAGTACACATTCTTCTGCTTCCTCCTCTTCGCTTTGTTCTTTTTGGTTCTTTGAGGCTCTGCGTCAGGTCAGAGACATCTATCGCCTTCCCCTGCGACAGTCGCTCGAAATGTCTTCAATAATCACATGCACGTCGGCAAGGGCGTGGTCGAAGAGACAGGACCGGGCGACAGAGCTAACCACCGTATATCGTGACGATATACTGCTTGTATACGTTCATTCATTCTTTCAAAGACCTTTACTGACCCTTTTTCTTCTTTTCTTTCTCCACTACTTCACCAGCAGTTGTATCCTTTGTGTGCCTCTTCCCTCCTTCTCTTTATCAATCAAAGCACCAGCCCAAGTCCATCACCACTTGCCCGGAAAGATACCAGAGAAGAAAAGCACCCTGTTCTTGTTGAAATCACACGCGCACACGCACACAGAAATCCCAAAATTGTCTTGTGTTCCCTGAAAGATTTCCCCAAAATTCGAGGTTTGAGCGAGAGATAGAGATCCCTTGATTCAATTCATATATCTATACTTATAAAGCGGTACTTACATCCCCTTCCCGGTACTGACCGTTTCCAATCATGTTCATACATTCCCTCATACATTATACTGAACCTCTCTCGTTTTCTTTCTTCTCCAGTTCTCTCCTTTCCTTCAATTTCTACTCGTTTTTCTCTTGTTATCTTATACTAGGGAAAAAAAGCTCGTCGCCTCAATTCTCCAGCGCACACAAAACATACATATTCCACTCCTTTCACCGCAGCACCGCTCCAGAAATTCTTCCTGTTTGCAGCACAGCCTGTTTTTCTCTCGCAGCCCTTGCAGCCTTGACTTTGTGTAAGGAATATCTGGAAGTCTTTTCCGAACGGCTTCCTATTAATTCTTTAATCTTCCGTTGAGACGAGCTCCGCGACAGTTTTTTTCAAAGAACTTTTGCAAAAGTCGGTTATTAAGAAGAGCGCTTCCGGTTAAAATAAGGGTATCTCAAACACTCTAAAAGATAATCAAAAGGTAAATTGTTACACATTCATTAAAAGAAACACGTAACCGTCCTCCTCCTAACCGGTCAAGGAAAATTTTGTTCCGACGGAAATTTGACTAACCCTTGTCTGTTTGTTTTGCGAAAAAGTTTATATCCTTCGTGAGAAAATTGCAAAAATGAGCTCCTCAAACTCCGGTTCACCAAAGGAAAAGGCTGAGGCCCCCGAAACCACCACCGTGACTGCCACGTCGCCTCCGGAGGCCGCCTCGACCACCGCCACAACCACCACTACCACCAAGGAAGCGCCGCCAGCGTCCACTTCCACATCGAAGCGCCCGCTCGAGGACCCGTCTTCCCCATCTGCCCGCTCCGAGCCAGACGCCAAACGCCCCGCTCTTGACAAGAAAAAGAGCGATGACAAGGCTGCTGACATCAAAGGCGAGGCGGATGGCGATACCAAGGTCCCGATGCTCCCCCAGCCGGAGGTGCCTCGCAAGCCGCCGGTACGTCCAGCATCCCGCCGGTCGATGAGAGCAACTGGATCCACATTCGTGCTATCATCACGAGTCAGGAAGCTGCTACTATCATCGGCAAGGGAGGAGAGAATGTTACTCAGATTAGGAGGATGGCTGAAGCCAAGTGCACTGTTCCGAGTATTCCGTGGCGCCGTCGAGCGTATCCTCACCGTGAGCGGTGGCGTCGATGGCGTTGCCAAGGCTTTCGGTCTTATAATCCGCACGCTCAACAACGAGCCGCTGACGTCCGCATCCACCCTCAATCTAAATCTACCCGCTCCGCCTCTTGATCCCTCACATCCTCATCGGTTCTATCATCGGCAAGGGTGGCACTCGCATCAGGGAAATCCAGGAAGCCTCCGGAGCCCGCCTGAACGCGTCCGACTCTTGCCTGCCGCTTTCGACAGAGCGCTCGCTGATAGTCCTCGGCGTTGCTGAATGCTGTCCACATTGCCACCTACTACGTCGCTACTACCTCGTAGAGCAATTGACCGAGCGCTTCGGTGGACCGGCCGCCTCGGCGTACACGTCCCGCACTGGAGGCCCAGCTGGCGCTGTTCCGGGAGGCATGCAGGTTGTTCCGTACGCCCCCCAGCCGGTGTACGGTAATTACGCTCACCCGGACAATTTCAGGAGGCATACGAACCAGGCTCAGCGCACGCCCGCAAACCCTTACGGAATCCCTTACCTCCACGGTCAACCCCCTGTTCAGGCTCCGTCCGCCCCAATTCACTACACGGATCCCCAGGCTGCTTCGTACCAAGGCGCTGGCCCTCACCAGCCACAGAACCCGGCTGCCGGAGGCCACCACGGTGCCCCCAGCAACATCGCCCAGCTTCTTCCTGGCCAGCCCCTGACGCAGCAGATCTATATTCCCAACGACATGGTCGGTGCCATAATCGGCAAAGGTGGAGCTAAGATTAACGAGATCAGGCAGCTTAGCGGCAGTGTCATCAAGATCAACGAGCCGCAAGACAATAGCAATGAGCGTCTCGTCACGATCACGGGTACCCAGGAGTGCAACCAGATGGCGCTCTACATGCTGTACTCTCGACTTGGTTAGTTTCCCTTCCACGAAATAACAGTATAGCCCATTTAATCCACAGTACTAATAGAATCAATTACAGAAAGCGAGAAGCACCGCATTTAAAGGACTTTATTTGCATATGGAGGGGCGTTTGTCTTTTTTGGTGCTTTTCCTATTTTCTTCTTTACTACTACTCTGGCACAGCTTTCAAACAACACAACACAGAAAACAAAGAACTGCCCCTTCATCACCTATTTACCTGTCACTATTGTCCCTTTCTACAAAACAAATTGTTAAGCTCTCCCCTTTTCCATCAACACTTTTTCCCACCCAGATTCAAGAAAAAATGCTGCCCCTTCAATTACTGCCTACCCCCCTCAATCACATCCAATTTTTCTTAATTCACCTCCAAAAAAGCTGTTGGCGTTTCGGGAACATAAGGGTTTTCTTTTTCTATTTCTTTTCTCTAATATCATAACGAACGAAAGAAGTACAATTTTGCTTCTCTTCAAAAAAGACTGTTCTAGTTAACTCTCTTTTACTCTTTCAACGAAAATTAATTACTTACAAACCAATTCTTTTCTCTTTGCCTGCTTAATTGATTTTATTCAAAGTAGCAGACTTTTTAATAAGTGTATGGTAAACGCTTTTTGAGCTTCAATTGCGTTGTTTCTCTTTTTCTTTTAGTGAGACTACTGTTTACGAAGTGATATTCTAATTGCATGCAAAGTCAACTTTCGAACCTTTCTTCGTATTTGTTCGATGAACAAACCATTATAACCCATCAACAGAAAATCACCAATCTGCTCGTAAATGAGTCATTACTCCTGCTATTCATTTTTTTTTTCCTGGTGATATTGATATGACTCCCCATATAGCCTCGTCTTTGAGCCTGTTTTATTTTAATCTTTTCTTGAATATACGGTCAGGCCTAGCCAAAACTACATTATCGGACCATACTATAGCTAGTCGATAGCTGCTAGCTTTGAATATATTAATATCTCGACCGGGTATATTCGCGCGCTGCTGGATAATTCGTCGAGCACGTATTATCAGATATATCTTTTTCGTACAAAGCCGAGGAGAAGAGAGAAGGTGGGTGGGTTATTCGCCTAAAATCAAAAGTAAACGGTCAACGTTTTTTAATGTGCGACCTGCTATATTCCCCACCGTATGTATAGTCATAAGAAGAGATTCCAAACCTTAAATAAGCTGTTTTGAATCGAATATATCTGTTTCAATTGTATATAACCTCTCAATCTTTTTTTTTTTTTTTTTTCGATTCTAGTGTATATAAATATATGAGTATAAACCGTATAATATATTATTAAAAAAAAACAAAAAAAAAGTTGCATATTTCTTCTTTATCTTCAGTAGACAGTATTCAAGGATAGAATTCATATCGTCATCACCTATAACCCCATACGAGAATAATTATTCGCTATCAAGAGTTATAAGGGAATATTAATAAAAATTTCCTACGGGGGTAATGAGCGAGCGACTAACTAGCACTCCTGTTATCCAACACGTAATTTTCTTAGCACCCTCTTTCGAAGAATTATAAAGGAACCTTTTTTCTTATTCTTTTCTTTTGGGTCTATTATAGATGAATTAGAGTAATAATAGCGTTATTAGAAGTAGTAGCAAAGTCCATTATAAAAGAAGCAAAAAGCAAAAAGCAAAAAGTCATAAATCGCTTTGAACTCGAAGGATGAAGAAAGAGACCAAACGGCTTTTTGTTTTTCAAGAGAAACTGGAAAAGAAGAACAAGCCCGAGAACAAACCATCGCGATAGAAATTAGAAACCCCTCGTGTTAGAAATCCTATTATCATTCCATCGTTAATTAAAACCAAAAAAGTCACTATATCACCCTCCTCTCTACCACTCATACTCATCGTGCGCCCCTTCCTCTTCATCATCGTCATCGTCCACATCATCATCCTCCTCATCCTCCCCACCATCAAACGGCGCCGCAAGCGGATTCGGACCGGGAGGGAACATACCGCCCCCACCCATACCCGCTGCC
>AZLU01000015.1:0-225000 GCA_002224055.1 Pezizomycotina sp. ARF18 | reverse complement strand
GTCCGGGTAGGCATTGCTGATACGGATTGCGACGGCGGTGCGGTCGAGTAGTACCAGCTGGATGTACCCGTCGAGCCGCTCTGGCCGGCAGTGTTCGGAGGATTTCGACGAAAGGCATTTTTTGGAGGGATTGGGGGGTTGTAAGGTTAAGCTCGAAAGGTTATTGAGAGGAGGGAAAACGTTGAGCTAGAACGTTGGAAGGCAAACGAGTGCGAAGTTTGAGGGCGAAGATAGGGGAGAATTTGGAGGTTAATGTACACTTGATAATAAACAACGCTATGCAGAAGTAGATACAAAGAAGATAGAGATGCAAACTTGAACGAAACAGAACGCCGTAATTCAAAATGTCGTGATGATGAAAAATTGAAGGATGAGAAATGGAAATTGTTGGCGGAAATTGGGAAGATAAGTTTTTAGAGCCGCATGCCCGCCAAAAAAACAACGCTAGGAAAAATAAATATTACATAAGCCAATTTTAGAGCTTGCCCACCACGCAAAGGCCGCGTCTGCTACCGCTAACGCTGCTATTGCTTTTCAAGCTTCATTCAAACCTCAACCCACTAACAACCTGGGAAGAAGCTCCACCAATTCTTCCAACTCCACGAACATCACAATATCCAAGAATCCTTAGAGCTTCACAGATATATCAATCATCCCTATAGAGCTATGGATTCGTTAGTTTCAAAGTACTCCTCCACCCCGGAGTGGGATTCGAGCTTGCTCGAGGATGACGACGACATGAGCAGCTCCTCGCACCTGCCGACTTCACTGTCCTTCGCCATGCCGCGAGTCGAACAGGTTATACAATCCACTTCCTCTACCTATACCCTCTCCTGTGACACTATTCTCTCTAAATTATATTACGAAGCGTGCTCCATTTGATTACGAATTTGCTAACACTCCCACCAACAGCCCGCAAAATTCCTCCGCGCGATAACGGACGACCACGCCAACCCCGCCGCCCCATCAAGCTCCGCCACGGCACCACAACCCTCGCCTTCAAATTCCAGCACGGCGTAATCGTCTGCACCGACTCCCGCGCCTCCCAGGGCTCATGGATCGCCTCCCAGACCGTCAAAAAAGTAATCGAAATAAACCCCCAGCTCCTCGGAACCCTCGCCGGCGGCGCCGCGGACTGCCAGTACTGGCTCACCTACCTCGGCATGCAGTGCCGCCTCCACGAGCTCCGCCACAAGCGCCTCATCTCCGTTGCCGCGGCCTCCAAAATCCTCGCGAATTTGGTGTACAGTTATAAAGGTATGGGGTTGAGCATGGGTACTATGCTTACGGGAGTTGGACATAATGGGGAGTTCGGGTTGTATTACGTTGATAGCGATGGTACTAGAATCGAAGGAATTTGTTCTGCGTTGGTTCGGGTCAGACGTTTGCGTACGGTGTGCTGGATAGGGGTTATAGGTGGGATCTTACGACGGAGGAGGCGTTGGAGTTGGGAAGGAGGAGTATTCTTGCGGCGACGCATAGGGACGCTTACTCTGGTGGTTACCTGAACCTTTATCATATAAAGGAGGACGGGTGGGTTAAGCACGGGTTTACTGTGAGTGCCATAATAACTCGCATCCTTTCTTTTTAATGCTACTGGAGATTTAGGTGAAAAAAGAAAGAAGAGACCTGATTTTGCTAACATGGATGTTTTATAGGATACCAACCCGTACTTCTGGAAGGAGAAACTCGAGAAGGGTGGTTTCCAGAACGTTAACATCGAGCTAGAAGATGATTGATCAACTTTTTTCTTCGAAGCATTATTTTGTTTGTGATTCTTTATAAAATCTTAATATAGCACGACTGATAGCTATTGCCTGGTAAAAAAAAGTAAGCCAGGTCTATAGTCGAATAGAAAGAGCCTCAGATATGTCACGAACAGGTTGCTCCAAGCTAGCACATGGTAATTGATTGTAAGCATGCCCATAGCACTCGGGTATTTCTATATTACGTATATAATGTGACAATCAGAACAAACAAAGCAAGAAACAAGTCGGTAAACCCCAGACGATAGTTCATTGCAAATAAAGGAATCCCAAGCTCCGAAACGCCATATTGAAAATGCAGAACTAAATGTAATACCGAACGACGAATTCCAGAGCCCTTTTAGAAAGTCTAAGTGAAGGAGATACAATAGTCAGCAAAAATCTCATCTTTCTCAATAATCACGGAGAGTAATGAGAAAACTTACAGCCCCACCGACAATAAACAACCTCTCCTCCTCCTTCTTTACCCACTTCACGACTGCATTCGCGCTCGACGCCAGATCTGTCCTCGCCGTGTTCGGTCCCGCGACGCAGTACAGCTCGAACGTCGGCGTGACCCACGCCAGGCTCACCGCCGTGCTCCTGATGCTGTGGTGAACCTTTAGGTGCGCGTTCTTGGCGTGGACGGCTGCGTGGAGCCGTTGGTACAGCGTCATTAACCTGTCCTTTGCATTAGCCTTTTCAACCTTTTGGAAAGATTAGTTGTAGAGAGGTTGGGTACGTACCGCCGACGGGCCAACGGCGTTTGGTACTGCAGCTCGAACGTTGGCATTGTGAACTGCACGTTCGGCCGCGACTTGTAGAGGAAGTGCCGGATTATTGTTCCGGGAACAGCGTCGGTGATCAGGTACCGCCCGCGCTTTACGGCGGCTTCGATGATGGATATGCTGCCAGCTTTCTCGAGTTGCTAAATAGTAACCGTCATATTAGCCCCAAAAAACATCGATGGGAAATGTTTGGGACACTACGCTTACCTCCTCAACTTTCTCCTTAATATCCTTCATCTCGAAAAAGTTGTCCTTTCCAGCAGATATCAAAACCAGCGCGACGTCTTTCCTGAAGAAGTTGATGTACGCATATAAAAAGCCCTTGGAATTAAATTTTGGAAGACACATCGGCGTCCAATGCTCGCCGCCGTCTCTAAACGTGCTGGCGTTAACAGCATGGAAAAGAGCAGCTGTAAGTCCGGAGGATGTAGCGAGTGCCGCTTGGGCCTTATAACGGACACCAGCCTGCCGTCCGCGACCATCAGGCCGTACAGCAGCGAGCTCGTCCGGCACTTTAGCAACGTAGAGTTTATCTTCTCCCGCTCCGACTTGCGCATCTTCACGCACTCTACAGCGCCGAGGAGTGTGTTCGGGTCGCCGTGCATCATCGCGTCGGAGAGCGCGTCCAGGAAAACTTCTGTGCCACCTAATAGCCGCCGTAGGTCGAAGTTTTCCTTCTGCGAGAAGACTTTTGTGACCGTCGTCAGCGTGAGCGTCGATAGCACTTGCATGTACAGCGCGTCCAGCTGCGCCCGTAGCTGCGAGTCCGATTCCCCCGTCGAAGATATAGCGACGAGGTATAAATGCCCTTCCTGCAGTATCGAAAACCTATGCCGACCGGCCATGAACGAGCGCACGGGGTCATCGCCGTCCTGGTAGAATGATATTATAGTTTGTATCACGCCCATGAACTGCGATACCACGCTCTCGTCGCCGTAGCGGCTGTAAACTGGCTTTCCTGCGGAGGATAATATGAAGAAGTGTTTTTTCCGTCCCCTCCAGCGTGATATTCTTTCGTCTTCTGATAGGGAATCGTCGTCGTCGGGTTCTTCTAGGTCCTCGTCGGACATCCACAAGTCGTCTGCCACAACCCCGCTTTGCAAACCCCATTCCTGGCCGTCGCCTGCGGGGAGCCTCGTGCCGTCCTCATTTAAATACTTCCTAGCATACCTTCAACGTCGTTGTCGGCGCCGTCATCACGGGGTACCAGGCTTTGTATGCTCGTCGTTTCGCTCGGTGCGTTCTGGTTGATGCTACCCGCCGAGGAACCGTTACCGCCGCCAAGGCTGCCGTCGTTCGCGTGCGCATCGGAAAGCGATAACGCCGTCGTAGGTTTCCCTTGTAGCCGTTCGAACGTGGCGTTACCATACCAGATCCTCCAGCACCGGCTCCAACGCCCGCAACACCGCTGGATCCAGTTGGAGTCGCACCGGGCGATCCAGTAAGCTGCGGAGGCGATAAGGCAGAGCGGGCGCTAAAGCGCTTCTGGTTGCTTGTGAAGTAATCCTCGTTAAGGTATGAAGATTGCGTTAGGTCGACGGTTTCCTCATTAGGGCTGGTATCGAAGGGTTTAGGCTTCCAGCTTTCCGGTCGAGGTGTTTCGAGGTCATCGGTGTCGCCTTCGTCGTGCACGTTCGATGTTGCGGATTCGCCCGTGCCGTCTACCGCTACTGCATCATCAGTGTCGTCCGACTGCGGCTCTGCTGCTTTTCGCGGTGGTAGTGGCGGTGGTAGTGGCGGTGGTGTTTCTTCTCCTTGCGATTCTTCCCCTGCTGCATCTTCTGGTTCTTGGTTGTTGTCGGTGGACGGAGATTCGGCGGTTTCCCCAGAAGATTTCGCAGTCGCCGCATTCTGATCTTCTTCACCCTCGCTTCTTCCCCCTACTGCTGAAGCCATCAGGTTCCAGGCACTCCCCGCTGAAGTCGATAAGGTTGAGTTGACGCTGCCTGTGATGTCTTTGAGGGAGTTGAGCGGGGCTGTCACAAGGTTCACCGTATTGTTGAAGAAGTCTCTGCCAGCGTCCATCTTTCTCTTTCTGTTTTTCTTGGCCCTGTTCAAAAAGCAAGGGGGGTTTTAAAAACTCAGTCAATCCCAGGCGTGACCGATGCCCTGAATCTGTACAACTGTACGATTTCCACAGCTGTAGTTCGTGATCCTGACTTTTGCTTCTCAGCCTTCATCTGGGATTGGGAGTAAAGGAAAGAAGGGAATCTGAGTGAGAGAAAGGACGATAACCCGCTGGTCTGTCTGAGATAGATCGATTTCGCGTTTTCGCCGACAAGAGGATAGTGAGTTTCGGGGGGAACTTTGTTGCATTTATTGTTGGCCTGAATTTAAATGTCTACGCCGGTTCATATTTTAGTGGCACCTTTTTATTAACTACTACCCACTTCGAAGAGGACAGACACCAAGAACCTTTAGAAAAAGCTCCAACCTTTAACACCAGAAAAAGGCCCGACGACAGCATCACGGCTCCTATAGATCAGATTGGCCGGCAGGAATTATAATATAATAATACAATAAACCAAGAGACTCTCTTTCTTTTTATGATTTAATTCGCCATGTCGCTGGATCCGAATATCGCGAACAATCTTCGTGACGTATCCCCCGCCAGCTCCGGTCGTAATTCGCCTAGCCCGCGAGTGAGGAACGACGCAGAGGGTACTTGACTATCGCGGAGCTTCGTTTTAGGCATTTAATATCTCCTTGCAGCATTCCTTCTAATCATTCTATTTCTACGTCATAGATGCGCTTATTAAGAAGGATCCGAAGGGCAAGAAGTATGCAGCTGCCGTTGACCGAGTTCTAGCCTCGTTTGAGAGCGCAGTGCAGGAATGGGCGGACTACATATCATTTCTTGGGAGATTGCAAAAGGCGAGCTTAAACCCACCAAATTGACAACTGCAGCTGTCTAAAATCCTAAAGCTGACAGAATTGCATAGGCTCTCCAAGCTTCTTCGAACTCGAATGTCATTCCCTCAAAGCTGCTTGTCGCAAAACGGTTGGCTCAGTGTCTCAATCCGCGGTTACCGTCCGGCGTTCACCAGAAGACGCTGGAGGTCTACTCGCATGTATTTTCGATAATTGGTGTATGAATTTTTCTCCAGTTCTTACAAAATTCGGATAAACTTGCAGTGGTCCCCTTTCCAAGCTAAGCTAATTTTGAGAACTAACGTTGGGGAGAAAGTAGCATGATGGTCTAGCTCGCGATCACTCCATATGGACACCAGTCTCGTCCCCGTCCTTTCGTACGCGTCTATTTCCGTTAAACCGCATTTCCTCTCCCTCTTCGAGACGTATTACGTACCACTCGGTGAACGAAACCGTCCGGCTCTAAAGTCGCTTATACTATCGATACTACCTGGCCTCGAGGAAGAGAATGGAGAGCATTTCGAAAGGACATTGGCATTACTGGAGTCTATTAGGAAAGGAATCAACGAGGAGACGTATTTCTGGCAGTGCATGCTGCTGGCGGTCATCACTGCTCCGGGGCGACGGGCAGGTGCACTAGTTTATTTGAACAGACAGCTCCCCGTTTTGAAAGATGAGGAATCGCTTTCTTCGCCATTGGTTAGCCCGGAGCCTGGTTTGCTAGTGAGAGCATTTTGTGCGGGTCTCTCCGACGAACAGTTCCTGGTGCAGCGAGGTTTCCTCGAATTGCTGGTGCAAAATCTGCCACTTTCATCTCCTATTCTACAAAAGTGCGCATTCGTCGTTCCTCAAGATTTTGACTTTTCTTGGGTATGCTAACCAAATCCTTCCAGACTGGTTACTCCAGAGGACCGCGACGTACTATTAGCCCGGGCGGCTACGGTGGTCCTGCGCCGCGACATGTCGTTAAACCGTCGATTATGGCATGGCTAAGCGGCCCAGAAGAACCCGACAGTATAACATCGCCCGAAGGCGCTCCAATTATCTCGTACTTTAGCAACTACGGATTGAAAAGTATGGTGCAGGGGATTTTAAACCTTATAAACAGGGATAGGCTGGAACCCGTGGAGCGAGCTCGCCCGTACAGGATATGTCTTTCGCTGATGGACAGAAGAGACGTCGGAGGTGCTGCTGTTCCGGCGCTTTTTATCCCTATAATGCGCTCGGTCAAAGCTTACCAACCAGCGCGGCATCGAAAGAGCAATACATGGAGGCTCTACGGTCCGCGTCGATGTTCTTCGATGGTGTGAGCCAAAGTTAATATGGGCTAAAGTCGAGGAAGTAATGATTAGCGGGCTTGAGCAGGATCTCAAGGGACAAGATTCGCAAGAATCCTTCGACCTTATCAGCTATATTTTAAAGACCTTCAACGTTCGCGAGGAAGAGATGGTCATTATATATGTTCCACTGGTCCTGCTTTCACTGTCAGCTGCTATAAAAGCGAATGCAAGGATAGAAAAATACCGGCAAGGGCTTCCAAGCTAATGGGCGAGCTACTAGCTCTGATACCTGACGGGCGTTTACATCTTCCTTGATAAAGGATGACTTCAGCTCCACCGCTATCTCTGCCGAGTCTCTACACAGTTCGGTAACCAAGTTTTTCTCGCAAGGCAGTAGTTCTTCCCAGGATGGGTTCCCTCCCTTCTCGACAAAATTCTGCGGACAGGCTTTGCTATACATCCTCTCTGATCTGACTTGTATAGTGCTTAAATCTGGGAACAAGAATGCGGGAATCCACTGCCGGTTACTCGAAGATGTCATGAGAAAAATCCCGCACGTGGATAGCTGGGATAACAAGGAATTAGTGGACTCCATTGCAGCGGTAGCATCTGTGGACACTGTCCGGTTTGAAACAACCGAAGGTTGCATGAACTTGCTTTCAGCCATGGCAGCGAACGGTTACTGTTCTTCCGGTCAATAGACGACTTAGTGCTCCCTCTTACAAGAAAGCATGGACTCGCTTCACGCCCGATAACCCGCAGCATCATGTTGAATCAGCCAAAGCTATCTGGAAATTACAGGATACGTTGAGGGATCGGCGTATCGAGGCTGCTCTTTGCACCCTGATGGTGGAATCGAACGCGGACGAGACTTCCAATGTGCAAGCTGGGCGAAATTTCACTGTTTTGTGGAATCACGGCGCCACTAATCCGGGCTACGAGCTAATGCTTACGCGGCCGATGTTCCTCTTTCTGGATGCTCTGTGGGACGAGAGCGCGGAAACGCACACGCTTGCGAGGAGCTGGCTCCAAAATCTCAATACAGCAGAACGGTATGAAATTCAGGTGAATATAGCAAAGTTATTGTAGCTAACATTAGCAACCATATAGGCTCTTCGACGCCCTCGTAACAAAACTGGTGTCCTTTCCCTTCCTGGCAAATCCGGAAGTAGTGGATTCATCCGTGAAGGCGAGGGTATTGAATGACGATGACGACCTAGACGTTTGTCTCTACTATATGGAAACTCTTTCAAATGTTCTCAAGTATTGCACTCCTAACGCGATGTCGTCGTTGGCTCAAGAAAGAGTACCACATGGGACGAGCAACGGAAGGTGTCCATCCGAAATTGTAAGTTCGAGGAGAATATATCTAAGGAAGTTTTATCATATGCTAACTTTTCATGCAGCCGACTACTTAGACGAGAACTTGACGTTTCAGACATTTTTTGCCAAAGTTTCGCTTGCGGCAGTGCATGTTCGCGCTATTGATAACTCAAGTCCGCGCTTGCTACACCGAATCTCCCGTCTGCAAAGAACGTCCCTCGCCATCCTTTACCAGCTCCTTCTAAGTCCACACTCGAAAGCACTCGAGGACCTAAACCTTGACGTCATCTTGATTGAACGGCTTAAGTCCTCCCTAAAAGCGTCCGATACATTCGTCCAGGTGCCCATTCTAGATGTCCTCTTTGCCTCCCTCAAGAACACGTTATTTAAACAGCTTGCGGAACAAACCCGCATCCAGAACCAACGTCCGCCCTCGAGAGACGTAGGTAAGCCTGGATCGCTGCGTATACCGACGATAGTCGAGCCAGAGAAGGAGGCGACACCGCCGATGCTCGGTGTTACGGCAAGTTTAGTACAGGCTCTGATAGAAGGCTTTAAATCACCGACGACGCGGCCAATATTAGATAGCTGGGTGAGCTTCCTAACGGAATGCCTGCCGATGCTCAGCCCCGCCATCTTCCAAGTGCTTCTACCGCTGGTGGAGTGCTTCTGCAAGGAGATACGGGAGACATTTGTTTCGCTGAAACTGGTATTCCAAGAGGACGACAAGACGCTGGAAAGTCCAGAGTCGACGCTTGTGGCGCTGCTCAACGGGTTGGAGCATATATTAGCCGCGGCACACGACCAGCTCGCCATGGACGAGATGAAGCTTGCCGGTCCCAAAAGTCCAGCGGAGCCTGGTTTCTTCGGACACATGGTCTCGGCATGCTCTCTAGCGAAGCTGCGGCGCAGCAAGCCAGAAGTCCCACGGCCAACAACCGGTTATCGGTTCTACTGTGCTTCCGGGATACGATACGCATCTGCTTCTCGATCTGGATATGGAACGAGACTGCGGCGGGCCAAAATACATCCGGCTCCTTTTCTTACACCGCTTCGAAGTTACGTAACAGAGCTCGGCGGATACTGGAGCACCTCTTCCAAGCGGAGACACTGGAGTGCCTCGAAACGCTGATGGAGATTTGGATCGGAAAAGCAGATGAAGATGGGGTAGCACGTACGCCATCTATTTTCAAGCTCATACACGTTCTCGACGGAGCGCGGCCGAAACATACAGTAGCAGCGGTGTTCAATGCGATATTTAGTAGAACGAATCCGTCTGTTCTCGACCCAAAGAGGAAGTCTTCGCTGACAGCGGAGCTGGCGGATACGGATGTCTCCGTTTTTCTAGCGGAGTATGCAAAATCCCTGGACGACGATGCGATGGATGAGATATGGAGCGATTGTCTGCTTTTCCTCTCAGACGTGCTGAAGAATCCGTTCCCGCATAGGCAGACTCTGCCTTTCTTACTACAGTTCGCGGCTACATTAGGTGAGAAGGTGGACAATACTAATTTCGGCGAGCAGAAGAGGCAGAGGAAGGAGCTGGGCGTAAGTATACATAAATCTCGTCTATTCCACTATACTCCTCGCCCGCTAATGTCATGGGTTTTAGGACCTATTCCTCCGTCTTTTAACAGCAATGTTCACTGTCCGCCCTGTCGTCATAGCAGCTTCAGACTCCACAGAAAAAGATAATAGTGCTACAACGAAGGACACGGGTACTTCAACAGACGACATTCTACGCATACTCATATCCATCGTCCCCATCCTTCGAAAAGTCCTCATAGAGCAGGAGCGCGTCGTATCCGCCGCAACGACAATATCCGGCTCCGTCATTGGCCCCGCAGTACGCTCGAAGCATTTCCCAGCACACACAACGGACCTCCTGCTAGATCTCCTGCTCCCGATCACACGCATACCAAACTCGCAAAAGGCTTGGAAGAAAGAAATCGCGGACGCGTTCAATGATTCTAAATTCTTCACGGCACCGTTTAGGACGGTGGATAAGTACTGGGCGCCGCTGCTGCGGCAGTGGCATAATGCAGACAAAGACCGCCTTCCGGAGTTGTTCGTTAAGATAACACCGCCGACGACCGCTGGTGTATTATTCGGTGTCGGCGCGACGAGCGCGAGGAACGAAGCTGATAAACGCACACAGCAGACACTACGGCGAGTGGCGGCGCTGGTGTACGCCGGAGCACCGGATACGTTCGTGATTAACTTATCCGAACTCGAAATTAAACTTGTAGAGTTACTAAGCGCCACATCGACGACGTCGCCGAGTAACGTTACGAAGGCGGAAGTGTTCATGGTACTCCGTGCGCTGATACTTCGCACGACGCCGCAGCACCTAGCGCCGTTTTGGCCGATCGTAAACTCGGAATTACAATCCGTTTATCGTCACTGTTTCCCGAGGAAGGAACCGGTGAAGGAGAGAAAGAGAAGTATTCCGATGCGACGATACTGCAGGCTTGTAAGCTGCTGGATACTTTACTCGTTGTATCGCCCGACGAGTTCCAATTACACGAGTGGTTATTCGTAACGGACTCCGTCGAAGCCGTGTTTAAAAATTCAGATGGGAACGGAGGTGTACCAGTCGCGCTCGCGGATGCTGTGAGCTACGAACTCGGTGTTTCGTCTTTATCTCCTAATCGCCGCCGCGGCTCTTACGACGATAGCATGTCGAAATCTGTACCGAGGGGAGCAGGCGGAAACCTTTGCTGACGGAGAAAGATTCCGTTTTACTATCTGAGGAAGGAGGGAATAGCGTTACCATCGGCGTAACGTGAGTAAAGGAACTGGAACGGGTGTTGTGGAGAAATTGTCCGCCCGTTTTGAGTTATTTGAGCATTTGGGCGTTTGAGAATACGTACGCGATGGGGAATGCGGATATTAAACTTTGCGAGGAGATTTTGCTGAAGGATTTGTTTGATGAGAATGCTTGAAAAAGGATGTTCTTGCAGCTGTTGGGTTTTTGTTTTAGATATCACTTGTGCGCGAATATGAAAAAACTTGTATAAGCAAAACTTTGAAATTGAAGGCATGAATAACATGCTTCATGTGTCATCCTGATTCTAGTGCTCTACCGTGAGTAAAAGATGTAATTTGCGCCGTAATATACAAAAGCAATATATATCCAGTGTACAATCACTCAAAGCCGTAAGGAAACGAAGTATTCCTTTTCTTCTAGACGTGGCTGTGACTCCAGAATCGTAACCAAGCACCATAACCCTCATCCCATCTCTCCTTCCCTCTCCCTCAAGAAAGAAAAGAAGAGAAACCGTCGTCAGTCTTCCCGTTCCGGCGGCGGTCCTATGGGTTGTATCATTTTCTACGCATAATCCCCTCCATCGTTAGTTACGGTACACACACATGCAAAGAAAGCTTACGTACCTCTATAAACCGCGCCTTCAGCTTCGCCTGCGGCTCGTTCATCCCTACGGCCATGTACGACAGCAAGGGGGGGTGGCCGATGTAGGAGGCGTACGTATCCCTGTGGACGTTTGAGGCCCACTCGAACTTGGTGGTGTCGGCGTGGCCGGTACCGACGAAGCGCGCCTGCAGCTGCTCGAGCTGCTGTTGGGTACTGTTGAAGAGAACGAAGAGGTTAGACCAAATGGGAGAAGAAGAAGGAGTAATGGGAATAAAGGAAATTTGTAAGAGCGGAAAACTGCGATCGCATAATTCTCGAGATCGAAAGTAATCTCTGGAGGGGGAGAAGGAACGTACCGTAGCTTGTCAGCCATGATGCTAGATGAAGGCTACTATGCGGGAGGAGACTCGAGTAAGTGGAGAAGATATTGCTGAAGTCGCGATGATAGAAGGCGACGATGGTGATGGTTGGCGAAGGCAAGGTTTGAATATAGTGACAACAAGGGATCTTGAGATACTTAAATGCCAAGACCCGCAAGTTCCGCTTTTTTTTATTTTTTTATTTTTTTATATTTTTCTTTTTCTTTTTTTTTTCTGCCGCGAAAACTCAACACAACGCGTAGATTACTAGATTTATTGGTGAGGCGTAAATCGAATTTGGTAGTGGGCGACGAGTTTAATACAGCAGCCCTTTTCCCTTGTGTTCTTTGTTTCATCCAACACCAACACCCTCCAACTCACGATACTCTTCCCGCTACACCATCCATACTCGCCATCACGGATCTAGGGGACAGTTTGTGATTCTCTAAACAACATCGACATCCTCCTAAGGCTTACCAAAAGATTATCTACGAAGATTATCCGTATCATCAACATCTTTCTCCATTTCTTTTTCCGTTTATTAAAAGTATATGTAATACGACTTTTTGCTCTTTGAAAACGAAACGGACCCTACTTCTATAAATTCGCCGTTGCGTTTCCTTTCTTTCTTCCGGGTTTTACATGTCCAGTATCGATTTCACATAGCATGCCATCTTGTATGAAGGTGCTATGAGGAGGAGTGCATCGTTAACAACTTGGACGAGCAGTTGAAATGGTTAAAGAAGTCCAAGGCGAACATACCACCAAAGAGAGAGGAATTGCCGCCATCGGGGCCTCAGCAGCAACAACAATCACAGCACCAACAGCAGCGACCATCAGCACGGTCACCGTACCACCACCACTGCCACCTCCTCCTGTTTCTCAGCTCGGCCAGAGGCAAGGGGAGGGCCAGGATCGACGCTCTTCTCTCGGGTCAGGATAGAAGGACAGGAATCACGAGGAAGATTCGAATCCGATCGCCAACACCGCCACACCGTAGCTTCAGCGAGTACGAGGATCACTGTCGGCAGCAGCAGTAGTACAGTTGTTCCCGACTGGAGAAGTAAAAATACTGCGAGCCGTTAGCGTACAAGTAACTTCGACCAGAACTTCGAACCAACCGGAGCGGACTTTTGCTACCCCGGCTCTACCTCAACGCTTAAACTCGACTGCTGATCCTTCAGGTACCTATCAGCTCTCACCTTTATGTATTTTTTGGGGGGCTACTGAGTATTGATTGAATATACATTAGTGCCTTCTGCAGGGAAGAGTACAAGGCTCAATTCGTCGGCGCCCGCAACAGCTGCTAAGCAAAAATCAAACATCTCTACGAAATCTACCCAAGACGACAAGTCAAAGGACATCGAAATGCCTCAGCTCTTACTAAATAACGAACCGTCAGCGAAGCCGGGCCTCGCAAGCAGCCGTAACCCTTCAAGGGCGCCTACGGAGCCGACACCCTTCGAGTCCTACGAAGAAAGCTGTGAACGGTGGGCTGCTTAGCGCATACAAAGAACAGGTTTCAACTCTGACGAATATTGATCCGAACCACGCTTGTAAGCCAAATTCTGGATTTCAAAGGGTTTTAAAGATGATGGTTGCAGATGGAAAGAATTTTTTTTACTAATTTTATAATTAGTCCGGACCCCACAGCCCCGCAAGAAGGCTTCAAAGCAGAGTGACTTGCAAGTACTACCCGAAAGTCGAAGCGACCTGAGATACCTTGTGGAATTATTGAATCTATCGATTTGACGGTAGACAGCGAGGAGGCTGGATCTTCTACGACGAGCCCTGGGGTCTCTGGCGAAGAAACAGTAGCTCCTGACGAAATTTCAACACGAGCGGCTGCTTTAGATGGATTAGACGAAGACAACGAGCCGATACAGCGAGGGAGGTCGAGAACGAAGAAATCAAAAAGTGACAAGTCGCGATCGGCGACAATTGAATCTGGAAGCGAGGCGGCGCACGTAGGAACCCTAGCAAAAGATGATACGACTTCTGAGGTAACAAGGAAAAAAAAGAAGAAGGATAAAACAACCTCACCGAAGAGCTCCAAGTCTGGCAAGAGCAGAGCGTCTTCGAACGAGGTGGACGCCGATGCCCCAACAATTTCAAGTGCAGGTACTTTGGAAAATGCCCAGAACCAGGGAACAGACCATGAACTAATGGCTGTCGACCCGCCAAAGTCTTCAGACCCCTCCGTTTCCAGTTTCTAGCGGGAGCAATTCGCAGAGAAAAGCAAAGGAGTCTGCAGTCATACCATGTTCAGAGGGCGAAGATGATTCGCTAATGGACGATGCTGATATCGTGGAGGACGGCTCAGGCGAGACAGCGAAGGAGGAGGATGAGGAAGTAATGCTTGAAGATATCGAAGCTCTTGCTGCCGCACCTCCGCAGTCCTCAGCGGAACCTTCCAGCAGCCACGCTGTAAGGTTGAAGTTTACTCCCAGCGCCTCGCCGCTTCAAATCACTCGCCCAGAAAATTCACCCATGCCCCGGAATCAAATGCTCCCCTGGTGCTTGAGAGATCGAATTCATCTTCTGCTGCCCGCAAGGCCTCCAAATCCAAGACAACCAACATTGATTTGGAGAGCCTACCGAAAAGAAACCCAAAAATGGTCCCGGTTTTCTGGAGCGCCCCTACTCGAGACTCACCCTTCGCCGAGTTTTGTCCATCCCTTGTCAGCGCCAGATGTTATAGATGGTGGCGGATCGGCGGATAATCGAAAATCAATTCCTACAATAGACAGTGTTGACGACAAGACATCATATCAACGCTATATGGAGATGGATTTCGAGGACCTGAAAATGCTCGAACAGAAGCTTGAGGAAGAACGGACGGATCACGTCTACGAGATGATTCGAAAGCTCCAGAGTAAAGTTGTGAATGCCAACTTTGCCAGCTCGGAAAGCAGAAGGACAACTACGACCGCCACCTAAGTATTATTTCACAAGTTGCAAGGCGGAGAGGCGCGAATCTCGTTAAGAGCAGTGGTTCTCAAAGCGGCTCGGATGTCAAAAATGTTGTAAGCAGCGAGTTGTCGTAGAAGCTACGCAGTTTCCACTTCACAAAGCCCGCCCTCCTTCGCCGTCGATTCTCGACCTACGGGCGGATGATTCTACCCAGAGCATCATCAAGCAGACCCAGTTTCCGGCATCTTATGTACCCTCGACGCCTCAGAGGCAGCCGCTCTTTGCAGGCCACGCCGGGATCCAGGAGGACTCCGTCAAGGAGAGTCCGATTGGAGCCCTTCGTGACAACGACGGTGACTTCGATATGAATATTTCAAGTCCCGTCGCGCCGAATAACGATGTCGCCAATGATCGTCGAAAATTATCTGTGATAGCCGAATCCAGCCCCGCACAGGAAAGGACACCATCTCCGTCCCCTAGACCTCAGTTGGACAAAGGCAAAGGAAAGGCATTGGCTGCTGCTGCATTTATCGACGATGAAGCTGGATGCGATGGGTTTCCGTCCGACTTTGAAGGCGAAGAAACCGAGGACGAGGAAGAGGAGGACGATATTCCTTTGATTAATCGCAACAGAAGAAGCCAAATCGTGCCTGACGAGGGCAGCAACTATGGCTCCGACATTGGCTACGCTGATATTGAGCATTTGGACGCGATGATGGAGGACAACGAAGGCGACGACGAAGAAGATGATGATCTTAAGGTGCTCGATGCAGCTCCACAGGTCTTCAGGAAGAGATGCGAGGAGCAAGCCATGTCTCAAGTTACCAAGGCTCCGATCCTCGAGAAGCCTCAGCAGCTCGATATGACGAGCGCGGAGATGCAGCATCCTTGGTCGAAAGAAGTTGCCGCCGTATTGCGGAGCAAGTTTAAGCTCCAAGGGTTCCGAAGTAATCAGCTCCAGGCGATCAATTCCATCCTTTCTGGCCAAGATACCTTCGTGTTGATGCCGACGGGTGGTGGCAAGTCCCTCTGCTACCAGCTACCTGCCGTTGTTCAATCAGGAAAAACGAAAGGCTTGACATTCGTCATCTCCCCCTTGTTAAGTCTTATGCAGGACCAGACGATGCATCTGCAGGAACTTGGGATTCAGGCGGTTATGTTTAACGGTGAATTAAACGCTGCAACCAAGGAGATCGTGCTTAGTGCTTTGTTCAGCAAGAATGCGAGGAACAGATCCAGCTGCTCTACGTGACGCCGGAAATGCTTATGAAGAGCCAGAAAATGCAGAAGGCAATGAAGAGCCTTTACGACCGGAACAAGCTGGCTCGCATCTGTATCGACGAGGCACACTGCGTTAGTCAATGGGGTCACGATTTCCGCCCTGAATATACGCAGCTCGGCAAACTGAGGGACCAATTCCCCCATATCCCCTTTATGGCCCTGACAGCAACCGCGAACCGTCGCGTGCAGGACGATATCCAACACAATCTGAAATGGACGGTTGTAACAAATACTCCCAAAGCTTCAACCGGCCGAACCTCTTCCTACGAGGTATTACCAAAGGCGAAGAAAGCTGTCGATGATATCGCTGATCTTATTAAACGTCAGTATCGCGGTAAAACAGGCATTATCTACTGCCTGGGCCGTAAAAAATGCGAGGAAGTTGCCGCCCAGCTGAGGGCAAAAGGCATTGCCGCAGCTTTTTACCACGCCGCCATGAGCGCTGATGAAAAGCAGGGAACCCAAAAGGACTGGATCAACGGCAAGTTCAAGGTGATCGTCGCTACGATCGCTTTCGGGATGGGTATCGACAAAGCGATGTGAGATTTGTTATCCATTTCAATATCCCAAAGTCCCTAGAAGGCTACTACCAGGAGACGGGTCGGGCGGGGCGTGATGGCAAGCATTCCGGTTGCTATCTTTTCTTTAGCAAGGCAGACATCAAAATTTTGCATGCATGATCGACAGCGGCGAGGGAGCGACTTTCCATACCATTCAACAGCAGAAGGATTCCCTCAACAAAGTTGTCAATTACTGCAACAACAAGCAGGACTGTCGAAGAAAGCAGGTTCTTCAGTACTTCAACGAGAACTTCGACCCAGTCAATTGCAACAAAACCTGCGACAACTGTGCCGCTGGCCATTCCTTTATCGATCGTGAGATCACTGGGGAAGCTCAGGCTCTTGTGCGGCTGGTACAACAAATCGAGCGACTGGATGGTAATAATGCTGACGTTACCATGCTGGGTCTCATTGACATCTACCGCGGCTCACAAGGAAAGAAGATCATGGACGCTGGTTATAATCGACTGAAGCATTTTGGGGAGGGAAGAAGTGGAAAAAGGAGGAATGTACTCGCCTAACTGATGAGCTCAAGACAAAGGATATATTGTCGGAAAGGAGCAAATACAACAACATGGGATTTACTTCGATGTATGTGACGGTAAGTATTTGTTGTTTTGAAATCAACCGCCCTTTTTTGTTACAACTTGTTTGCTAAATTCTTTAATTTTATCTATTAGCTTGGAAGGGAGTGGAATTCAGTTTTTCGAAAGAACGCTACTGTATCTATGCAGGTCCAGGAGTCTCCGACGACTGAAAGGACGATTAAGAACGTCACCACCAGCAGACGGGGAAAGAAGACTTCGAAGGACAATGGGCCTGATAATACGCAGCCGTTCCAGTCTACGAACGTTCCTCGCCGGTGCCAGCACCGCGTTCCCGTTCTCGAGCGGCAACAAATAAAAGCCAAGCGCAGGGTCCTACGAAGACACGCAGACAGACTTACCCGATTCCCTTGGTTTCTTTCCTGTGCGAGATGGAAGCAAGAAGAGGAAGAGCGACGGCGTCAGCGGCGCGTCCGGAAAGCGACAGAAAAAAGCGAGCAAGCCGATAACCGCGGATGATGACCGGATCTTTCGACTCTCAATGGGTACGAGATCGACATGTTGGAGAGGTTTATGAGAGAGGCAAAAAGTAAACGAGAGGAGGTATTTAGCCCCCCTATACATATCATTTATCTATTAATTTCCACTGACAATAATCGATAGATTTGCAACGATAAATCTCTTCGAGTTGAATCAGTCTTCACAGATACGGAGCTTCGAAAGATGTTCATCGCACGTCCTACCAGTAAGTATCACTGCCTAAGTAAAAAATATTTATTCCTGAATGACTTACTCTAAAACTATTTCTAGGCCGTGCCGCGATGGCAAAAGTGCAAGGACTCGATCCGGACCGCGTAGAGAGGCATGGCCAAAAGTTCGTCCTCATCTGTCAAAAGTATAACAACGAGTTTGAAGAAAATACGGTGGGTCTTGACATGAGCCAGTTCCAAACCGGCACCCAATACACTGCGCCCGCCACTGGCGACGACGACGATGATGAAGAAGTCGAAGACGACGAGTACGGGGTGGCGATGACTTTGACGATATCGATCCGGACGCCGTGACCGCGAGCGTTCGCAACAACGAGGATTACTTGGACGATGACGATGACGATGACATCGGGGAAGAGGGTGGTGGGAGGTCCGCGTACTTTAATTCTCAAACCGCCCAGGATTTCAACCAGAGGCGTAAGTTACCAATCCCCTAACTTTCTGTTTGTTTTATGCCTGCCAAGAATTATATGCTGATAGCTTTTTCTTCTTAAACTCAGTAGCTCAAGCTGTAAACGAAGGCAGCGGCGGCAGCGCATCGTCGTCTTCGACCTCGAGAGCCCGCGGCGGCAAGTCTAGCTTCGGCGGCAAGTCGCGCTATTCGAAAGCTGGCGGAGGCGCCGCGGGGGTTCGCGGGAAGAGAACCTACACCAAGCGGGCCAGGGCTACCGGAACGAGAGGGGCTAGAGGCAGCAGGGCCCGCGGGGGCGCCTCATCGGCCGCGAGCGGATCCCGCAGCCAGTCAGCCTACACGAAAAACGCGGGCTCGGCGTCGACATCTCGTAAAGCCGGCGGAAGCGGCAAGATTAAATCCATGGCGGATATCCAGATGTTCAGCCATTTTTAAATTCATCGACACGTCGGGTTCCTTTTCTCTCGTCAATTCCCGCGTTTTGCGATACCATTGTTCCTTCTTCCCTTTATCTTGTTCCTGTTAAACAGCGGCGTCTTCTATACATATACATCCTTTTTCCTTGTTTCACTATTCCCTTTCTTTTTTATTCTGTACTTTGCGTATATACGTATTATTTTCACCCGGTGCTTTTAGCTTTTTCGAGACGTTTGTTCCATACATCCATCTTTTTCTTCCTGTTAAGCCTATTACTCTTTTCCATACATAAGTGTTTCGTTGCATTTATACGGGCTTCTGGCGCTTTTATGTTCGTTCATCTTCATTTTGTTAAAAAAAAAAGGGCTGTGGTTTTTCTATAAACGGTTGTTGTACACTCTATTCTTCCTCATTATCGTTCTTACGATTATGTTGTCATTACGCGATACCTTTCTTCTCCTGCTTCCTTCTCCTTCCTCTCCATCTTCCTCTTCAAACTTATATATACCCTTCTTTTTTCTTTTCTTATCATTAGAGAACTTTTCTCTATATACTTAAGCACTTAAGCAAGCTGTAATATAGCATCAATTATTTTCCTTTCGCCTCTGTCCTTAAAAGAAAACGATTAGCTATAGGGGCATATATATCATCACTCTTACTATCAATATCGTTTGCAAAAGGTGTAAGTTTTTTCTCGCTATCGAAATAGAAAAGACCTTGCTTCTACGCCGCTACAAAAAATATCGTGCACGCGGCTTGGTTTTAAGCATTTACACAATGATATATATATTTTTTTTGCCAATAGGACGCTCGATTATATTTGAGACTAAGTTTGAGTATCAATACAAATGCTTCGATCGAGGTTTCCTCATTTCTTTTTTTTTAGTCTTTGTATTTCTTTTTTTTTTTTTTTTTTTTTTTTTTTTTTTTTTTTTTTCGATGTTTACTTGAAGAGAAGCCGACGAGCTAAGAATTAATTATGATGCCTTGTAATCAATATATATTTAAAAAACCGGTGGTAACATGCTATACAACTGATGAACATAAATCCAAAAAAAAAAAAAAAAAGCTCGCACATGTATAATTTAAAGCTTCGAATACGTCTCTATTTCCGCTTTTCTTCGCCATTTCATTCTTCGTTTCATTTAATGTTTTTTTTGGAAGTCTTGACTGCGAGTGTAAGGGATCTTTGCCTGAGAAAGGCCTCTTTGGCTTGAGAGCATAGAGGAAAGATAATTCTACAGATATATAGTGATTTCAATTCACATGTCTCTCGTTTACGATGGTTTGATCAGGGGGAAAAATTACCATCAGGCTTTGTTTTGTAGGACAAGCATCAACTTCAAACTGTTTTTCTTAAACTATCGTACACAACAACGACAAACGCTCTCCGTCTTCATCTTCTCTTCTTTCATTGGAATTTTGAATTATCTCCTTCTCCGTTGTTCAACAGCATTATTGAGCTTTATTGAGCTAAAAGAAAAAAAAAAAAAAAAAAAAAAAAAAACACCATACCCTTTAAAATCATAAAAGAACGAAAAAAAAAAAAAAAAAAGGAAAAAACAGAAATAACATTGTTTAACAACACCATCCTTCCGAGGAACCGTTTTACTTGCACCTCTTCTCGACGATCCCCGACCCGACTTCCTCGTACTCCTGCTTGGATATCCACATCTGATGGAAAGCACCAAGACTACCGAGCACGCTCCCGCCGATCCAGCTCGCGTACTTCCTTTCCGTCGTGTTTCCGGGGGCGGAAAGCTTGACTTTGGACTGGGGTACATCGCGTTAAGCTCGCTGTTCAGCCTGTCGTTGAAGCCGTACAGCAAACTGCTGCCGCCTGTGACGACGACGTTGTTAAGCAGGACGGGGCGGATGTCCGCGTCGAGCTCGTTGAGGCTTTTTGCGATCATTGCGGCGATACCCATGGAGCCGTGCTGCCCGTGCCAGCGATTGGGAGTGGGGCGGCTTGAGGGTTGAACAGGCTCTCCGCGGCGACGTATCTGGCGTTACTAAAGATAGTGCTGTACCGTTGGGGAATTCGAACCCGCGGGTGTGATAAAGTCGGAACCCTGCGCGGAGGAGTCTAAGGGTAAAGGAAGAGGGTAGTTGTTCAGACCTGCGACGTCGTCTCCTTGAACTCGTGGAATATACGGTCCTGCTGAAATTCCGTGAAGGATTGCGTGGCTCGAAGCCGAAGTCGCGCATGGCGATGTCGGCGGGTTCGTCAGGTCGGAGTAGTGCTGCTTTGCCGCGATGTAGAAGTGGGGGTGTAAGGGTGCGCTGATGGGCGGGTTGCTGAGCTGGTGGCGGAGCTGGGTGTTCATGTGCGCGCCCGCGAGGTTCGACTTGACGAGTCCCTTTTCAGGACGAGGCCGTCGCAGACGGGGGTTACGCTCGCCTGGCCGTGGCCGATGTCGACGATTATCGCACTTGCTTTGCCGCTGGAGAAGGCGGCGCAGACGGCGCCCTTGGCGAGGTAGAATGCGGGGACGTTGAAATCTTCAAAGGCGGTCTCGACGGTCTTTTCGCGGTTTTTCGTGGGGTTCCAGGCGGGTTCGATCATCAGCAGGGGGTGTTCGTTGGGGTAAGCCGTCAGGCGGTTTCTGATTGCGTAGCGCCAGAGCTCCGGGGCGACATCCCAGTCCTGGACTGCAAAAGTAAGAGTAATTCCAGATCAGCAAAAGGTCAATTTTACATCTAGGAACCCACGGGATAACGAGCCATACCTATCCCTTCTTTCATAGGGTTCCGTATCTCCATCTTCTCCCTGACACTGTGGACCGCATTGTCGCCAATGAACAGCTTCCCGCCGAACTTGTTCTCTGCGTTTTCAGTTTCGTCCGGAATGAAACCGTAATCGGAGGGTATAACCGCCTTCGGTGTGTCTTCGCCGGCGAAACCCGCGCGGGTCCACGCCGTTCCCGGGTCGAGGACGAGGGCTGAAATTTCATCTATATTTTCCAAGTCGTACGGACGGTTAGCGGGTGAGGTGTCCCTGTATACGCGATTGCCACCATTACCACCAAAGTGGCGGTGAATTTCATCCAACGAGGCGGCATGGCTTCGAGAACGGGAGCAGCAGTGGGGAGAATAAAGCTCCTGTGAGGGTTGTGGATCTTGTTCTCGCGGAGGGGCTGCGTAAACTTGAAGCGGTCTTTCATAATCTCTTGGATGGTATGATCTGGAGCTTTGCTTGGGGTTCGGAGGACCGTCGCCGCGCCGCCGGTGTGGGTGTTTCCGTCGTCCGTGAACGGGTCGTCGAGGTCGAGGTCGAGGTCCATAGCTGAAGCCATGGCTGCATTCTCGGCCTGCCCCCTGGTGGAACCCCCAACACCGGCGCGGGGCGTTTGGTAGTTGCTCATCGTTGCCCAAGATGCTTTCTTTTTTTACTTCATTTGATGTCTTTTGCTAACTTTTGTACTCTTTGATTGAAATATAGTAACGTTGCCCACAAATAATACATAAAGATGTAAAGAAGTGTTCGATTTTGCTAGTAATGTAAAACAGGAAAGAAAGGGAAAGAAAAGAAAAGAACCGGGCGGAATAAAATAAAAAAGAAAAATATAACTAGAAGGATTTAGAATTTATTGCGCAGTAATTGGGAAATGGAGGCGAGAACTGAACTGAAATAAAAAAAAATAAAAAATAAAAAAATAGGTAAAAGTAGCTGCTCTTTCCTTCAATTCAAAACCTCTTTACACTTCCTCAAAAAGCAATATTCTCATCCCCAAAGACGAGAAAAAAAAGACGAGAAGAAGGGGAAAAAAAAAAAATGAACCTTTTTTTTTTTCTTTCTCTTCTCTTGTTCACTCACCTCCTCCGTATTCCACCTCTGATGGTTTCTGTGTCGAGGATAGTACTCCTCCGGCTGTGGTGTGCTCGCCATGTCCTGTGGACTGAGTCGTTTCGCGAATTGTCCTCGAGCAGAAGCGACCCCTACGAACCAGTTAAGCTTCACTGCTGCTCGCTACCAAGACAATCGTGCAATTGATTGCGATAGTCGTATACGATACTCGTCTAGCTTGGGATTGAGTTGTAGAGTAAGGAGCTGAAGTCGCGGTGTACTGGGCTTCGAACGAGGTAGCGGTGGTGATGCTGAAAATGGTGGGAAGTTTAGAGATGGGACAAAAAGAAAAAAAAAAAAAAATACCTAAAAGTAGACAAGGACAAAAAAAGAAATGGAAAAACGCGACGGTCGTCGTACAACACACAAAAACAAGCGAGAAATTGCCCCAGAAAAATCGAATACTTATGATTACATAAGATTATTTCAATTCTGACTGTGAGTAGACCCGCAGAGCCTCAATTTCAAAAGCAACCTTAAAATTATTTTAGCTAAAGGAGACATCTCCTTGTTAAAATTGGGGGTTATATACAAAGCTTAGAAACGAGCACTGCCAAATAATTATCGATATTAAATATGCTACTTACTACTTACTAACTAGAACTATATTTAACACTTATTATTATATATTATAATACGATTTAAGCTTAATGCTATTAACGTAAAAATTAATTAATTATATTATTTATTTATTTTTAAAAGCTTATTACGAGGAAACTAATACTAGTATATGTATACATAAATATAATAGAAAATAACAACATAGACCGTTAACTACGGTTAATAAAATAAAAATAAAAAAATACTTATAATAATAATAATAATAATTACTTAGTATAAATCTTATAGGGTTTACGTTAGGACTTAATAAAGTAAAATGGCTAATTGTTAATAGAATATAAAACGGCAGGTAGAGTAGGTTGTAGTTTAGATGTACTATATATGGGGGGCGCTATTTATAGGGATTAATATTATGTTTAAGGTTAGGGAGGAGGAAGCTACTCAGGCAGGGGTTATTTTTGGGTTGCTGAGCTGGAGAAGGTCGTGGTGGGTTGTGTTCAGGTAAACATTCTTATGTAGATACTTAGGGAGTACGAAAAAAAAAATGTCATCTGTTATATATTTAGAACATGCTGGTATCTTTATTTTATTTTATTTTATTTTACTTTGCTCATTTTCGTCACGTGTAGTATTGTTCATTTGCAAAAGCACACAGGGCATTTAAATAAATCATTTCAAATATATATATATATGAAAGTAGAAGATTCCGAATACTTAGTTAGTGCTTTCTGTCAATCCGAAAAAAGATATCGATCTTCCAAGATCTCCCTCCGCATTCCTCAAGAAGAGTCAGATCGAGACCGATGTGTACAAGATGTTGAATCTATACCTACAAAAAGAAAGCATTAAGCTATACAATGGTAATAACAATATATAAAAGCGCTATAAATGAGTTTTATGAATGCTGTAGAATATTAATTATGGAAAAGCTATTCTTTTTTTTTTTTTACTTTTTCGAACACTGAAACGTTCGTTCTACAATAATCAAAGAGAGCTTGTTTGATAATATAATATAAACGATATACCGGGTAGAACACTATTTTGATATCTTGTCTCTATTTAATTAGAACGGTTTTCAGTTTCGTCTTCAGATTTATATCGCGCTGGCGAGCAGGCTTGTAGGCCCAGTTTTGATCTCCGTGGCCTGACTGCCTGGTTTACGATACTTACGGGGAAGACCGCAGTTTATAGACGGCTATAGACATCTTACACTATTTGTTGTCCCTTTTACTTTTTAATACCCAGGCAAATATTCCAGCATGCGCATATGCGCTCGTTCATCCGAACCTCCTTCGAAATAATGCGGATTCCGAAAGCAATTGTCTGCAGTCAATGAGGAATCATAAATATTTCCCCTTAGTAAGCGCATCTTTACGGAAACAAATCAAATAATAATATGATGCGCTCGTTCAGTTTCAGTTTGGCTGACTAGGGCCATACATTATTACCAGGCGTTTCCCCCCCCCCCCCCCTGTACATCGGTGGCCGCGGTTTTCGTTCAAGTTTCTTTACCGGTTTACATCGAGTTTATGATTGATAGTACGTTTTCTGGTCACGGTCATGAATCTCCAATAGAACCCGTTCGAATTTCAGGTTCTACGACTCTTTTCCTTTCCGCTTTCCTCTTTCCTCTTCCTCTTTCCCTTTTTCTTTACCCTCGTTCTGTTTTCTTAGAGAGAGGGCTGCGAGGCAAAGTAGGGCATCGTAATATAATCGGACTTGGTAGCTAGAAGCTACATCTCTGACCGCTCACGTTCGTTCCCTTTGCCCGTCCCTGAACGTCTTTCCCTATACTCACCTTGACAAGAGTTAAGTGTAGATAAGGGGAAATTTTTCACGTACTAGGTTGATAAAATCAAATAATAAACAATGGAGCAAAAATATACTCGGATCGTTTGGATCCGGCGCTCGTTTGCACGCATATCCGCCGTTAAACGCTAAATCTCGCCGCATCTCTCGGTAAAGACGTGTTCGTATATAAGCATAGCGCAAAAAACCTAAAAACGTATTTTTAACTTCCTTTTAGTCGGTGACCGATGTTTCCTTCCCTATTTAAAACAACTGCGCGTTAGCAAATACTCTTCCTTTGTTTCTTTCCTTTCTATTGCTATGTTTCTTATCTCCTTCCGTAATTTTTGTGATCGTCAGTTTTTATCAAAACGAAAGGGAAGGAGAAGTATAAATAAATAAAAATATGGTTAAAATAAAAAATAGCAATGCTATGGTGGTGAGGGAGTGGGAACGAGAATATGAGGGGCGCCAGCAGTCTTTTTATCCGAAGAGTGAGGTCGAATTTAATCGCAACGTTTATAAAAAGCCTGTGCGTTTAGCGGGAAACAGTATTAGTAGGGAGAAAAAAAAAAAAAAAAAGAGAGGGAGAGAGAGAGGGCCGAGCTAGTAGACTCCTGCGTAGGATCGTATAACTTACGGCCTTGGGGAATTATAACGTTGGCGAGGAGGACGCTAAGCTCTTCGTCATTATGTATAGCCTTCTAATATGATCGGGAGCGATACGTTTCTTCCCGGCGGCTTTCGCGGCGTTTCCGGCCTGTTCGCATAGTTCGGCGATCAAATACTCGAGAACGCGCGTGAGGTATACCGGGCCCTTGTCTGTGATGCGCTTAACGCGGGCGGCGCGGCGAAGATAGCGATCAACGCGACTAACGACACCTGCACAAAGGCTCGGCGGGTGCGGCTGCGGAGGCGCCACAGCCTGACCCCGGGAATACCTTGGTCCATCCGGGCATTTTTGCGGTTTTCGCGCAGTTTACGAAAATTGAATTTCCCAAGGCCGGGGACGTGGATATTGCCGTGTAAGGTGCCGTCATCTCGAACCTAACAAAAAAAAAAAAAAACAACATATTTTAGCTTATGAGTTCGAAAAAGCGCCTATGAATCTGGTTTGTTACTAGTATTGTTTTAAGAAAAAAAAAAAAAAAGAAGGGAGAAGGGAGTACCCACATCGGGATAAGTCTCGTTATTAAAATAGTTTACGGGGTTGAAGCCACGGTATTAATTATTTTTATTTATATATATAATATTCTATACTAATTTATTTTATATTAATTATATATATGTATATATTCCGTACTTTGCGGTATTAAAGTATTTTCTGCTTTGTTGTCAAGGGGATCGAGGAGTTTGGGACTGTGAGCGCTGGAGGAGAGAGGAGTATTGAGTGAGTATGTGCGGTATAAGACTTTGGTATGGTGTTTAGGAAGCGGCCAGTGCGCGTGGACATGCTATATATACTTACATACTTCCTTTTGTCTAAAAAAGTCCTTAGTGAGGAGGATCAAGCATAGGCACCATAGCTTATATAGTCATTCCTTCGGCTTCCCCTCGTTGCAGAAAGGATGGTTTGGCTGATATTGATATTCTCGTCCTTTTTTTTTTTTTTTTTTTTTTTTTACAAACAGGCAAGTCTCGGCGTTAGACACGATATATATATATATAGATATATATCGTAATTGTTTAATTCTAATAGAGGACGTATTTCCAGTTGACATTTCTGTCCATTTCTTTTATTTTTGTTTCTCCGGTTGTATACGTGTAAGTTGGTTGAAAGCTTAAGCTTATCTACCTTTTTAAGTTCGGTTTTGGTAAGTTAAGTAGGATGTACTTGTTCAAAGTTACTTAATGCGAGACATAAGTTGCAAGCAATTTTGGATTTAAGTTCTTCTTTTTATCGATATATCCCTCGGGCTTCTCTCTAGAAATAGGCTTCCTGATTGATCTGTCGATCCAAACTAGAAACAATTTCCAACAAGTATAAAAGGTAAGGCCATTCGTATATGCATATTCTATATATATATATATATATAGATCACTTTAGTTATGATATGCGTGCTTACCAAATACCCCAAATACATATTCATCACCTATATTGTACTCTCATTTCAGTTCAGCAGGATATCACTTAGTAGAGATCCCACGAATTTATTGAAAATATCTGGAGCAAAGAAAGCAATGCCGATATATCTTCCTCCAGAAATACTCCTGATGGTACTATACTTTGCTCTCCAGGGCCTTCAAGCTTCAACACGGATTTAAAGACCCTGAAAGCTGGCTATCCATAATTGTCCTTACAAAATAGGTCTTCGATTCTGTCGATGATCCGAAAACACTCCGCAGTATCCGCTCATGCAGCAAATTCTGCTCTCACTGCGTATCTGTCATCTGCGTATCTGTCATAAAAACCGTCTATTCGCCACTCTAAAGCTGAACAGAAGCCGTCGTCACGCTGCGGAAAGATTTCGAGCCATGGTAGAGCTTAGATCAGCGCAGTATGTCGAAGAAGTTGTCATTTGCTCTTCTTGCTATTTTGAAATCGGCGGTGATGACAACGATGATAAAGAACTTTATGGAGAGGAGAAATTATCTCGGATAGCAATCAACAATCCCCGAGCCCCGTTTATTCCTTATCCCTGTGTCGCAACGAGGCGTCACCCCACACGTGATATATGCGATGCTGCTAGGGAGTATGAGGCTAGATTACGAGCCAGCGATGGTATAACGCGCGAGCGGGATTACGATAAGAAATTTCAATTTAGTACATATACCACGGGTAAGTATACCTGTAATAAATGACTAGGATCCCTTCCTTCCTTCCTTCCCTTCCTGGGACGGCGAGTTAACTCAGTTCCTCTTTCTTCTCTTTTCTTCCTTTTTCTGTTAGGGTATCGCAGGATTTACCATGATCTTCCCGGGGAATCCGCCCAGGTCCGTCGCTTCCGAAAATTTATAACTCACGTCCTCGTCACTATCGCAACTGCTGCAAGGTCTGCGGAGGAAAATATAAGTAAAAAAATGTTGCGCTTAGAGTTCCTCACAGATCAATCAGACGAGAATGTTATTCGCTGTTTATCAGAGCGTTACCCGAAGTTCGGCCTCGACGAACGAGACATACAGCCCGTGGTATTTCCGCTCGCAGTGAAAAACCTGCTGAGGAGGTTTTTCGACGTCCGTCGGGAAGAGTTCGAGCCGCTGCTCGATCTCTACGAGATAAGCTACCGCCTCTCGCATACGAATTTTAAGTATAAGGAAAGATTCGATAATGAGATTTATCCGCGGGTAAAGATCGGCGAGGGTGGTTTCTGCGAGCTTGACTTGTGGGACTCTTACGTGCACGGCATCGGCGGGAATACATACTGGAAGTCTACCAGGGAGACGAAAAGAATTTGAAGGAGAGTGGCATGTTATTGCCAGGAGGAATGAAGGGTAGAGATTACAGAACTTTCAGAGAAGGTGATTGACATGTGCCCATATAAAAAGATAAAAATAAACGGGAATACTAAGTAATGTTAATATATGATATATAGGTATATAAATATACCCTATATCTGATTTATATGCCATAGGTATTTATTTCAATGTCTAAATATAACTTGGTGCAGAAATGTCCGTAAATGAAGAAACAGTATCACCTACTTCCTCGCAAGTCGTCTTTCAATCCGTCGTGATATAGGCGTGCAACTCCAGCGTGCTGCTGACCTAAATAGGAAATTGACGCTCCAGACCCCCTGTGAATCCTGTGAGTCGTCATGACTTTATCTGACTCTTTCGGCTATATTTAACTATCAGCTCATTCCATTTCCCCCGTTCCAAACAACTTTTCCTTTTGAAACCAGCTATCACCAACTGTCACTTTCGCCCAGCATGGCGTCGACTCTTCTATAAAGCGAAAAGCTCGTGAAAACGGCCTACATATCTCAGCTTTCACTGCCCTTTGTTCCATCAGGAACCTTTTTGCGTTCATAACCTTTTTCACCACTTCACCAGCACCTTTTTCGTTCCGAAGCTTTGGAACATTACGTCAATTCGACAAAAAACCATTGAAGATGACACGATTAACAACAACGCCGCAGACATTATTACGAGGATTTTACCGATACAGGAATACAGTGTTCTTAGTCACACTAGTGTTCGCAATCTAGGACACCCTTTTTTCTAAGGAAGAGGAGCAACCCGCTCCAGGGTAATCGCTACGCGTAAAAGGGGGTCTACTACCGGAGGCACTATAAGAAAAGGTCTCCTAGACTACTCTCAAATTAAGAAGAGGAAAGAAGAATAAGGTATGGATCGTACTTCGATGAAAGAGCTATAAATACTATATTATGACCTTGCTCACGCGTCCCAATTGAAAAAAAATGCAGGCCTCGAACACGACATGTCCAGCCTATTCACCTTCAACCGTCTCCGTCTCCGCCGTCGTCGCCGTGGAACTCGGCCCTGGCCTCCCCGAACCCAGGCGCCTCCGCACGACCACGCCGCTGAACGAAGTCTCCCTCGCCCCTGGGGTTAAATCCCTCGAGAGCGAGCCGCAGGTCGGACCCGTCGAGTACAAGCTTTCCATCGTCAACCCTACCCCTGCTCGCTTGCAGCACTTGACGACTCAGATGCTGTGGCGCATGCAGCAGAGCTGCGAGTCGCACAATACCGCTTCCGCGCCGCCTCCGCCGCCGATTTCCGCGTTTGAAGAAGAGAACGAGACGGCGACGGAAGAACGGCGTCGTGGATAAGAGCTACTATGCTGCGCTGCTGCAGGATACCCAGGGTTGCTTTTACGAGATTGGGGTGGCGGACGATGGACGGCTCGTGGGACTTCCCGAATGGGAGCTCGAGCAGAGTCTCAAGTCGCTGGGTAAAATGGCTGGCGCGCTCGGCTGCAAAGCGGAAGTCGTGCGCAGGATTACCGTCGGGCAAAAGATTGACGACGAGGGGAAAGAAATACCATTGCTTGTGGCCGAAGCTCACATCACCCCTTGCCAGTTCCAGAAACGTGGCGGTTCTCCGCTTGCCACGCAGACCTTGAGTAACTCGGTTCTTGCATCGCACCCAGTCGCCGTAACGCCGCCGCAGCTTCGCGTTGCGCTGTTCGGTCCTACTGGAGCTGGGAAATCGACCCTTATCGGAACTTTGACCACCGAGAAGCTTGATAATGGGCTCGGAGCCGTACGCCACAGCATATTCAAGCACCTGCACGAATTGCAAACCGGCGTCACCTCCAGTATCGCCAGCGAACTGCTCGGTTTCAACCGCGCCGGTGACGTAGTAAACTACTGCTCCGGTAACGTTAGCAGCTGGATGGACATCCACGCCGCCGTCGCAGCTTTCGGCGCAAATCCTACCTCTGCGGACGAAGCTGCTACGGACCACTCTCGTACCGTACTCTTGATGGACTCCGCAGGGAGATTCAGGTACAGGCGTACCGCGATCAGGGTGCTTATGGGGTGGGCGCCGCACTACGCCTGCGTCCTGCTCCCCAGCAATACCCTCTCTGCGGACCGGGGCACGGCTACGGCGGCGTTCAACTACCTAAATCTGTGCCTGAAGCTCGAAATCCCTACCCTGGTGATAATCACAAAGCTGGACGCCGGAGAGAAGTCCGCCTTCTTGGAGCTGTATAAATCTCTCTTCGCCACAATTCGCTCTTTCGGAAAGCAGCCTAAGCGCGTGGACGAAGCCGACCCGCGAGTGGCGCAGCATTCTTCGAGGAGAAGCACAGGAGCGAAGTAATGCGCGGCACTACCGTTCCCGTATTGATCGTGAGCGCTTTAAATGGCAAAGGAATACCGAGCCTGCTGGCTACGCTGCGTACGCTGCCGATCCCGGATCCTCCGCAATCTACCTCGGAAGATAACAATATACAAACGCTGTTCCACATCGAGGACAAGTTCGAATGCTCTACTACTTCCCCGGGAGTGGACTTTGTCGTTTCGGGACACGTGCGGTACGGACACGTTACGATCGGCGATGAGTTACTCGTGGGACCATTCCCGAAGATGAATAACTGGTCTACGCCGACGAGCAGCTTCACGAGCCCGGCAAGTGGAGCGGACATTCCACGACCCCGTCATCGGATGACGGACAGGGTAGCAGGAAGTTTCTAAGGAGGAATAGTCATGGTCACGTGTCTACCTCTTCTACGTCCGATAACGACGACGACGGAGCCGTGGGCGAGTGGAAGGTGGTCCGCGTTGTTAGCGCCCGGAAGTGCCGTGCTCCCGTTGGCGTTCTTAACGCCGGAGAAGCCGGAACCGTCGGCGTAGCGTGGAGAGGGACACTCCGGACGTCGACGATGTCACGCAGCGTACGGCGAGCATGACGCTGCTAGTACCCGCTTCCCCTGCTTCGCCGGAGTTATCGAAGGCGCAGCCTATACAGAAATCTGTCTCTTTCGCTGGCGACATACCCTTGCGAACGTCCAGTCCCGCTCTGCTACCGCTGACTACGTCTGCGATAAGAAAGGGGTTGGTGTTGTTAAATCGGTACCCGAAGGGTACTGGTGCTACGTTGTCACCGAATAATCATGCAATGCAGCATCAGTACTGGCCGAAGATAGCGACGGGTTTCGCGGCCGAATTCTCACCTTCAGAAACGGAAGGGTTGGGGAAGGGAGCGGACGTTATCGTGTACTTTGGCAGCGTGCGCGCGAAGGGGAAAGTCGACCGCATCGAGGTCGTTGATACTCCGCGACCTGCGCACGGAGATGGCGGACTGTTTGGTTTCGACGATGAGGAAGACGAAGTAAACGAGGGAGCGGGAAGATAAGGTACTGGTTCTTGTTCACGCAGAGTCTGGAGTGGATCGAGCGGGGTGTCACGGTGCTGGTTACGGATTTTAGGGTTAGGGACATGAGGATAATATGGCGTCGGGGTTGGGGAGGCTATGGTTGGTAAGATTGTTGATGTTGAGGAGGTTTAGAGGTGGTAATTTCTTTCTTTTTTTTTATATATATATATAAAGAATGACATGATGGTTTGCTTTTGATTTTTTTTTTTTGTTTTTAATGGTTTGTAGTTTGTTGTTTGGTTTGGAGGAATATGTCGAAGTTTTTTTAATAGCGTCTTTCTTTTGAAGAAACCCTCGTTCTTGAAATGGCGATGGCGTTCTTGTCTTCACTTTTTTTTTTTCTTCGACATGCGACTTCCGATCCCCTTTGTTAATTTCGCTCGCTTGCTTTTTTGCTGTTGCTCTTTAATGTTTTTGATAATAATAATCAAAGAATAATGATAATCTGGATTTAACTCAAAATCTATCTATCGTATGCTATATTTGATTGCAATTGCCAGTGATGAAGCGATTATTCTTTCAATAGTATAAAAGCGACTATTGTTAACTTTCTCTCGCCATTCTACATTTTTTTTTATATAAGCGACGCCAATCAATATAGTATGATATAAAAAAAAACATCTGTTTCGTGATCCCAAATTCCGGAAGGCGTAAAACGATGTAAGAAGGGGAAACGCAACCGATTGACCTTCGCCTATCAATTAACGATTAAAGCAGCTATCAAAAATCCTTGTGACCTACTGCCACCCGCCAGACCGTAATGCCTGCTTGCGATATCGCGTTGGGTGAGTGTGGTTTACTTCTTCCTGCCCGTTTTTCGGGTGATTATCGTGAGGTGGAAGTATTGAGGAGGCGTTTAGATAAATAAATAGTTCCTTCCCCCTTGTGTATACGGCAACTTGGAAAGCGGCCCGGCCAATTGAATACTCCTAGAATGTCTTTGAGAAGACCGTAGCCCAAGGGAGGAAATTGAATGGTAACAGGAATGATAGTGGAATAGTGGAATGGCATGCTAAGAATTGGAGTAAAGATCCTTCTTTGTAATTTTGTATTTCTAAAGATCTATCGATCTATCTATATATTAGAATAGCAGGTCCCACATTTCTCGTGATGAGGGGGTTTCTATTGAATAATAATAATACTACTATCATTTTGTTAGATTTTGAAATTAGAATTCAAATTCGATTTTTTTATCATTTGTTTTTTTCTTCTTCTTCTTCTTCTTCTTCTTCTTCTTTGTTCATGTCGTTGTTGTCAAATGTCTTGAAGATTTTCTGGCTCCAAAGGCTGGGGGCCTACAGGAACTTTTTTCATTTTGTCATTTTAGAGATCCGCGGATTTCGTTTCACTCGCTCCTTAAAAAGTTAAAACCAGCCAAAACTCACCGCCCTTTCCCTACTGTCCTTCTTACCCTCCCTTTCGATCTTCAATCTTCCACGACGACCCAAGGGGCGTTTTGGCGGGGTAGCGTTAAAGCAAGGGTCTGAACAGTGTTAATTGTCCGTTTTTAAGGGCCTCATTTCCTCTCATTCTTTCTCTTATTCAAATTGCGTTACTTGTAACCGTCCCTTTCCCACGAGCACAGCTCTCTTCTCCCTTTCAATTCTCAGCCGACGCACTCTCTAACGACTCTCCGAACTATTTTAAACAACAATCCCACAATCCCCTGACATCTCTTCGGCCACTCCTCCTCGTCGCCGGACAGCTGCACGTTAACGTACTACAAGCTCCGGAGGGATTTTTTTTTTTCCTTTCTGTTTTGCCCCTCGTGTTTGGAACTTTGGACGGTTACATTCGTATATAGGTTTTTGCGATTTAGAGCTTTTTTTTCTCGGGGCGCACACGACAGGGGCGGGAAAAAGGGATTTGGAAAGATTGGGAATTCTACTGGAATACTTTAGGACGGACGTCTGCACACGAGACTTTCTTCGGATCTTCAAATTTCTTCGTCTTCGAACGCTCTTTGATACTTTACGAATCTCCTTTATTTCTGGGTTCTGCGTTTTACTTTGATCAATTGAACGCGACGGTTTCTTCCGCCTCGAATTTAAATCGTACCTGGGAATTTGCGAGGGACAGAAAAAACAACCGAATTGAACGGACAGCTAGCAACAAAAGACATCTCCTCCCTTCCGCCATGATTTTCTCTGGCGCCAGGATAAACGTTACTATCTTCCAAACCCTCTCGATCACGTTATCGCTTTTATTATGGTCTTCTTCGGCGCAGGACGGCGGGTGGAAGTCGGTGCAGTTCGATCAAAGTACATCCCGTACTCGGAGCTCTTGACGACGCCGATAACACACCCCGGCTTATTTAGCGTGCGTATTATTTTTTTATACTGCTAGTAAATTTTATTTTATTTATCTATTTAATTTTTTTTTTTTTTTTTTTTTTGTGCGCAAGGAACAAAAACCCTGATTTAAAAAGGGCGAAAAATTTTCTCTTCCCTTCACACAATTCTTTTCCTTCATTCTTCACCTTCAACCAATTGGAAAAAAAAAAAAAAAAATTCAACTCTACAATCAATCTTCCCCACTCTCTCTAACACCTTTATACTACCTGCTTCTTCTTTACGGTGATTTAGTTCACAGGAAGATGGCACAGGAACAGACAGGTCTACAGCGCCTCGGCGTGGCCGGGCACTTACGTTACCAGCCTGGTCTACGGTGACAAGTGCATCATCAAGCTTAAACCCCGACCAAAAGGTTTCGTCTACAAGTATGCATTCTACGTCTCCGTCGACGGCGGGAAGGATAAGCTCTACACCCTCCCGCCGTTCGAGTCGTCGGAGCCAAAGTACGAGACCATGTTCGTGGCTATTACGATGCCCAAGGACTCTAGTGAGGAAAGTAGTGAAGGTGATGAGTCCGGCCCCGAACTGGCGTCGAAAAGGACCCTCAAGCCTCATACGGTGAGGATCATGAGCGTACCCGAGACCCCGTTCTCCTTCGAGGGCCTGCTCGTCACCAACACCCTCATCCACCAGGGGATGTCCTGGGCGGAAAAGCAGGACGAGCGTACCTACGTTGAGTTCGTCGGCGAAGGCGTCGACGCGGAAACTCACGCGGCCTGCTGGGTTGGTCGAGGAGAAATCTTCCGCCAGACACCTGTTAAGGGAGAGGAAACATTCGTTACCGGCGGGATGAAGCACGAGATCAAGAACGGCGCGTCGCTGCTGAACTCCGTGCAGCACCGCGTCGCGGAAGCGCTGGGTTTTCGGCACACGCATGTATCTACTGCGACGTGTTTGGTTTCGAAGTGTAATCCTGCGAATCCGATGCCGGGCTAGCGGAGCAGTACTTCAACGAGGAACCTATACCTCCCGACGTCACCGCGGAGAAATTGTCCGCGGGGACGTCGGCGTGGCGGCAGTCGCTGCAGCAGCAGTGGCCGTTCACGGGCGGTTTCCGTGGGTTAAATCCGTCGCGCCGTCGTACGTCGTCGTCGACCTCGGCGTTAGAGACCTGCTGACGCGGACCACGGTCGATGAGAACGTGTACGAGCGGACGCTTATGGTTTTTCTCGCGAAGATGCGGAAGAACGCGAGACCGAACGCGGCGATTATGGTCGTCGCGAGGGATCCGGATCACGGTCCTAGGCTTGCGGATAGCATTATCCCAGATGACCATACAACGAGGGAAGCTAGAAGGCTCTGTTTAGAGCTACGAAGGAGGCGGTGGAGGCGTTGAGAGCTGAGGGTAAGTCAAAACATCTACCAAAAGTCCATTCATTTATGCTTTCACAATATCATATATGTCTATCAAGCTTTGAAAGACCCGATATGCTCTCTCCGTTTTTTTTTCTATATGATGAGGAAACAAAGTTACACATATCACAGACCTGTTCTGAATAACTCGTGTGGATATATACTTGATCCAACTGCTGTCTGATTTTACAAAAAAAAAAAAAAAAAAAATGAGAGATTTTTTCAAACACTATCCCCACTCAACCACCAATCTTTACGAACCAGCATTTCTAACCAACGTTTATAACAAAAACAGATCCAAACATCTTCCTCCTCCCCATAAACCCTCCCGCTCCCCCTTCATGGACCTCGCAGCAGCCCTCTGCGCATCAATGGTCGAGCCATTCCTCCCCACCACCAACTCCCCCTCCTCCGACTCTTCCTCCGAACCACTCTCCCCCTCCAAAGCACAAAATCTCTGCCGCCACATCAAAGCCCCTCAACACAGAATAATACCAATTATATCATCCCTCGAAGAGACACTCCACAACAACTTCGGCGGTAATAAAGAAACAAAGCACCTCCTCCCCCCTCATCCGCACAAGCATGGGGTGGTAGGACCGTCGAAGAGTTTTATAATGATGTACGCGGTCGCACTATGCGTTTTCGCAGCCGTACTGGCTTTCTTGTTGGCGAGGCCGATATTGATGATGTTGGGTAGTATGGGCGTCGGAGTACCCGGACAGAAGAGGGTTAGAGGGTTAGGGGGGACGTTGAGAGTGGTGGCGTTGTGGAGTTTGGATGAAGAAGCCGAAGAGGGGAGGACAGGAACGGGAGTACCATAGGGATGTAATGAAGGAGAAACTCGGGGAGTAGTGTGTGCTTCGTCTGCTTTAGAAAAATGTGGACCTTTCTGGGACTGCTGTTATGAAATAAAGGGCATTATGGCGTACCTATTTCTTGATATATGTGGCTATATAAATTTGATACGTTTAGCATTTTACGACCACGACATATATATGGTATGCTGTGGTTGAAATTCTTTCCTTTCGTATCTACTATTGCTATATTCTTTTCTGATGGGGATGTCAACGTTCCCATATCACCGATTAATATATATATATATCCAGAAGCGTTCATCATTGTCATTGCAGGAGAACGGAAACGACCTTTGTATTAAAGAAAAAAAAATGTTATCTATAGATAGAAGAACTAAAAAAAACTTCACGGCGAGAACTCAAGCCCAGGCCGCGAAATCAGAACACGATTGAAAAACTAATCAACAAATTAAACCTAGCAGTAGTCTAGTTATCTTCCCGTACCTATTCAAGTGATATAGTTTTACTAAGCATGCCATTTTTTAAAGGATATATATATATATATATATATAGCTAATGCAAATGAAAAAAAGGTAACAAAACTCCGGAAAAAAGTGCTCTTCGCTTTCTAATCATGAACGCGAAGATTGAAGAAAAAAAAAAAAAAAGCGAAAACGGAATGCAAAATGACTATAAGAATGCTTGGTTTTCTCTTCTGATTCCTAAAACCCCGTTTTTAATAACATGCAATATACAAGCGTATCCTTCATTCTCACTAAAACTAAAAAAAAAAAAAAAGCAAGTATAACTAACCCCCCCCTCCCCTTTCTCTCCCCCTTCCTCTCTCCATATCTCCCCTTCACCTCTCCTCCCCCTCCCATCAAACCCCTCCATAACGCCAGCATCGTGTATCCACCTCGGATTAACTCTACTAACACACCTTGCGAACGCCTTAGTAGTCCACACCACCTCCTGAAATAAAATCGCCTGACCCGCCCTTTCATCCTCTACTTTCCTCTCCTTTCCACCCTTCCTCCTCTCTTTCTCTCGTTCGTAACATCTTTCAATGTACTGCTAGGGTGCACCGCAATCTCCAACTTCCGATCAACCATATGGAACTCCCGTCGAGTCCTCGTTGCGCTGTATTCGTCCACATAGCATTTACAAAAACACGTAGTATTTTTTCGGAAGTGGTGGTGGAGGGGTGGTAGTTTACTTCCGTCGTGTTGGATTCGTACGGGTTGGTGGTTGGTTCGGTTAGTAGCTTTTGTAATTTACACAAAGTGCGGAGTTGGCGGCGGGTATCGAGGGCTTTATGCAATGAAGAGGCGTTGAGGCAGCGCTCGTGCAGAATTGCTTGCGGGCGTTTGATGGGAGTGAGGAGAATTTGCGGAGGAGGGTTAGGTATGTTAGGTGATCGCCTTCCTGGCGTACGAAGGAGCGGCGGAGGTTGTGACTCTTTCCGCGAAGCTGTTGTTGTTTTCGGATTCGGATTCGTCGTCGTCTTTTTGCTGCTGTACGGGTTTTTTTACGGTTGTTATTGTTTTGTGGGATTGGCGGAATATGTTATCGACGCTCAGGCATGCGAGTATGTCTATAACCTCCAAAACTACACCGTAGCTCGGTTCAGCAGCACCCAGTAAAATCCTAGCGTCCGTCGGCGGTAACGGAAACTCCGCCATCCTCCTTCCGATCTCCGTAATACTACCCGTATCGTCCAGCGCGCCGAGGTTGTGCAGCTGCAATAAACCGCGACTAATAGATTCCCTCGGTGGTTATCCATCAGCGGGAAATTAAAAATGTCTTCTACGTCGCGCGCTTTGAGCGTTAGTATGGCAGATGCGATGTCGCAGTTTAGTATCTCCGGATCGGTTTTTGGTTTTAATTTGTAGAATGAGGAGTCGGTGTATAGTCGGTAGCATTTCCTGGACCTTCGCGGCCGCGCGGCCTTTGCGTTGGATGGCGGAGGCCTTTGATATGGGGACGGTGAGGAGGAGTCGATGCCTGTGATAGAATCATGTTAGCAGAACGAATGATATGCAGTTAGAATTTGAAGGTGTAGAGGAAGGTGGTTTCGTACCAAGCTCGGACCTATACTTCTTCATCTTGCAGTACCCGCTGTCGATGACGTGCCTGACGCCCGTAACGGTGACGCTGGTCTCGGCGATGTTGGTCGCAAGGATAATCTTCCTGTGACCGTCCGGTGTCTTATTAAATACGCCGTTCTGTTCCGATTGCCCAGCGCCGCGTACAGCCTGCGGATCATCAACTTTGGGTGGCCTGCTTTTCGTGGTCTTCGAGGTGCTCCTCTAGGTACTCGGCCGACGCTTTCGATGTCGTCCTGTCCCGGAAGGAAAACGAGTACATCTCCAGAAGCGGTCCTTCTTATTGATCTCCAAGATCGTCTCGACTGATGCTGCGTTATAGTCGTCTATGGGATCTGCGGTGGAGAGCGTGCTGACAGGGTACAACTTCCGGGGATTTTACAGACGGAGCAGGCGCAGAGGTAACGCCTTCAGGTAGAGGATTCGCGCCGATGTACTCCGACATCCGCTTCTCGTCAGCGTGGCGCTCATCACGACGATCTTAAGCGGTATCCCCGCGTCCGCCTCTTTTAACCATTTGCGTTAGAAACCCCATACCAAGATCCGTATTCAGACTACGCTCGTGCGCTTCGTCCACAACAACAGCAGAGTACCGGAGCAGCAGCGGATCGCGCAGGATCTCCTTTAAGAGCATACCGTCCGTAACGTATTTAATCTTCGTGTCGAACGTGAAATTGCTGTCGAAGCGGATGCTGTACCGACCGTATCGCCGAGCTCCGTACCCATCTCCTGCGCCACCCTCTTCGCCAGATTCGTCGCGGCGACGCGCCTGGTTGCGTTATGGCGATGCAGCCGCCCACTTTACGCTTCAATCCGCGCTTATCCTTCACTAAACCCTCGGGGAGCGTGACGTGCCGCCTGGCGAACCACGCTCGCGGAGCAGGAACTGTCCGATCTGCGTAGATTTACCGGAACCGGTCTCGCCGACGAGCACGAGCGTGTTCGAGTCCCGCAGCTTCGAGCGGATCTCGTCGGCGTACTCCCAGATCGGTAACGATTGTCTGTGCTCCAGGAGTTGTAATGCAATCTCGGTACGTCGTCGGCGTTTCTCGGATTCGGAAATCTGCGACGAAGGACCGCCACTGGACGACGGCACGCGCGAGTTTTCGGCGTAGGGTCCATGAATAATCCGAGCGTTGACGATGACGGATCACCTTCGTCATCCTCATCTTGCTCCTGGAATAGGTGAGCCGCCGTGGATTTACGTGCGCGGGCACGGACCGCAAAGGACGACGGAGCCGAGCGGATGAGGAGCGAGCCGTGGTGCTAGATTGCTTGTTCTTCCTAGTTGCGGAGCTGCCGTTCGTCGAACTCGAGGGTACCGCTTCTCCTAGTTGCGATAGCATTGGTGTATAATCGTCCTTCTCGGGTGATAATGAGGACTTATCCGGTGAAGGTTGCGTACCCGTTAGATACCATTGTAAGGTCCACCAAGTTCTTGTATACAGGCTGCGGCGGGGAATCGACCATTGAAACGTCCTCCTGCTCTTCGCTCGGCGTTGGAGCTTCAAGATGCTCCGAAGCGTCGTGGTAGTCATTGTGGCGTCGGAGCTGTCACCTGGATCCTTAGCTGCTGCGTCCTCGCCCCTGGTTGTTTGCTGGGCAGGAACCTCGGATGTGCGTTTCTTCTCCATCGACCAAGGCCCCGACAAGAAAGACCACTCATATTCTCCGTCCCGTCATCATCAAGCATCTCCTCATCAGCCGACTCCTTGCCACCTCCATCATTGCCCAGGCCGTTCCACCCCTGCCCTATGATATCCGAGCCAACAACATACGAACTCGACCGTACATCCTGCACGATAACCGCTCTTTTTCTTCCCTCTTTAGCCCTAACGAGCTCATCTGTCCTCCTCCTCTCGTCTGCTTCTTTTTCCGCCTCTTCCTCTCCTTTCTCTCCTCTTTGTGTTCCCGCGCACGTTTCCTTTGCTTGAGGACTTCGATCTCGTCGATCTCTTCTGCTGGTCCTTCTTTCCCCCCGGTAGGGGTTTTCCGAGGACTGCTTCGACGCTCTCACGCCGCGAGGAGGACTTCTTGCGCTTCTTGGAGGGGTTGCGGAGGGTGTCCTCATCGATATTAAGAAGGGAGGAACGGGAGGGTTGGAAGTGGCTGTTTGCTGTTGTTGTTGCTGCTGCGTCTGCGGTCGCCGTCGGTGCTTCCCAAGCTGTGCTTCGAGTGCTTTTTCTTCGGTTGGTTTGGTAACATTGTTGCTTATAGAGTAGGTAGGTATTCCGAGGGAAGTGAAGTTGATGGCGAATACTCCTGGAACTGAAGGACTTATAATGTTTGTTTTATGCTGCTTCGAATGAGGAACTTCACGAAGACGGAGCTCCGGACAGAAACTGCAGAGAAAAAAAAGGAAAGCAAAAGAGAGAAAGAAGAACCTAGGATGACGATAGCTATATTTCCGCCATGACGATAATGGATATAGCCGATTGAGAAAGAGGATGGCTGTATTATTATTCTACGGAAGCTGAGTGAAGCTTTCCTTTCTTTTTTGACTATACTTGCTTGTTTCCTGTTTCAAGGGAGAGGAGGTTTGGAGTAGATCGCTTTGCTTGCTAGGTTTGTTTGTTTATTTTTCCTTTTGTTCTCCGGTTAAATTTTTTTTTTTTTTTTTTTTTTTTTTTTTCCTGTGCAACACGGCAAAAAAAAAAAAAAAAAAAAAAAAAAAAAAAAAAAAAGATCCAAGATAAGGGCTGGGGATCCGCTTTCTGCCGTAGAGCCGTACAAGTGAGACTTAGGCTATAAAAAGGAAACAGCACGTACGTCTACCCGCGGCCGCGCGTTGGTCAGATCGAGATTGAGGTTTGATTGATAGTCTACTACGTCGGCTCTTCTTTCCCTTGAATTCAAGTGATCTTAAACCATCGTCATATAATTGTTTTTCATATCGAGTAACCAACCTTTTTTGTTTTGTGATCATGATCAATCCTGTTGGAATCTTTTGTGCTTTTGAGTTCAAAGGACGTTGGTTGAGGTTGCCGGGCGTGCTGATAGTATAAGCAATATCCGTGAAGCGCTTAGGACTCTTCTCTCTACACAATATACATATACATACATATATATTATGTCGCTGCGCCTACCAATTCAAAAGTTTACTTTTTTAATTTGAAAATGGTCTAGTTTAAAACTTCTACAATATATATATATGTATATGTAATCCATAATTATATTAATATTAAACTATAGTATTAAGTTATTATTTATTTATTTTAGCTGTGAATGCAGTAGAAAAACGTATAGTTTAAGCTACTTAATACGTATAATCATAGCCTTGAGCTAGATGTTGTAGGTGTGCTTTTTAAAAAAAAAATTTCGAGTGGTTTGTGGGCTGGCGGTGGCTTCATCACCGTATAAATTCCTAAACCACCGTAAATTTAATTTTTAATTTAAATTCAAAAGAATTTCCTTTTGACAACAGCGGTTCATTTCCCCCCCCCCCCCACATCATCCTTTTGCTCAGTCACTCGCTCTAGAGCTTAGTCTAAGCTCGACAACGGTAGTCGTCCGCTACTGCTACCCTTTGCATTATAAGGTAGGTGTTTCCTTGTACTCTTTCTCTATACTTTATTGTATAAGACTGTGCTTCTTGCTTGATTCACGATCCTTCTCGCGTTGTTACTCAATCCTCCCTTGATCTCCTCGAGAACCAGCGAGCATTTTTTTTACGCCTTTTCATCACCTTGTCATCAAAGCATCTAACACCCTACGCCTATCGACATTCCTCCATCTTTTCTCTTTCGCTAAACCATGACTTCAGAAACGTCACCCCGCCCCCCTCGCAACCGCCGCCATGTGCTGAACCTCAAAGCGTCCTCGCCGACAAGGTCCTGAAGAGCCTCGAGAAGGTAACGGCGCGGATGAAGATCTCAACGGAGAAACAGGAGGTTCCTTCGACGGTCAGGATTCTTGCGGACCAATTGATAAAAAATATCCAACCGGATTAAGCATCGACCGCAGCTCCCCCTTCGGATGGAGCAAATCGAAGCGGCGAATACTGTATTCGCAGGAGGCGGGACCATCCAAGAGCTTCTTGCGAGCAAGGTGAGCATTATAAGACTAAACGCCATCTATGCATATAAAATAAAATAACTTAGTACCTTAGCTGACTCGGGCTTTTTGACATTACCTTTAGGACAGGATAGCCTGGATCGAACGCCAACTAGCGGTGGGCGCAACCCTCGAACTCTTCTTCCATCGCGTGAGAGTCGCTGTGCGAAAAACCAAAAAAGTGCAGCTTGGCGTTACGGATTCCCAGGAGGTTTCGTCATGGTGTTTTCCAAGGAACGAGGAAAACACAGCAGAACAGTCTTAAACGACGAATCATTTATGATATATGACGAAAAGGGTATCGCTTATATAGTCAACACACTCACATGCTCCCGCTCCACAGCGCGTTACTGTCGTACTTCCTACTTTCAAGCTCTCTCTCGGGGGCTTCTACAAGCTCGTTCTGGTTAAAGCTGATCGTAATGCTCTTGCCCACCCGCGTTGACAACGAGCTGCTATCGAGACTCAGAAAGACGGTGCCGGACGCGAATGAGGATAAGGAGCTGGCGAATGCTCTTATCTCTGTATTTGAGGAGTTGAGGACAAAGAATGTCTAATTATGGTAACAACTCTTGGAAAAGAGCGGTGGTCCGTTTACGCTAGCTGCTGCCACGAGAAATACTTTGGCGGTATTGCGAGATAGGTTGTCGTGGATTTATCTTATTATTCTTTTATTAGCTTAGTATTCTTTTTCCCTCGGAGCTTGAATTTTCCCTCGAAACCTGAAGCTCCCTTTTCACGAAGGTAAAGATTGTTCACCTGTAACTTGCTTATTGGCTTACTGCTGCTTATAACATAGGTATTTTTTGCTTGTTTTGCTGTACGGTATTATATTACATTGAGCCATTTGTAGATAGCCGCCCTCGAACTAATTCGAATAACGTTTCTTCCTCTTCTGCTACTCACGTTTAACTCTCTCTACACAACTCTCACCATTATACACCTTTACTGTGGAGACATATATAAATGAAGCCATAATAATATATCTTTTTTATGGGTTAAATACTTAAAGGAAGAATTATAAAAACTTATTAGTTATCTAACTTTAACTTAAAAGAATATAAGAATATTTAAAGATAGCTGTTTAATATTTTAAAACCCTCTGAAAGAACAGTATATTTAGGTAAGAATAAAGAAAGGAAATAATAATAATAATAGGATAAAAAAATATATAAAAAAAAAACGTATTTTAAAAATAAATAAATTTTTTAAAAATGATTTAAAAAACGAAGTAAGCTTAAGTAATAATATTAATACGATAAAAAGTCGGAGGGGAATATCGTGAGTTATATTTATTTAATATTAAAAACTTAGTTATGAGATATTAATATCTTTAAATTTTTGAGTCGATTAAACTATTGATAATCTTGAGCTTAAATGAGATCTAGTATGAACCCACGACAGCTCGAAACAACGACTTCTCACTACAAAGGGAGACCCTTAAACACTCTAGACCATAAAAACTATACACGAAGGGCTCACTTATGACTGTATCTCTAGCCCAAGTAACTTGCAAAAAAAAAAAAAAAAAAAAAAAAAACTGCATAAAGAAAACCAACCGTCCAGTGTTAGCCCAGTCTTCCCAAATAGAGCCTTTGTGCTGTGGACAAAGTCGACTGGGCTAAACCTAAGTGTGCATCTAGTGCTACGGTTGATGGAATCTGAGAGCTAGGTTTCGCATTATAAACGAAGGTGACAAAACCAGGCACGTATGTGAGCACAAGACCGCCCCTCCCCCCCTTCTTTTCCTCCTTATCATGCACTAAACAGTTATCTTCGTAGGACATGGGCATTAATCCTGATATTACGGCGCTCCTCATATTCTATTTGCTCTATAAGCAAAGTGCTTTCACGAAATGTTAGAGCCGGCTTTGCAAAAAAAAAGTCGAAAAATGGCATTTCTATCTGAAATATATAAAATTTACATACTTAAGTACACAGAAAATCACTATTTGGCCCCCCTAAAAAGTAGGCATAAGTCTATTAATCGATACAAAAAGTAGAAAAAAGTAAGAAAAAAACCCCCCCCCGGATACACCAGAAAAAACCGAACTATCGATTCATCGTGTAAAAATAACACAGCTCTATATATCTCACTACCACGACCTGCTGCGTATTAATTCCAGTAGACCATTAACAACGCCCAATTGCGGCAGCTGCGCTCCGGGCAGCAGCGGGCTTTTGCCGACGGTCTCAGTACCGCGACGTAATTCGCACAGCTCGGGGGTCCGTTTCCGGGGAACGGTAACCGCTGGAAGAGGAGTACACGGCTTCGAGGGACGTTGCCGGGAGTTTTGTCGGTAGATTCGAGCGCAGACCTACCAGATAAAAAGGGAAAATATTAGCTAGCTCCCCCCCCCAAAAAAAAAAAAAAAAAAAAACTCGACATCATTCCACTCACCGTCGTCCCAGTAGGATCCCCCACGTAAGTACCCATTATTTTGCCCCGCCTGCGTCAGCATAACAGTCTGTGGCATCACGACGACATTATTGAAGTGCATCGTGCCGCCGCGTATACCATTACACACCTCTGCTGAAGTTGTCTGTGGCCTCGCAGATTTCGTACATGTACCCATCCGGCTGACCGGCCAGCGTGCAGCGGCGTTGCAGGGTTGCGTCACCGTTGACGTGGTAGTGGCAGTGGCAGTGACCGTTACGGTCTGCACGAGGTTTTGTAGGGTTGGGATTCCGCCGATGGGGGCGTAGTCTGTTGCTGTTGCGGAGGCTGAAGGGCGATTGCGCTGGCGGCGGCGGAGGCCGCGAGGAGGGAGAGGAGGAGGGCTTGATGGTACATTTCTTTTTTTTTTTTTTTTTTTTTTTTTAATGATGATTGGGAGAGTGGGATATAAAATTCCTAGAATCAATAGAGGTACGATTACCATTGGGGCGGATTTAAAAACGGAAATGCTCGTTCTGATATAGAATATACATTCTAACCAAACAGAGTTGTGGAGCGAAGCTTGATATTGAAAAGTGTCGTGAGAGGTTCTAGATCTTGATCACCGGCGATATAGTCCTTGATCGAAGCTAACCGAGATTCTCGAAATCATGTAGGTTCAAAGAAGCTTCAGATGAAATGTTCAAAAATTGGATAAGGCGTAATTCTATGTTATTGATGCCATGAACGTCCATTGTTTTCTATTAGGAATGTCGAAGCAAAAAGAGAGAGAGAGAGAGAGCAAAGTAGATCGGATACCTGCAACGGAGTTGTTGAATATGGACGCTACAATATATATATATATATGGCTTATTCCAATAATAATAATTTATCTAACCTCCCAACAGTCATCCTAAGCCCACCGTGACCGAAAGTCGGGTGAAAGGCAAACCCCGAAACAATCTCGACATAAATCCATATAGCTTCTTCAACATCGGGATTTTCTGACCTTTGCAAACCTTTTATTTTCCAGATGGCAGAAATTTAGCCTTGTATATATATGTATAGCTACTACGCCTTCAGTAGTGACCAATAGCTATACAGTATATTTCACTAAACATGAACTTTTGCACTAAACATATATCGTTTCGAACCATGAGAAAATTTCACGTTGTCCTAATAGTGAGAATAATATGTTATACAAATTCTAGATATAAGTATTATTAAAGATAGCATAAACACGTAATAATGTTAAAAAATAGACTCGGCTCTCTAAGCGCGTAGAAAGCAAAAGGGGTTCCAGAGGGGAAAAAAAAAGCTATAAAAGGGCTTGAGGGTATCTCGAACCCGGTTAAGATTTTTTTCTTCTTTTTAGTTTATTTATTGATTTATTTTTTCTTTTTAGTTTATTTATTCATTTATTGTTTCTTTTTGCTTAAGTAGCGCTGAACTAATTTGTAAATTGGCCGTGGAAAGGTTTCCTCTAGCTTCCAAGTCTCTAAACTGCAATTTTCTAGCGTCATTATCGTCATCATAAAATTAGGACTGCATTGACCTCGGAGGATCTTCAAAGAATCAAGTCAAGTGTCGTGTTGAATTCTAGATCTTCGCATTGCTAACGAACAAAGTCTTGGGAAACTTAACAAAAATTACACGCAAATTTTGGCGACGATATTCAGTTGGCTTGATATTGACTTCTCTGTCCAGCGCAACATTTTAACTTCAGGCTTCAAAAAACGGTTAACTTCGTGCCTGCTGTGTCGTCTCAGAGTCTGGAACATCTCACGAACAGTTTTTTAAGCTTAAAATTCAGAATTGGATTTATACTGCGTTTTAGGACGGTAGTAAAATAATAATGACGAAATATCAGTACAACAGCTCTACCTACCCCTCGGGCTCTTTTTCCATTACTTAGCGCGAGGGGGGTCCCGAACATCTTGTTGGTAGGATGTTAAAATGTTTTTTATTAATAAATAGATTATAAAGCATGTTATATTGTTATTATAATATAATCATGGCCTATCAATAAACGCTAATAATTGTTTTTTTATTATATATATATTAACTATATATAAAAATACATTTATTTTAAAAGACTATCAACAGCATGTCGACAGGATCCTAACAGTCTTTCATTATAACAGCTTATATATATATATAAAGATATTTATATCTAAGTCAGTAGTAACGTAGATTATAAATAATAGTATTTTTATATATTTATACCTCTGGCTCGTCTTGGCCAGAAGTGGATCTATTCCTCTATAAACCCCAAACGATAATCATCGTAGCCTTTTACAAAAATGTTATTCACCTCCTCCTACTCTCAACCCTCCTGACCGCCTCGGCCGACGCCGTCGCCGTCCCCCCATCGGCGGTATCCACACCTACGCCGCCGCCACCCCTCAAACCGTAACGGCACCCTGCCCCTCCGCAACCGGAACCGGAACAGGAACATCAACATCCCAACCCGACGGCTACATGTACGAAGTCTGCGCGGTCTCCACCTTCCAATCCGACATCTGCAGCTCTTTACACGCCAACCAGACGCACCTCGCCGACTTCGTCGTGCTCTCGCAGGACATCATCCTTCCTACGGCCGGCGAGAACAACGATGCCGTCACGTGGAGTTCGGGGCCGCAGGTTTGCGTGAGACGGTACGGTGGGGAGGGTGCTGGTTGTTCCGATGTGGTTGGGAATATTGCGATCCTGAAGACGCCGCCGAGTAGTATATTTGGGTTCTTTTCGAAGATGCCGCTGCCGGGGCTGCGGCGGTGAGCTGTAATATGTATAAGGGCGGGTGCCGACTGTGGGTGTCAGTCCGTGGGTGTGATGCAATGACAGGGACAGGGACAGAGACAGGGACAGGCGCCTGTTTCTCCGCCGCGTATGATGGAGGTTGAGCAGAAGGATTCGGTGGCGGGGTTTTAAAATTACTTCATTTTATTTACTTTTTTTTTTTTTCGTTGTGATGAGCTTTTGGTGGAGTGTATATGTAATAGCTAAGGTAGATATACTTAAGTGTCTTACCCGGATAATGATTATCGTTCTCTCCACCTTAATACAAGCAAAATACTATAAAATGATTTTATTTGGAACTTCAAGCAGATAGATAAGTATAATTGAAGAAACACGACGTGTAAAAGTTAGAAAAAACAGGCATTCTCCTGTAGAAGGGAACCCGGATAGTCAAGCTTTATGTGTTATCGTACGTCGTCCATTTAGGAGTATATGGAAGGCGTAATTATGTAAATTAGCAATCTATTTGTTCATAACAGCCGGCTGGAGAACCTACTTGCGTCTTTTGAATCAGAGACTTAACGGACGTCCTGATCGTGACTTAGATGTATACAGCCGTCTCCACGATTGAAAGTTTCGAAATTATCACTATGATATGACTGTAATATCTACATACAATATTGTGTAGTAAAAAAAAAAAAAAAAAAAAAAAAAAAGATGGCAGCTCAGCTTGGGTGGCTTTTTTTGGACATTAAATTTCAATTTCAACCACCTCTGCATCACCTCCATCCTACTACAACTACAACTACTTTCTACCACTCACGCTGTACATACACTCTTCTTCCCTCCTATTCCGACTTTACGAAAATGCGTCTCAGCTGAGTAAAGGCCTAGGATGACCAAAATTGAAAGAAAAATCTGCTCAGCGGCAGTTGCTTACTCTTTCTCTTTCTTTCTCTCAACCCTGCAGCGGATTCGATACTGGCCTTCATGCCCTCAAGAAATAATCGCTCAATTTACCGTCAAACGGGTTCCGGGATGGCAAAATATCTTTCCCTTCCCATGTGCGACCTAGGTTTTGGTGGTTTGGAGGAGCTCATGGAAAAAAAAAAAAAAAAAACCGTTTTAAAAGGACAAGCCCTTCCTATTTCACTATCCGTCTCTTTTCGGATAGGTTCGTAGGCGCGAGAAGCGTCACGTTCGCGGAGCTTTTTTGACTGTTTTTGGCAGTGGGAGGCGGTCTGACATACGCCGGGGGGGAGGGGCGTTATTGTAACCTTCAAGGGCGAACTACAGTCGCACGAACTCCAATCTTTTCTGCGGCGGCGATACGCGACTCCGAAAAGTAGAATATAACTGTCGTCTTTTTGTCCGATCGAGCCAAAGTTCTTTCCGAATTCTGGACATTGTTGGAGGTGTTAGGTAGCTCGGTTGGAAAGTGATGAATACGAAGTCCTTTTTTTTTTTTTTTTTTTTTTTTCTTTTTCTTTCACTGTAAACCTTTTTCATTCCGGCACTTGCTGACCATTTTCATCACAGATATTATTATGACGGGACCGTAAGATCTACGATTTTTGCGTTACAGCGTACGAGGCTCTTTTCGCAATGCACCGGACATCTTTATACGGGGATTTGTCAAAAAACTCCCGAAAATCGAAACAGTTTCCCGCGAAATCTCAAATTTCTTTTTAGGCTGAAGATGGATACCGCGGGCCAAAAGCATTTGTGGACGGTCTGTGGGGAGCCTAGAAACGCCAGACAGTTCAAACTCCTCTAGGGGACTCCGTGCGGCTGCGTGCCAAGTTTGCGGCGCCTGCACCGAACATTCGAAGGGGGAAACAAACACTGCTTTTGTCTTTTTTCGATTTTTTTATAGTGGTTTTGGCTTGTTTTTCTTGTTTGGATAGATAATGTGTCCGGCGCTCCAAGAAACGCTGGCAATCCCGAAATGCCTCTTAGGGCAAAAAAAGTCAAAGCAGTAAGAATCTTATTCCTCGTGGCGCTTCGCCAAGATCAGTTAGCCAAAATGGTCCGCGATCGAAAAGGGAGATCTCCTTTTGAGGCTGAGGATGTATTTTGTTCTCACGCTTGTTCTAACGCTAGGAGCTCCAGACCTGTCGTTCTCATGACAGGCAACCTTCAATCTTGGGGGAAACATTGAACTTTTTGGATAAACATTTTCATGCCCGGGGCGGGGCGCTCGGCGAAGACCTCGTCAACTTGGCCAGTGTCAAACGGTCAAACAAGCGAGCGATTTCATCGTACACGTTTCTTTTCGACATTCTCAAACTAGATGGGCTACATTTCACCTAATACCTGAGAAAGAACGAAACGCTCGATTCTCATTCTATAGCATTGATTTGATATCAATGTATATACGACGAGGGAACTAAAATCTCCGAATAGCATCTTGTGCCACCTCGTTTATATGAAACGGGGGTTTTTGTCAGGAAAGCCTCTCCCTTCTTCCCTACAGGTTTTCTTCGATTCTCCCTAAAACAGCCAAGAACGACGTTTATCTCTACCTCAAAAAGAAAAAGAATCGCAATAATATATTATACCTAGCCCTAAAGGTCCCCTATACTTTAATCCTTTTCCGAAAAAGCCATATAGGTAAACCGTAAGGCACTTTATTATTTACGATACAAGCTAAAAAATAAAACCTCTTGGGAGCAGCAGTGGTGGGTGAGTCCACTTTTTGGCCCATGGAAAGAGGCGAAGCAACGCTCCTTGTACCGTTCTTTCCTTCCCGATACATCCAAAACCGCTTGACTGTCTATTCTTTAAGCACAACGCTAAGCAATTATAGTATAGGTACATTTTGTTAAGGATATCAATTCCCTCTCATATTGAAAGTCTCACTTGAAGGTAACTCACTTGCTTATCAATTATTGTATAGACATCCTTAGCAAAAAAATGTCCCTTTCCTTTTTTCTTCGCGCTGCTCTGTTTCCCCTTATGGGTCGAAAGATCCTCCCTCAAAGGAGTAGGTAGTTTTTACCCAGCAAACAGTTGTTGGTAAGAAAAAGTAAGTAATTGCCGTTTTTTTCCTCTTTTCTTTTCAGACCCCTTCCTTCCCATGGTCCATCTGGATGCAACCCGCTTGGACCATCTCTATTCCTCTCTACTGGCGCTGCATGAACAGCATACCACCATCAACCAACCTCTATCTCACACATCTGACTTTTTTAAACGACCATAGCGCTCATGGAACGGTGTCAGTCCCTTTTTTTATTCCTTCGGTCTCTTATTATATACTACCCTACACCCTCCTTCATGCTTAGGTATACTTTTCGCTCTTACTCTGTCTTTTCTCTTTTTTTTCTTCTCTTCCTTTCCTTTCTTTCTAGAACGAATTCCTGTTAGCTTCCTTGAATCTCATGTTTATCTAATAGGTCTTATTCGTTGTTTTAATTCTAATTCGAGGAAGAGTTCAGATTTCGATTCAGCCTTACAGGAACTTGAAACAGATCGAATACTCAAATCGGAAATAGCCCTTGTGCGAAGAAATCTAGATATCAAATATCTCAACACTTAATTAGTGCAATGTCTTCACCACGACGAAGGATGCACCTCCGGCTTACACGAGCCAACCGTACTCACCGCCCGCTGCGGGCGAATACTCGACGCAATATGTAGCTCCGTCGAGCATGAGCTACTCGCAGGACAATTCCTACGAAATGAGCCGCAGCCGCACCAGTACAACCTAAGCAACGTATCCGACAACTCCAACCACGAACTCTCTAAACCCACAGACGAAGAGCACTCGCCGACAGCCGCGGATGCAAATAATACTCAAACTCAAAAAGGATGTACCACTGCACGAGGCCGAGAAGGCGCGGATACCGGGAAATACTGGCTGTCGAGGACGAGGATATATCTGTATCTGATGTGCTGGCTGATGTCCGTCGTCACGCTCGTTTTCGCGTTATGGCGCTGTTTGCGTATTACTGGACACGAGGATTTAAAGAGTAAACCCGTCGTTAGGACGAGCGATGGGTGGAGTGTTGTTGATCGGACTCTGCCGGGCAGGAAAACGCTGGGAGATAATGACCGCCTGGCCGGATCCGGCGAATTTATCGCCGACGCTGCTACACTCGGCGCTGCAGCGGCTGCGGTTTTGTATTTTTTGACGGTGCTCGGATACCCCTGCTTTTCTTCGGATAACGGTATTACAAGTACACCGGTTTCGAAATATACGAGATCGTAGGCGCCGGTGGTCATGTTTTGGCGTCTATTGCGTCGTTCGCGTACGCGAAGCACGCGCAGTACAACAAGGACCTGGGTTGGTCGTGCCAGCGAAGGGAAGACGCGCCGTTTAATTTGAATTCGGGAGAGTAAGCTGTTTCCCATGTTAAATATGCGCAGACGTGTAATGATCTCGTAAGTTTTCTTCTCTCTTTGCTTTTACTCCGAACTTATTCTTAGTGCAGAATGCTAACGGAAGACGTTTCTTAGAATAAACGACATACATCCTCCTCGGTATCGGAATCCTAACGTTCTTCTCCTGTTGACGTGGATATTCGGTGCGCTATACGCGGCCGGTAGCAAGAAGCGAGGTTACTCAAGGCCGGGTATAATTCTGGAACGGGGACGTACGTCGTCGCGGCAGCGCGTCTAGTGCCCTGGCGGCGTCGGCGTGCTGCGACGGGCCTGCTGGTGCTGCTGCCGCTTGCACGAATTGTCTGACGGCTTGTAATTGTTAGAATTTTTCAAAAAAGATTTTGTTTCTGGGTTTGAGCTTTGGGGATTTGATATTTTTTTTTTTTTTTAGATCACGGGCTTTGGTTTAATCACGATGATACCTCACTTTTGTAAATACTATATATCTATATAACTTGTCAATACTAAAATACTTTCATGACGATATTTGCATTCCTCCCCTTCGTGATTTGCCTTACACGATGATTACAAGGATTATTATCATGGGAGAAGCGGCGCATTTTCTGGTCATGTTTTTATTCGCTATATTTGAAGAACACTTCACAATAATATAGCGACTCCGAAAGTATTCAAGAACCGTAATATAGTCCAAACTACGATACACATTTCCCTGGCTACTTTTATCCATCCATCCCTCTCACCGGAAGATATGAAGTACAACTCTCCCGCTAAAATAAAAAAAAAACCCAATAACGCTCCTTTACTAGTAAATACAAGCCTGTATAACGAGGAGAAAACCTGACCACCACTTAGTATGATATCGACAATTGGCATTCTTAGCCATCCTCTCTCATCGACTCCGTATCACGTTCCTTTTACCTGCAAATACTAGACATGTGACGGGAAAGTAACCTTCCACCTACTATGTTATCGACAAATGGGTATTCTTAACTTGCTCTGTCATCAACTCCGTATCAAGCCTTCCTATGTCCTCTAGAAAACTCGGCACTTACGCTTCCACAACCCTATATTTCCCCATTGATCCATACTAAGACCAAGTAATAATAATAATATTACGGGAGGGGATCCGTGCCGAAAAAATAAATGTTACCCTATACTATAATCTCCCCATTGATAGAATAATTATTAAATGGCGAGATTTGCCTGCGGTCCGGGTGGTGGTGAGACATCCTGGCTGGGGAGGGGGGAGCACTGCCACCGCGACAAGCACGTTTTTATGTTGCTTCGCTTTCTCTTCCAAGCGCTGCATATGTGAAGAGATATATTAGGGTTATTTATGGAATGCGGAATATATGAGATATGGGGTATTTTGTTTTACTGTTAATTTCCCAAATTTATGAATTTGGTGAGGCGATAGGGGGGGATATGGGAATGAGCAATGAGTGGTGAAGATCGTGGAGGTTTTATACCGAAGGGGTAATGGTGCTCGCAAGTGCCTTCGCTTCGATGAATATCTAGGATGGGTGGGTGTTCTTGAGGAAATCTAAGCCTACTTATGAGAAAAGAGGAGAATTGTTCCGTCTTATCACTCTTTCATGTTCTCACTTTTTGTTTATTTTCAGCTATGGTGGAAGTGGAAGAGGCTAGGTTGTTCACGGAGTATGATGGACTGTGAGGGACGGAGGGTAATTAGATGCTTGTGTATATCGTGAGGACCTTCACCAGAGTTTTTAAAATACTACGTATACGCCGCTGCTGTAGAAGCTTTCATTGCGCTTCCATATGAGACGCAAGGTGTACGAAATGGGTGGGCTTTTGGTGTGTAGAGCGATTATACGTTCATGGTCTTTTACGATACTAAGTATAATTTATGTCCATTTGAAAACTTTTGCTCGATATGAAAAGAGTGCCCCCTTTGTGTGCGTGAAGATTTTACTGTAATATCAGTCCACGGCTCAGTTCATTTGTTATGTCTTGAAGTTTTTCCTATGGTGGTGCTATGCAACAAAACTAACACCAGAAGAACTTTCTCATATCGTCGATCGTGATGCTGACCGCGTCTACAGGAACAGCCGAAGCCTATAGCTCCTTGCCTCGTTCCATGTATATTAATCGGCGAACGAAAAGAGGCGAAGGCTTAGCTACGTCGTGATCCCTGACTGACTCGTTACCTTTTGACGAACTCTAGCCTATGTGCAGCAGCGATGGCTGAGCTTGCAGGCGGCTGGCATGATCTGGGGTGTGTTCGCAGCTTACTCGCCCGTTAAAGAATATCCTGGAGCATGAGAAGGCCCGAGCTATCGCTTCACTCTCTCTCTTTGCCTATAAGTATGGGAAATTGGGCATTTACAGGAGTTCGCTCGTTTAGCCTTTCTTCATATGGTGCGTTATCCGGGGACGGTTAAAAGGCTTAATAATCATGGGGTGGAGTTGATGGATATACTTTATCTGCTGGTAGTATGGCGTTACGACTTCCTTCAAGAGTGAATTTGGAATTATTGCATATGCCATACGCATCTGTACGATCCTACAGCCAGCGAGTCGAAGCGGGTAAACTTGAATGCAGCTATGTTCTGAGCCGGTCTCGTTCATACATCTTACACGTCGGTTGAACTAGCCTTGCGGTTGACTTCACCCGCCTGTTCAGAAATATCTAGCATCGATAGAGGGTCCGAGCTAGCGTAACTCCATGGATTGACGTGTGTATGGAGTGGTTGTGAACATTTTGGTCGTTTAGTCTTTCTCTATGAGGATATCTCCGAGGGCAGTTACCGGGAGTATATCCAAGTAGAGTCTTGTTGGAGGTCGATGTTACGAGGATTTGGAATTATGAGGTGAGTTGACGCAACAGGCGTACATAGGTTGTCTATGAAACGACCGAGGTTAATCCTATTCTCATAGATTCTACGTACATTACATAAATGGTGACCTATGAGCCAGGACGCTGTAGCTTGGAAAACAATGTATCATTCTTCCTTCGACCATTGAATGTACTACAGTATCGGCCAGGAGGTACTGATCTGTGGCGTTTTGATAGTGAATTACAATTGGCTGATATCTTGGAGTTCTGGCCCTCGCATATGCTTTGTAGGATCTATGTCGTGAACGGAAGAACGTTAGGAAGTAGTATCTGACGAAGTCGAGATGCTGACAATGGGCGGACTTGCATGACGATATACGAAATGCGGCACATTGCGGTTTACGAAGCGGTACTATTATCGGGATTGTTCTCTTCAGTATGTGGAGAATGTTTTACATCTTGTCGGGTCTCCTGAGAATATATCGGATGTGTTGCCGGCGAACAAGGTCAGGTGGGCAGTGGAGTATGTGACAGCGGACGTCGAGGATCTCATTTCACGACTGCGCATCGACGCTATTTCTTTCCTTCCCTCCACCCTGCGAAATTTTCACTGTCGGTTGATAACCCTGCGGAGCTGTGTGTTTACTTATGGTGATCAGATCCGCTCGTCTGAGCCTTTAGATAGGTTATGGACCTTAGTGGCCCACGGTGAGTTTCGTTCGTTTTTTCCCCCTTGGTGAAAGGCTTCGAGGTGAAGAGGGTTTTTTTTTATTATTTCCTTAGAAATTTATCGGGCGAGCGTAGGTAGGTACTTGTTTCGGTACCTCAGGTTTTCGTATTGATGATAGATTATATCATTCAGCTTATGCTACGAATGTAAAATTGGAGCTACCGTTGATAGCTGTAAAAGCTTTGAGCGGTCAGTCTATAGTAACCTTTCCTATGGTCCTAAACTACCCATGCATTAGAAGCGTATCTTATCCAGCTCGTTAATTCTGCTCGTCTTATCATCACACAATCTTGTACGGGCTCGAAAGTTGTGACTGCCATCGAAGTTGTTTCCCTCGAAATCGATATTTGGAGAATGACGTTTCTAAAAATGGAATTACAAAAACTATATTCCTCGGTTACGCGATCGAGTTTTAATTTCATGAATTCGAATACTAATTCACGTGAAGAGGATTCCAGATGCATCATGAAACAACGTTAGGTGCTTAATGATACCGATACTCGCTGAAAGTGAACGTTAGTTTGTGATATGCGTTCTCCTAACCCAAGTCGATACTGGATGCATCGCAGAGCAAGGTCCGCCTAAGGCATTCTTTCCAATATCATATAATCTAGATCTTTTAAAACCGCAAGATAAAAGATTTTATGTTAACCGGGCGAGACTAAGCCTGGTGTTAATACTGATGTACGGGAATCTCCGTAGCTGCCGAGGGGAGGTGAAAAATCGAGGGACGAGTGTTAAGAACCATCATTGCGCAAGATCTCGCGTGAGTGTTATAAGGATTACATTTTATCCAACCTCTACTATGAGCGAGAATCGGAAGGCTTGCTACACTCAACACGATCTCAAGGTATTTAGCAAGATTTCCGCATCTTCCAACTTCGGGAATGGCAGTAAGCTGCAGAGCTCAATAGTTGCGAAATATAGGTAAATAGATCTTGTCTCTACTCATATATGCCTTCACTCCTCGACATCGCTTCGAGCGCAAAATACTGGTTATCAGATTAGCTAGGTGTTCATGCGACCTCACAACCTAATTTCTTTAACTCTCCTTATTATAATTCTTGGTGTCGATTTTCAAGACCAAAAAATCTATCCTTGATCGAGGGAGCGAAATTTATTATGATAGTTGGCGTTGTGCTGGTAACAGAATTGATGGCCGATAATTGTATGGACTTGTTTACGATGAATATCAATACCTGATACTGTATCAAGAGGATTGATTTATATAATATGCTACTTCCGTTTAAACAGGAGTTCCAAGGAGCGTCCAGAATAAACATCAGAAAAACCATTAACTAACTGTAGACGGAAGTGCGTCTATCGCCGCTGGCAGGACTGTTCGCCCATTTGAATAGGAACGCGTGCTTCATCGTGCATGTCGTATAGTTTATGATAAAACCTCGGATTTCGAACGTTTCTTTTCGCTGCTTCTATTCTTTTTTCCTCGTTTCTATTCCTCACTTGTTATTCATCATTGCACCATCGAGAATAAGAGTGTTCTATGTTTTTTTTTTGCCAAACCCTTTGGCCTGTTTTCCGGACTATTTTTTATGGATGATGAGCTTTGTTGACGGTTTAATGACTGCTACATTACTATATGCTGCCGCGCAATTTCGACCTGGTTCTCACGATAAACAATTCATAGAAAAGCTGCACGCCTACCCTTTATTGACGAAAGAGATCAATAATGAATTCATAGAAATATCGAAATGTCGATGTGCCAATAATGTATAGGGCTACTAATTAAGCAGTAATTGATTTTACTCGCATTAAATCGATAGACGGAAGTGAGAGGAAACCGGCAAGAGTCGAAATACTACTATTTTAGAGGGTTTCAAGACACTGGATCATCGGACCAATCCCTTTACCAGCTCAAGCAAGTTCTGGAAGTTGTTTTGTTATAAGATTCAGGTAGAAGATTAATTAGTCCTTGCGTTTTATTTGTTGTTACAGTTACTGTAGTATTAGAAGTAAATCTAGTTGCATAGTTAGGGAAATAGTACTAAAAGTATTGTTTTTAGTCCGCAAAAAAAAAAAAAAAAAAAAAAAAAATTTAAATAAATAAATAAATAAAGAAAATAAAAGAGTCAAGAAACAAATGGATAGGTGTAGCTACAGAGGGATGGATCAAATATATCCAGTATGTTATCCCTCTAACAAGTGGTGAACAATCTTGAAACCATATCCGTCTCGGGTCACTGCGAAGTATCGAATAACCCAAGTAATTTTGAAGCAATTTAATATCAAACAAACTGCTATCTTCCATCGAACTAAATCGAAAAGTTCAATATTCGAAAGCTCTAGTATACTCTAGAGTGTGAGGATAATAGTAGTACTAATATCCACAAAGCTTTACAGACAAAAGTGACCACAAATACCCCGTTTATATTCGTTAAATACCGAGACCTTTAAAATCAAGGACGAGTTCGTCATCTTCCTTGCTTTGAGAGCTGGGGGTGCTGCCAATTGATTGAGGTATAGGCGGGAGTATCTGGGGCCCCAATGCCAGCGAAATGAGTGTCGATATCCCTTTGCCTGTAACCTTTCGTCCAGCAAGCTTATTAGCGGCGACCACGAATGTGGCCAGCCAGAGGAACCACCGCGCGTTTCGAGTCGTCTGGGTTTCGTCATCGGCCCTTAAGAAGTAAGACGGATGAAAACTCTGTACAGTGGTGAAGCTGTGGCCGTTATCATGGCCGCACCACAAGATTCCCACTCGCTGAGACGCCCGAACATAGTGCTTCCGGCATGCATTTATAATTCCTTTCTGGTCGCATTGGCATACTAGGACCACCTTCGGCCTTAGTCGGCAGAACCGTTCAGAAACACATCATACACTTCTCCATCGTTCTCATCCTTTCCCAGCCCTCCGGGTCCTTACGTCATCGCCAAAGACATCTAAAAGGGCAAATATACATAACTATAGTGTTATATGTATCCCGTTTTTTTTGAAACTTATTTCAGAGCCATGTTAATGCGCGTTAAGGTATTATCCTCTTTTTCCCGCCGGGGATTCCGAGGATTTCCTAGAAGGTGTGCTTATATTCCCTTCCGCTCGGTTCTAGTAGGATCACGACGATGTCATCATAACCAGTATTTAATGATAGGCAGTTTTGAAGCTCGCGGCTATTGGCCCATAGATCGTCCATTCTCTAAAATCGGGGTTAAGTGGCTACTAACAATTCTGGCACCTCAAATTCCAATAGTACATTCAAACAGAGAACTCTCTATATAGCCGTCTTTAAGCAGCTCGCAGTCGAAGGATACCTTTGCCATTTAGGAGATATAACTATAATAGGTTAAGTTTCTTTGGATTTTTGAAAAATAGAGTTCTAATACTAAGGCTTAACATATTTTTACCATTTATACAATTTGCTAGAGATAGGGCTAGATACATATATAAAATATACCCATATTCTCCCTTTGTATCTACTCCACCTCTTTTTTTATTCTGTACCCTATATTGCATTGACAAGGCTGCAAGTAGTATAACTGTATTTAGCGGTGCGAGGTTCCTATTCGCTTAAGCGCGAACATCAATACTGCGTCTGTATCCAATTTATAAGCCCATGAAAAAAATGTCAAAGAGGTGAATTATATTAGCACTCAGCTGCACACCTCAGGGTACTTCTGGCTCGATATGTGGAGACTCGAGGCTGTATATGGAAATTCGGGTCAATACGTTACGCAACTTGTACACTCGAAAATGACAAAGGGCAGCCGGGGCATTCTAGTCAATGCACTGTAGTCTTTTGTATAAAAACTCGTTGTAAGATAGAAATTGGTCACTTGCATCAGGCTTACAGCACAGGATTTGTAATAGGTGTAATATAAGTGGGGATTTGTTTGCAAGAGCTGGCTCTTATCTAGTATTCGTGGTGTTATACTGTATATTACTAGTTGCTCGTTATTTTTTTACAGGACAATACGTCTTTTTACCGTAACAGATACTACGGCCAGAGAAGCTTAATGAAATCTACCATCGAATGCATGAGGAAGATCAAAGCGTCGTATTATATGGAATCTTTGGTATGGTAAAGGGAAACTTATCGAAGTTAGGAGGCCGTCGACCGCAAGCACGCCTGAATACAGACCAATAGAACTAGTTATTTGTTCTGAAATTTTAACGGAAGAAGTAATTCTCGAACGCAGTAGGCTACTGAGTTCAAATGCATGCAAAGAGCTTCATGAGTCATGGATCAGGTAATGATATGTCGGAAAATCTAGTCATTAAAGGTAGTCATAAAGCTATTGACCTGGATGACGGAGGTATACAAAATACTATAGCTTTCTTTTTTTCGAATATCTTGTTCTATAGTCACCGCTCCAAACGAAATAAAACAAAAGAAGGGGAAAGCTCGTAGGGTAATAAATACTACTTATAAACGCGAGGTAAAGCTATTGAGATACTACTGCTAAGCCGTCTACGCTTGGTAAAGGAAGTTATAAATCAAATAAGAACGATTATTCAATATGGAGACAATAGAAGCGATTGATCCCTTGCGGCATTGACGGGACGGTGGCGTACAAAGTGTTACTTACCAATACCAGAGGTTGCCCTTTCAGCTTCGCGCAGACATTCAAGCGCGGCAAATGGCCTCGGCGTTTGCTTGCTCGGGCTTGTGATTAAGTGGAGACGCAGGGATACAAATCAACGAATGAGAATGGTAGGAATTTTTTGAAGCCTACAGCCGGCCAGCCTCGTTTCCCGCACCTTTTTATTATAAGATGGCGGATGACTCTATTGTTCTATCCAGCGCTGGTAGCTACGAGAAACGTTTACTTCATTGAACGATTATTATTTATTTATTTTTTTTTTTAAAAAAAAGGAAAGAGAGCAGGTTTTGATATTCTCCTCAGTACGGCCGGGCTCATCCAGGATGGCAAACAGATACAACGCAAACGAGATAGCCTTTAACATCGAACAGGTCAGCAGGTATACCTCGGAACATAATCTCGACGACTGTGTTGTCCGCAGCCGAGGAGGACCTGCCACCAAAGTTCACCTGCAAGCGCTATTAGAACACGGTCGGTCGATCGACGCTACCGATTTGGAGATAGATAACTGCCTAGAGTTAGCGATTGGGTCTGGCGACCTGGTTATCATACTCCAGGAGCCCAGTGAAAGGGAGTCCGAGGATGAGTTTGTGACATTTTGGAGTCTGAAGTCGATAACACCTTAAACGCTGTACACGAGACTCTCGGATACGCCTTCAAGAACCAGCGCGATATTTTCAATACCGTGGTTTTAGATAGTCGACCGTTGCGGCCGCGTTCCCAAAGAGAGGATGATGCCAGTATCCACGGCAAAAAAACAATGTTGGAAAACGACAGGAAAGCCTATGCCGTGCTTAACAGAACTTTAAACGAACTCAAACCAAAGGTTATTCTCGTCTGCCATTGCGACTGGGAGGGGGTAGACAACGGCATGGAGAGGATGCTGTGTTCGTCGAAGGATCAAATTGGGTCCCGACAGAGGTGGACGATGCCCAATGGCCACGAAACGACAGTTATCAAGAGCTTCCACCGGGGCAGTTCCTCTGGAAGGAAGATGAGGAGATTGCGGAACTTTTGAGGTTCCTATTCGAGGCTACGTTCGTGATTGCGGCGAACGAGCTCGTTGGTCGCCGTTTCGTGGGCAATGGAGTATACACTCTCAAGGCTGACATCGAGGCGAGCAGAAGGGAATCGTTCAGAAACATGTTTCGTAGATATTGAAACCTAAGACTTCGCGTACCATTGGAGTTTTGGGTGTGAACTCGGGATGTTCACATACGCACATTCCAGGGATTGCCGGTCGCAAATTGCGTGGAATCCGAAGCATCGTTTGGTCATTAGAGGAAAGTTTGATCGAGACTATACTGTGCGGCGATATAGTAACCAGAAATGGGCATGTATTTAACTTCAAATAGAGTCAATGTATTCACAAAGCAAAAATTATTAAGCGGTAATATTTATATACGCAAGCTAGACTACCATAATGTTAGCAGTACTATGTTTACTTTGAAATGACCTATAGAAGTGAGAAATAGTTGGGAAAGTAAGGAGAATTATTGTTTTAAAAAGCTTTGAAATACAGAAGTCTCTCTTGCCAGAACGACTAAATGAACGAATGAATAAGAAAGGGGATTGGATCGAAAAATATGTAAGCAAGTCCATCCTTTCAACAACTATCTAAGCAATGAGCAATATGTAGACATGAGCCAGCGGTTATATCTACCGCAACGGGCAAATATGACTTTAGCAACTTAGTCTCGACCAAACTCCCTTTTTCGAATATTGTCAACCGGTAGTGCGTGAATCCCTCCGCGTTACAGATTGCGCAGCGCTTGCCTAAGATGATTAAGTGTTGGCAATTCATCCCACTTAATCAGTCGTGCGCAAAGCCGCAAAGGCATCGATAAGTCCATCGGCTTCATTCTCTAACGCTAGCGCTTTGGATCTGAGATTATTTAGACCTGTGCCTGTAACCTCCTCCCAGCCAGTTCGTTTGCAGCAACCACAACGTCGCCCTGAATAGTTCCCGCCGTGCTTGCTGTACGGACCTCGGTACATCTTTCGCCCTGCGAAAGTAAGAAGGGTGAAAGCTCTTGACGATCGTCATTTGGTGCCCATTCTCGATATCCCCAGTAGCGGGGTTCTTATCTCCTACTAACCCTCCAAAGAGCTTCCCACTTGTTGCAACGGAAGAGCAGAAACCTTGGGCATGCCATTCTGTATTCCATCCCTGTCACACTGACAGACGATGACCACTTTCGGCTGTTTGAGATATACAGCGTCGACAAATGCGGTGTAAGCTTCGCTGTCGTTCTCTGCCCGTTCGGTCACTGACTCTTTACGTCGGCGGTGATCGGGTCGAAACGAACGAATGTCGATGACGCTTGTATTATATATATCGCGCCGACCCTTGAAGGCAAACTTGAGAGCGTCGTTCACGCAGGTGGAGGTATTTTCCCCATCTTCCTCGACAAGTTCTTCGAAAGAATTAATCCATTCCCTCCCGCATGGCTCTAGCAGGACCACAAGCAGATCTTCAAAACCCGTACCTAAATGGAGAGCATTCTCGATTTCCAGATCGTTTACCCCGAGAGAATATCCGTACTGTTCGATTGGCCACAGGTGGCTGTCGACAATGGTTTTACCTTGGCTGCCGATAGTGCAAGACGGCAGATTACTGTACGCTTGGCCATTCCGAGAACGTCGTAGATAAAGCGTATGTTCTCCATATTGCAACTCGTCGTAGGCTAATACTTTTCACCTCTGCTTTATATTTACCTTTGAAATAAAACAGTATCTTGAGATTCATCATGGTCTTCTCATAGGCATGCCCTGGTGGGAGTCAAGCCAGATATAAATACGAATTCATCCTATCCTACTGTCTTACCTCTATAATACATCCCATGCCTACATCGGAGATAGCAAGGCTGTAGTATAACTTGCGTTCATTGGCTCGACATCCTATTCGTTGCGCGCGAGCCTCAATACTGCATCGGCCTCAAATCACAAGCTCATAAAGGTTGCCAAATAGGAATCACAGCGGCGCTAAGAGGCGCTTAGCTGCACATCTCATGCATCCCTAACGTATATAGAAGCTCATGTCAATACTTACGCAGTAGCAATGCAGACTTGTACATACATGTGTACACCATTTGCTGCCGTTTAGTTTCTTGCAAGGTAAAAGATTCTTTCCAACGCAATAGATCCTATAGGTGTGTAGAAGGCTGCCGAATAATAATACCTCATTGAATGGACGAGCTTACAAGGAAGACTAGAACATAGGGAATATTCGAGGCTGTAGGTAGAAACCTATAGATGTTAAAAATTCGGTATCCTCAGTGCACTCTAGACAATGAATGCAATACAACGATATCAGGTTTTTCATTCTTATATTTCGAGAAAATAGTCATCTTTCAAATACATCAAGAATTATGAGCTCAGATTCAAAGGGACATCTTATGAATCATTAATAACACTAATATTCTTATATCAAGGATTTTGAACCCACTATACTCCATATATCGCAAGGCTATCGAGACAAGCATATGCACCTATTGCACGGGGTCGAGCGCGAAACAAGAATTACCTTATTTAGCGCCCTGTCACATGACCTTTCAGAGCCTCCAAAAAAATTTTTTTTTTTTTTTTTTTAAGCTCCTCGCTTTTCCCCTTTGAATTGCTTGTCCTCCGGTTTTCGCATATCCGTCTTTTTTTTTTATCCTGCTACAAGTTACAAGTACAGTACAAAACTGTTCATCGTTCGTACTCAGGAACTGGGTATTCTTTTCAATCAATCTTTTACTGCATTTCTTTCTATCGTGTACCTCATATAAGCTGCCCTCCCTCTTAAGAGCGTTAGTGTGTGGGATTTTTTTTAACGCTTTGGCTCCTTCCTATCTTTGCTTTTATCTACTGTTTTTCATCCCTTGTTTTTCCTATTCTTGTCCTCTCCCCCTTGCTTGTGTTCCCACACTGCCGAGCACGACATCGCAGCCGGAATCCGCCACCACCATCACCCACCAACCCCCACCGCCTCTCTCCTTTTCTCTCCGTCTCTGCCAGCAGCTTCTTTTCTCGACATTCCTTTCCTGTCAAAGCAAGGATTCCTCACCATTATTCATCCTACGCCTATCGATCTCCAACTCTCGTTTCGTCGTTTCATCGTGATTATTTGCGTTCATCTTCGAATAGGTCCTTTGAGGTCTTTTTCTCTTAACCGGTAGCGAATCGCCGAGCCTTTCGAAAGCTAGCGACTGTCACTCATCATGGAATCTGGATGCGGTTCAAGCAGCAATCAGGCGAGCTCGTCGAATCCTACCGACCCTTCCCCAGGCACATCTGCTGCTCCGGAGACGGTAAGCCATGCGACCCAGACCGACAGTCCCGCTGCCGAAGGCTCCTCAGCTTCATCAAGCGCCGACGCTCCCGGGGAATCCCTTGCCGATGCGACAAAGTCTACCAAAGCGACATTAAGTGCCGCAACGGGTACCGAACAGCCAGCAACGACGATGACCGGAGCCTTACCCTCGAACCAAGGTTGTACCCGATTCCGGAAGCCTTTTTCTTGGTGATGAGCGGGATGGATTTATACTAACTTATTTTTTAACCATTTAAATTTTCTAGAGCCGCCTTCAGCAGACCAAGCTGCCGCTGCCGATGACAAGACCGCTTCTACTGACGACGCAGACGCGGAATCGAAGTCTGACGATACCGAGAAGGGCGATATCAACTTTAGATCGAGCCAGAAGAGCCAGAAACCTGGCCCTTCGTCTTCGCTAACGGCTGCCGAGTGGGACGGTGGTATGGATAAGGACGATGTCCGGCCGACTTTGACCCGAGAACGACGAAGGCGAAGATGAAGAGGAGTTGGAAGAGGTGACAAAACCGGACGAGAAGGTCGATCCGGAGTCTAAAAGGCGGAGAAAGGGAAGGGTAGGGCCGTCCCTGTCCAGGCACCGAAAGACAAGAAGAGAAGCCCGCCAAGAAGGAAGTCGATAAGAAGGACTCCGATAAAAGGGACGAGGAAGAGAAGGATAGGAAGAAGAAGCTACGCCTGATAGATTTACCTTTGGATGTGTTACGGGAGATTATCAGAGAGGTGAGTCCAGATATATCTTGCGACACAATTTCTCCACCATTAATCTGTCTGCAGGTCACAAACACTACCGATCTATGCTCGCTCTCCCTCACACATTCTTCCCTGCACGCCTTGGCCATACCGCACATATACTCCCGCTTCGACATCGTGTGGCCGGATATGAACGTCCATTCGACCGAACGGGTGTGGACGCCCTCACGTATGGCCTTGCGACGTTGGTGTCGCCAAAGAACTCCTACGCTAGGTACATACGGAAGTTCTCGCTTGGCAACGGACCCAAGGATTGGGTCAACGAGTACCTAATTAGCAAAGAAGGCGGCAAGATGCTCGGAACGTTGGTCAGCCTTGCCATATACAAAATGGAAGCTCTGGAGACGTTCAACTGGGACATGCCACCGGTGTACTACGCGACGTTTGGATGGCGCTACACGAGCTCAAGACTGTCAAGAACGTACATGTACGGTGGCACGATAACACACATACCGAGGTAGTAGGGTCGCAGGATCCTTCGAGGAGGGTCGAGTCACCGTGCTTCAGTGGGTTCAAGGAGCTCAGGAGCATCAGTGCCCTCGATGTCGATGAGGTCAGGTACATGAGGGAGATTGCCACAGCTATCGAGAACAGCTTTTCGACGCTACGGGAACTCCGACTTGGTGTTGCCGTCCATGCCCAAACGAAAAAGTGGGTATTGGACGACGAGAACAGTGCCAGCAGTAGTCAAGACGGTGCGGGCGAAGGAGGGATAGTGGGCATTGCGGTTGGAAAGGTGTGTGATGTGAAGCGGCGGCCGAATAGACCACCCGGGGATAACGCCGCGACGTCAGCCTCCCAAGCAACGGGCAACCAGTCGCTCACGCAAGAGCAGCTTGCGGCGGCTCTACAAAGCCAACAACAACAGCAACAAGCCCAACAGGCTCAAGCTCAGGCTCAGGCACAGGGACAGGCGCAGCCACAGCCGGTGCAAAGTTCAAATGAGCAAGCTGCTCCAGCTACTGGCCCTGCAAATACGGCTGGAGAAGTTACAACTACAAGTACGCCTGCTGAGGCTACTACCGCGGCACCAGGTACTGTAGCTCCTCCAACAACGACGGCAGCTACGGGCACGACAACCACTAGTGCGGCGACCCCGTCTGAACAAGCATCAGAGTCACCGTCGGATGAGCAACCCCTAGCAAGCAAGCAGCTGAAGCTGGAGACGCTAGAGTTAGAAAGGGTGCCTTTGTCGACACGAGTTCTGACGAAGGCCTTCGATTTTACGAGCCTTGTTAGCCTGACATTACTAGGCTGTGGAAATCACTCCAAGCTCTTCAAGATGTTGCGTCGGAAGTACTCGCCGTTCCCCATCACGGATAAAGCTACTCCGGCGTCTTCATCTGCTACCGGTGCAGCTGTTTCGAAAGCGCCTTCAGGCCCGCCACCTGTGCCGAACTACAAACTCAAGCTGAAAAAGCTTCACACGGATAATGTTTCTCCCGCCCTTCTCTCTTTCATTAGTCAGACGCTCGCTCCGAACACCCTCGAGACCCTTTTCCTACAGGAGCACCAGGATAATGAGTACACCACTACGACGGTCACGATCCCGCTCTGCCGCTCAGACGCCACCGGCTTTCTCTCAGACGTGTGCTCATTGATTCATACGTAGAAAGCCCCGAAACACCGCCACCAAGCCCGAACGCACCGCAGGCCCCACAGTAGTGACACGCAAGTCTAAGTGGAGGTTCACCCGCGAGACACTGACCTTCATCGCCGAGAGAATGCCAAATATAAAGGAAGTCGGATTCGCGATCGACTACAAGGACTGGCACTTCTTCCTCACGCGGCTGCCGGAGATGACGAGCCTCCGGAGCTTATATATCCCGCACGTTATATTTCTGCCGGCGGCGACGTGCACAACCCGGAGCGCCAGGCCGAAGAGATGGCGATGCAGATAGTGGATGTAGTCACCCTCAGGCCTGAGTGCGGCGTTTGCTACGTGGGCATACTGAACAAGTGCTTCGAGCTGCTGGAGAGCGATGAGTCGGCCGCGAACTCGGGGTCCGGCTCGTCGGCGAGCGGATCGGGTAACGCGAATGCGAACGCTTCGACGGCGGGTGCTGCTGGCGGAAATGCCGCGCAGGCGGGCAACAATGAGTTTCGGACGATGACGACGACGACGATGACGACGGAGACGATGACGATAACGATGACGATGCAGATGACGACGATGACGATGACGACGATGAGGCGGACGATACGGAGGATGCGGAGGAGGCGGAGGAAGATCAGGAGTTACTCGACGGGGAGGCCGCTGCGGCTGCCGCCGCAGCCACGCAGCTAAGGACGACGATGGCGATGGCCCGGCGGAGGGCAGCGAGGGGAAAAGCAAGAGGGTTAGGGTTAAGCACCGCGAGATCCTGTTCTACGAAGACAAGGTGGCCGTGTTTAAGGCAAGGCACGCGAAGCTCTGAAAAAAATTACAGACTGGTTATCTTCTAAGAAGTTGCATCTGGTGTTCCTCCTTTTCTTTTTTCTTCCTTCGAGATCAGATTCAATATATGGCTTCGAAGGATTTTATTGTCAATGTTACTTATCGATTTGTTCTTTGTTTATTATTCCCTAGTTTTGTCTTTGTTTCCCCTCTCTTCTCTTTTGCCTTGGTTTCACGTGTTTCCAGTCGGTGGAACTTGGAGTTTTTCTTATTATCAAGAATAGCAGTATTGCTATCATTATTATTCGTTACTCTCCTGAACACGATCTTAGGTTTGCAAATTAGCTTGCCCCTCGATATCTTATCACCTAAGTTTCATCTTCTGCTTTCAGCTCCACTCAGATAAGTCTCTTAATTAGGCTTCACTATACATACTTTTCAGTTTATTCTTTACGAATTCTTTTTTTACTCCGGCCCTAGGCGTCTTTTTATCAAGACCACAAGTTTACCCGAGGTGGATGAAGGTCTTGTTTCGTTAGCAATATATTTAGTCTTTTATCATTTAACGAACTATCTCAGCATTATGACAATGGGTGTAGAGTACGTATTGGAGACATGTCATGATCAAGAGATTTTCGGTTAAACCACTAGCCGTGAGATGCGGCATTGCCATGTATCTTCCATGGCGTTTTATATTGATCCTTTTGAAAGTCGTCTATGGAACTAGTTCTCCCGTTACCTGATTGACCATAGCCATTTAAAATCCATTAAAAAAATACAAAATAATCCCCCAACCGTCTAGCTATCGATCTCCATCCCCTCCCCCTGCGCGTCCTTCTCGTCCGAAATATCCGTAACGGTAAGTACTTCCTGAACTCCCTAGCCGGCGTGATCTTCTCCCTCAAATACGCCGTCGTGCCCTTCTCAAACTTATAGCTGATCTCCTTCGGAACCCTCACGTTCGGCTGGATGTAATTCTCAGCAGCGTCGCTTTTTCTTCCGTGATTATAGTAACGTCGACGTTACTACCCGATCCTAAATCGTTGAAAATACCCGCTAGGATAGCCTCGGACGCGAGTTCGACGGCCGCGTCGCGGCTCATGTTCTTCTGCCACTTCGTTTCGAAGACGGACATGGCGGCGAGGGAACCGGATCCCATGGTTACGTAGGGGAGTTTATCGGTGCTACCGTGCGCGTGGACGGTGAATAAGTGCATACCCGTCGGGTCGACGCCGGCTACGACGAGGTAGGCGCCTATATGCCCCTGGTAGCGGAATAGATGCTGCTTTAGCATCGTCATGACGGTAACGACGCGGGGTTTGCGGCCCGTGGAGAGGGAGTGGAGTTCGAGATTGGAGGAGATTATCGCGGTTGTGAATTCGGTGTCTGCGGCGGTGCCGGCGCCGGCGCACCAGATTGTTGGGGAGATGTAGTGGAGCTTTTCGCAGTTTTGTCGGCGACGATGGGGCCGGAGGTGGCGCGGGTGTCTGCTGCTATCTGTTGGTGGTTGTTAGAGGAGGGTGGGCGATTGTGTGGAGCGGGGAATGGGAAGGGATATTAGATAAAGTATTAAGCGTTGAGGTAGTAGAGGGGAAGACGAGGAAAGTGTGAGGCAGAGGTAGTGGATTGTGGGTTGACGTACGACGACGCCTTTATCGAAGATGCAACCGACGATGGTGGTACCGGTGCTGGTAGCCTACAGGGAAGAAGCTCGTTGTTAGCAAAGTCAAGGAAGCTTAAGCAGTACAGAAATTGACCGGAGGAGCTGGGTACGAGCTAAAGCACTACTAAGCAATGCTCGGGCTTCGAGGAGGAAGCTATACCTTTGGCGGAGGATGACCAGCTTTGGCGAGAGCTGCATTCCTGGTATGGTTTGAGAAGTCGAAGCCAGGCATGCTTGCGGTCTCTGCTGTTGAGCGAAGGAGAAGATGTTTACTTGGAGCTAGCTTAGAATAATGTAACCGTGGTGGGGTTTAGATGTCTGGTTGGTTGACCACGGTATGGAGGTGAGATAGAAGTGGAGGGAGGTTTAGTGGGAGGTTTGGTTGGAGCTTGGAGAGAGCTAACAAAGTTGACGCGGCGTTTGTAAAAAGCAGGGCACGCCCCTATATGCACGCTCTCGACCCTGATTACGTAATATTTTGATGCTAGTTGCTTTTTTTTCCCTTGGCCGTTCAGTCGCGTCTACCCAAAAATTTTTACTGGGGAAACCATTTTTGCACTTTCTTTTTCCTCCCATACTTAGTTAGACTCACTAAAAATTTCAACACCTACCACTTTTAACATCATCAATCATCTTCCTCCCCCCCATCCTTTCCCCTCTCTATACCCATCTCCCTCCATCTACTTTATATCATCTCGTTCATTATATCGTCACTTTCTTTATATACTTGTTAGCTCTGCTTTTATATATAAAGGTATCCTTAAAATTTAATCGACAGTAGACCGTGAAAACCAGCCTCCTTTGTTTTTGTTCGTGGCCGACCGCCTTGTTCTCCGTCCTCGCGAGGACGTTCTTTTCATCGTACGCCATGGATTTCCGATCGCCAGGTTCCAATCCGTTCGGGTGTTGAATCCGCAACAAAGCGCCCCATCTGCATTCAGCCAGACCGCCGTACAGCAACAGCAGCAGCAGGCGCGCAGAACCAAGGAGGACCCCCGCAGCTACAAGTCGGCCCGGAACTTGACGAAGTGCAAACAGAGGTATGGATCACGGCGCACCAAGGATGAGATTTAATAGGTGTCAAAAATGCTAATACTCTTTCTTACGATGTCGCAGAACTTCGCATTCTAGGAATCGCCGGCGATACAAAAGTCAGACTATTCCAGGATGGATTCAACGAACAGAACATGCCGATTCCTACGGCGTCGCTCCTGGCAATTGCTTCGAAAAGGGGACTAGTTGCGGCAGCTGGACCTAGTTGTATGAACTACCAAAATTTCTCTCCGTGATATTCCTCTTGATCGCCTCGTACTAACGTTTCTTCCTCATTCGCAGCATTCATCCTCTCAGAAACGTCGAAACTACGGAGCACATACGTCAAAATGCCTAAGCGGCCCGACGGATCATCTCCCATAGCCGACTTTCAACCACAGCTCTCGCTACCGTACCCACAAAAATATCGCACGTCGCTTTCACCGCCGACGAGAAGTACCTGCTTCTAGGTGCCTCTGCTGGCGGGATAGCTGTCTACTCGGTCGACAGCCTGTTAGCCGGAAATCAATCAACCTCTTCGAACTACCTTGCGACCCTATCATCGATATGAAACCGATCCCGACGGTGGAGAAGGCGGATTTAGTGTGCGTTCTGACGGGGCCAGGGTGGGCCAACCAGGGCAAGTTAACATGGTGGACTTGACGACGAAGCAGATTCAAAAGAATCTCAAGAGCGGCGTGACGGCGATTTCTTGGAGCCCGAAGGGAAAACAGATCGTCTGCGGAGGGATCACCGGAGGTCTCTGCTGGATACAACCCGACGGCCAGAATAAAGGCGAAATTCCAGGTGTTCCGGGGGTCGAGAACCATTTCGTCTCGTCTTTGCTGTGGATAGAAACACACATATTCTACGTCGTTCACACGCCAGCAATCTCTGCGCCGCCTACCGTTGAGGACTCTCCGGACAACAATGCTGTCCACCACATCCTGCAACGGTCCGGCCAGCAACACAATTTCAACAAGGTCTTCGATACCGTCTCGCCCTTTGGAATGAGCTGGCGCCCTACTTCTCATACCTTCCTACATCTGAGGAACTGGCCACCGAAACTCCAGGATCTCATCATCATGACGAATACGTGTTCGACCGACGTTGGTATCGTCAGCCGATTCTCCGGAACGAATTTCCAGCCATGCTCCATTTCAAATGATACCAGGCGAGCGCAGCTCCCTTGGACGCTAATAATAATGATACTTCCCCAACAGGCCTTGCCGTCGACCTTTCAGTTACGAAATCCGAGATTCCAGAGAATGCAATCTATGGTAGCTCCGTAGAAGCTTGTATGGCGACGCCGGCCGTGATGATCCTAAATAATGCGGGTATCCTCCTGGCCTATTGGTTTATATACGAAGACGCCGTCCGCATGGAGTCCGAAGCCGGAGCGTATCCCGGCCTCATCGCTTACGGCGGCGGACAACAACAACAGCAACAGCAGAGCGTTCCGCAAACCCCAGCGCGGCAAACTTTCGCCGCAGGCGCTTCACAGACCCCTGTGGTATATCCGCGTTCGGATCCAGTACAACCCCTACTTCGGCGCCAGCATTCGGCCAACCAGCACAGATGGGCGGAGGCATGTTCGGCAAGGCTTTGTCTTACGGAAGCCCTCAAACACCACAAACAGCAACTGCACCCGCTTTCGGTGCGCCAACCGCGCTGGTGCTACTAGACCTGCGTTCGGATCGCCAGCGGCTTTGGGCGGCAACCGTCCTGCTTTCGGCTCGACAACCGCCATGGGAGGTGCCGCTCAGCGCTTTCGGCAGCACAAGCGCTCTAGGAGGAAGCGGAAGCGCTGCACACCGCATTCGGTAGTGCCAGTGCGTTTAGGATCTGGTGGCGGTTTTGGTGCCTTTGGAAAGGCAGCTGGTACCGGTGGCGCAACCGCATTCGGCCAACCTTCAGCGTCGGCGGTGGTGGCGCGAGCGCTTTTGGCCAACCTTCACAGTTGGGAAGTGGTGGATCAGCCTTTGGGCAGCCATCAGCGCTTGGTAGTGGCTCTGCGTTCGGTCAGCCCTCGGCTCTTGGAGCGAATAAACCTGCTGGCGGCGCATTTGGAGCACTCGCTGCTCCTGCTCCTGCTGCTGGTGGCGCTGCGGGTGGAGCCGGAGGATTTGGTCGCTTCGCTTCCGGTGGTGGTTTCCTTGCAGCTGCGGGCGGTCAACCGCCGGCAACGCCGTCGTTCTTACAGGGTGGAGGGACATCGGCATTTGCTTCTTCGAAGCAAGACGACAGTTTCAGTGGCCTGGGAGCGAAGCAGCAACAGCAACAGCAACAACCGTCCGCCTTTGGCGCGCCAGCAGCATCAGGCTTCGCGCTTAAGAGCACATTCGGCCAGACGGCGACACCGACAACACAAGCTCCTGCTGCGCAAACCACAGGCAGCGGAGGCATATTTGGAGGATTCGGATCCAGCCTCGGTGGCGCTTTAGAGAAACCCGGCGCGGCGACGATACGGAGGAAGACATGGACGACGAAGAAGAGGAACCGAGGAAACCGAGAGATGGGCCGTCCGGCGCGACAATGTTCGACGTTGGTGCGGCCATGCGTGGAAAAGAGCCTGCTACACAGCACCTGCGAACGGCGCTGCTACATCAACTGTACCGGCTACTGGTCTCTTTGCCAACGCTCTGGCCCAGAAACAACAGGCGTCGGTTGCGTCACCAACCGGAAGTGCATTTGGAACGGGACTTTTTGGTAGTGCCATGAAGCAAAATCAAACCAGTCAGCCTGAACAAAAGTCGGCTTTTGGAGCACCCGCTGCCACGACTCCAACTGGAAGTGCCTTTGGAACTGGTCTTTTCGGAAGTGCCCTGAAGGCTAACGATAGTAAACCTGCTGGCGGCTTTGGTGCGTTCGGTAGCCCCAACAAACCACATCGTCGTTTGGTAGCCCTGCTGCGGTTAAATCCCCAGAAGCCACCAGCGCTTTTGGTGCACCTACCAAACCTCCATCCTCGTTCGGTGGGGTGTTTGCTGCAGCAGCGGCTCAGAACGAGAAGGCCAAGTCCGCCGATTCCCTCTCAGCACCTAAAGAACAACTCCAGAGCAAATCGATCACGCCGACACCTGAGCCGGAGCCGCTGCCTGAAGTTAAAGAGGCATCAAGTAAGGGACTTCCGGATGACTCCGACGATGAAGCCGATAGCGGTGCTGGAGCCGATGCAGGAGACGCGCCTCTCCCGCCTGACTTTACGACAGATAGGTCGGCGAAGGCCGGTTGGGGATCTGGAAAGATGGCATTGCCGACGGCCGCAGCGAAAACACCAGCCGTTACGTCTCCGCCCATCAAGAAAGAAGCTGAAGAGGCTCCGCTCCCACCAGATTTTACGACGGATAAGACCGCGAAAGGAGGATGGGGTGCTGGAAAGATGTCTCTACCGACTCCCACGCCCGGTACGCCACCCGTCAAGAAAGAGCCAACGCCCACACCACCGATTAAGAAAGAGCCAGAACCGACGCCACCGCCCTCAAGCTTATTCTCTTCCGTTAAGAAGGAAGATTCCTCGCCGAGCGTTAGTAGCGTGCTGAAGACGACTCCGAGGCGGGACCGGCAGAATAGGAGCATTTAATGCAAAGGGGAGAGCGTCGGCTGGTAAAGATAAAGATGAGAAGAAGAAATTTACCATGGCGGATGTCGCGGATGGGAACGTCACTCCGTTCTCCATTTTTGGTCAGGCGGTAAGCCGGCTACTCCCGCTGCTGCTTCGCCGTCTGCCGCAGGTGGCCTGTTCGGAGGTAAGAAGGAGGATTTACGGGATTCACCTTCCAGGAATATAAACCCGGCGATAGTGACGACGAGGAAGATGAAGAAGGAGAAGGTGATGAGTCTGGAGATGTGACTCGGGACTCCCAAGATCATGAGGATGGTGAGGGGGATGAAGACGAAGAAGGAGAAGAGGAGGAAGATGAAGGTTCTTACGACGAAGAGGAGGAAGATGCGGAGTGGATCGATAGCGCCGAGGGCTCCGACGCTGGTGGACAGGACTTCTCGGTCTCGCTCGCGGACATAAGGTCTCCTCCGGGCCGTCTATGGGCCGGTACAACGTCGGAGAATCGCCGCCGGCGCAGAAGCAAGCTCCTACGCAGAAGCCTACGAATCAACCGCCGCCACCTCTTTCACCCGTCAAGCAGAAATCGCCAGCGAAGCCGAAAGTGTCTTCTCCGTCAAACCGAGGGCTACGATGCCCGCGAAGTCATCGAGTGAAACTGCGAAGGAAGAGGCTGAAAATCGGGAGCGCGCGGCCAGAGAAAAAGCGGTTGCGGAGCAGAAGCGCATCGTCGAGGCTAGGAACCGCCTTATGGAGCAACAGCGTCTGCAGCGCGAGAGGGAGTTGGAAGCGGAACGTGCTAGGCGGGAGGAGCTGTTCAAGGAAGAGGCGGAGATTGTTGCAAAGGAAGAAGAAGAATACCGCGCTTTGCAAGGTCCTTTCAAGCCGTGCGAGGTTTTGCCTGAATTACCGTCGACCGAGATAACGCACCCTACTTTGCTTCGGTGAGTTTGATATTCTCTTTGTTTTCCATAATTTGAGAGGGAGGTGTGCTAACGTTGTTATTTAGGGACGAGATGCTTTATGGAAACGATCTACCAGTCTATTGACAGTACATAAAATCTTTTGGAGTTTCGGCGCGCGAACTTCAGGCGTACGTCACGTTCAACAAAAGATACGTCGCGGCTCACTGGACGAAATCTACGACGATGATGACTGTGGTATGAGCGTCGTTCCTACGCTCATACAGCACGCGGAGAAGGTCTTAGACCAGGTCAAGGAATTACAGGGCAAGGACAACTTTGGGAAGATCAACGTGAAGTTAACAAAATCTCTGCTGAGGGCGAAAAACGTAAGTGCCATTATCTATCTAACAGGTTCTGTACGGTTTGTTAATTGCTAACGATATTTAAACCTGTAGTCGAAGCTAAGTCGCAAGAAATCGCCTCCCTCATGCTCCTCGCACGCACCCCGCCATCGTACGCCAACTCCGCGCACGCCCCCTAACTATCGAACAGAAGAAGCAGCAGGACCGTCTACGCCGCAAAATTCCCCACGTCCGCCGTTTACTCCTTGATGCCGAAGAAACTTTACCATTTTGCAAGCCGCGTTGCCGGGCACAACAAGATCTACAAAACGAACAAGGGGAACATCAAGCCGCCGACTCACGAGGCCGTCCGCAATACTCTAAATAAACTAACGGCGTACGCTCGCCAGAAGCGCGACGATATCGATACGCTGGAAGAATCGCTGAGGAGGATGAGGATGAGGAGCACGAGCCCATGATGTCGCGCGGTACTACGCCTTCGGCGTCGTCGGTCCGTCGAGGAGTAATACGTTCACCAGCCCCGTCGCGGATCTACGCCGCTTAGGAAAGTCAGGGAAGGAACACCCATGAGCGCGCTGGTGGTACGAGTAGCCCGTCGCCCGCCGTAGTATGCAGAAGCAGGGTAGTTACTTGACGTCTGCATCCCCGAAACGTTCGCGTACTTCGAGAATACCCCGAAGGGAAAAATCACGTCTCCGGCAGCTTAATTCGACGACGACGATGATGACGAAGACGAAGACAAGGATGATGCTAGCAGCGTCGATACCGATGCGGAGCTGTATGAAGATCCCCTTGAGATGTTACTTCTACTTCTCTTGTTGTTGGTGTTGGTGTAGGTGGAGCTGGGAAAGCGTCTTTTCCTGCATTTTCGTCGTTTGATAGGCCGTGATAGGGAGAGGATTGAAGGGCGGAGGTCGTGGGTCGAGCAAGGGGAGCGAAAGCCGAAGAGGTTGAGTCTACTCAGGAAGTCGTTCTTGCGGGGTTGGAGGCTGAGGGTCAGAGTCCGCTGAGGAGGACGGGGACCGCGACCGATAGGGACTTTGCGTGGTACGAGGGCGATAGGAAGTTTAGGAGGGAAGCTAAGGGCAGGATGGCGAGGGTTTTCAAGAGGGTTGGCGTGGTTGAGACTATTATTCAATCTTGAACACTTTTTTATTTTTAATACCTTGTTGTTGTATGTGAATTGTTGTTAAACGGATATTATTATTACTACTGTTTGGCCTTATATGCCTTATTATAAGATACGACGAATGCTTTTTTTTTTTTTTCCTATTACGACAGTTAGGACGTCTTTCATGATTTTTTTTTCCTTTTTTTCCCTAGTTATACAATAGTACGTTGGTTGTTCTTAACAAGTGTATAATAATAAAACGAGCATGGTCCTTTTTATGTTTTTCCATTTTATACCGCTCCAAATCAATCGATATGCCAGTGCCTGTAAAAATAAATATATTCCCGATATGTATGACGTGAACATCGGCCATATTGGGCTTATCATCGCTTTTGAATCCTATATCAAGCCTTTTTATTAGTCGCACCTTCCAACTGTACGCTCCTCGCACTTCCTATCCTCTCCAATGCCATGGCAATCTTCAACTACTCTGCAACCGTGCTGCTCGCCGTGCGGACGATAACACCGTCGAATTTGGACTTGTGCGAATCTGCGATGCCGTCGTTTATACGTTCGGATGATGATTCCTGTTACTAGTATCAAGCACCAAAAAAAAAAAAAAAAAAAAAAAACCTAATATTACTTCCTAACAAACTATGTAGGAGAATGGTATACCTCGTGCGTCCTAGCACCGTTCCCAGTCCCATGTGTAACGCTACTAGAACTACTACTATAACTCTCTACATGATGACTATTACCATTACCCCATGGAGAAACTGGCGCCGCTATCACAGAAACAGCAGCAGAAGCGCCAAAGAAAAGAGCGAAAGCGAGGTGGGCGCGGTGGTGATTCTTCATCTTTCGTGCTTTTCTTGTAGTTCGTCGATGAACCGTTGGTGTTCCGCGGGTCGGTTGCGTTGTTATTGGTTTCGTTAGGAGTAGTGGGTTTTGGGTTATTAGCAGAGGTAGTTTTGTCAGGTTTAGGGGTGGAGGTTAGTTCTTTGCTGCTATTTCGACTGTGTTCTGAGTTGTTTATTATGGCGTTGAGGTGTGCCTTTGAGATGGCGGATGTGGCCATGGTTATGTGTGTTGATTGGGTGTTTTAGTGGTGTATGGTTAAGAGACAGAGAGTCAGGACGATGATGTCAATGTCGAGGTCTTCAGTATTGGTTTCAATTTTCCCTACGCCTACGTGTTAACATTACTAGTAGAGAGAAGATAACTTAAAATATTTTTGAATTAAGCAAAGTTTCCATTAATTTCTGAAGCTTAAAAAGGGGATATTTGTAACTGGTTTATCTTATATTTTAGATATTGGTTAGATATATCGGCGAAAGGGAAATGTTTACGCGTTTTAAGTACAAGTACGGCGGATTTAAGTTCGTAAGTTTTAGTAAAGTTGTTGATTGTTGAAATTGCAAAATATTTTAAGTTCTCATTTGTTAGGGATTCTGCGGTGATATGGATAGGTGTGATGTAGGGGATCTAGATTCGTGCAAGACATTGATATTGGAACTTTGTAGACTGTCGAAGTTTGTACTCAATGGCCGTGAGTCTAGATTCTCGTATGCTATCTTACACTCGAGTTGCAATGATTAACACCAATCTCCAATAGCACTAATCAATATCGTATTGTAAGTATACCCTATGACCGGAATTCGGCTGCACGTTCTAAACAGCAGGCTGAAGGATATTCATATAACGATCCCGGGGAAAAAAAGTAAATTATATACGCAACAAAAAAAGACACACAAAGGGCGTTAGGTGATTAACGGTGGAATACGATGGTAAAACATCTCTTACGATCCTCGATTGTAACGTATTCTATCTAGTGATCCAACTTCAAAATATCCCACATTAATACCCGCTGTATTGGCTTTGGCCGTAACTACCGCTTCCCAGTCTGCTTGCGCCTCGTGAGCCAGTCTGTTGTGGAATCACATCATTAGCGATAATTCGTTTCTCTCAGTATATTCAGGATTCAGTAAGTTAAGGTGAAACTTACCCTTCCAGAGCTTGATACGGCGAACTAGAATATCCGGAGCTACCACCGTATGACCTTCCCCTTGAATACGGAGAGGAAGCGGACTGTCCGCTTCTCAGGTATGAGCTCCTGGACATGCCACTGTCATAAGGGCTTGAGCTTGAGGAGTCGGAATTAGCGGCGGAAAGGAAGTCGCTGGCGTCTGCGTTGGACTGGGCTAATCCGTCTCCGGTAGAAGATTGGGAGCTTGAGCTACTTCTGCTATCGGAGTGCGATGAATCGCCAGAACCAGATGAGGATCCGTAAGAAGATAGACCACCGATGCTTCTATTGGAATCAGATGACCCTCCGGAAGTAGATGAAGACGAGCCGTATGAAAAGAGGCCGCCGCCGGAATACGCGGACGGTGGAGCAGTGGAAGCCGTGGGTTGGGATCCGATTCCAGGAGCCAGTAAACATAGTAGGCTCCCCAGGGAACGGAGCGGCTTCGGCGTCAGTCAAGTCGGATCCATCGTTAGCCTGGCCTCCCGCTGCTGTCGGCGTTGCTGATGGTGCCGGGGCTGAGATAGCCGTATACTGGATTTCCGAGCTTTCCGTTTCAGTGGGCTCTGGAGCAGCGGTCGAGGATTGGGTTACTTCGTTAGGGTAGAGGATAGCTTGTTCGTCGAGGACGTCGATGGCCGACGCGAGGTAGCCGGATAGGGAGAGTAAAACGACTGGTACGAGGATTCGAGTCATTTTTGTTGATAAGCTGATGGACCTTGGCAATAATCTTCAAGATGGGAAATATTTCATTAAGCCATGCCGCTCTATGTTTCGTTTTATTCAATACTTGCGATTATAATGGCAGTTATAACTCGACAGATGATCTAGAACAGTCGTGATAAACTTTGAGCAGAAAGTCAGTGCTGATCGCACTGAAGTCTAGACATCCATTTAAAGCTTTAAAACGAGATTGCTCGTCATGTCATACATTCATAGAGCATGATCATTCTATTCATTTAAACGGAATGGAGAATATGGAACTCGAAGTTATCTGATAGAACTCCTTATTGTATATCCGCTGTGAAATACAAACATGGCTTGTAAAAATGGAAACATGCATAATGAGTCGCGAACATTAAACCCATCCAAATCATATTAATATCGATATCGTCGAATACTCTTCAACCATATCGCTAATTATGTCCATGGAGAAATATTAGACCATCATTGCCTTTTGATCCAATCTATCTCCCCATCCCACATAGGATCAGCCTCGACTCTCGCCTCCGAAGCCGCAAAGCTGAAATCTTCATCCGGATCGTTCTCCTTCCTTAGCACCATTAACTCCTTCCTGCCTTCTGGTGTGATCGCTGAATACTTTTTAGGTGCTTTGTTCTCGAACGCATCGTTCATGAGGGGATTTTCGTAGGTAGTCGTTTGCTATCGTAGATGTAGATGAATGTTATGAAGCCGGTCAAGGTGACCATGGCGAGTATGATGAAGATGAGGAAGCGGCGTTGGGTGACGTTTGTAGGCATATTGAGTGGTAGCGAGGATGGCGACTGGGGATATTGTAAAGTCGGGAAAATGGAGTGTATATTTGAATTATGGGCAGTGACGACACTGCAATCGACAGGCTTTTAACGGCAAACAAGATTGAATCACAGCTACAGGCTATGAAAGAAATATACCCGAGCAGTTCCAGGCTCAATATTGGTGTAAGGACGCTTTAATATTCAAAGTAAACTTTGGTGATGTCTCAGCCCATGATCTAGGCGTACAGACGTTCCTGAAGGTCGGGGCACATGTAGGTTTTGACTTCCACCGAGTCTTCCAAATTCCGTAAATACAATGGATAATAGTGTTTAGTCCTGTTCGAGACTAAGAATCAGAGTAGGGATAACATCGTGAGTTGCTTGATCATGGATTTGCCAGGCTTTAATCGACGAAAAAAAAGTAAAATTAGGGAAGAGCCTCAAACTTCTTCATAAACACTAGACAATTCACATTTATATATATTCAAATCAATTACGCGGTCCAACCCGTCCATATGAGAGTAAGAACTATTAGAGGTGACTATAATGTCAAGGCTTGATACATGCTGAAAACTAATTCTCGATATAGATTTTAAACTCACGAATAGGATTAAACCGTGAGGGCCGAGATTGTCGCCTGACGTCTATCCCAATCGGATCCTTTAGATGGCAAAGCGCGAAGCTATCGTACTTTCGGAGGAGCTAGTAATAGCGAGAGATACTTAAAAGCCAGTCGAAGAAGATTTTTACAGTTTCGTTTCTTGTTCTGTAGTTCAGCTTCTGTTAGGATTAGGAGAATTGACGGATTGAATAAAAACTCCGAGCCAAAGGTGAGCACCAAAGGTCCTTCTAGCAAATCTCTAATATTCCATCTATAACGGAAACTGATTTGTCACCTCCACGTCTACAGGGAACCTTCAGCTAATCTCGAGAAATAACACATCTTAACTCGATTATTCCGTTCAAAGTCCCTAAGAAACAACGCCATGAAATTCTCGCCTCTATCAACCGTCGTAGCGGTCTTAGCGACCTCTAACCTCGCACATGTTGTAGCCGCACCAACCCAAATCCTATTCCCGGTTATGGAGCGACATCAAAGGAGAAATTCAGAGCTGCAACACTGATTCGGATTGCGGTGCATGGTATAAGGAGTGTTACGTCGGGTATTGCCAGTTCAAGCTTTAAATCACGGTATAAGTTGAGGGTGGTGATTTGATGGACATAGGAGGAAGTGGATGTATATCCATTGTAGGATATGAGAGTTACGAGAACATAAAGTTGGTGAACTCGGGAATGTTAAGTGGCTTTTATTTTCTGAACTTTCTTTTCTCAATTCCTAGTCTTTTACTGAACTATAGTGTGATGCTTCTATGTGCCGTGAGAGTCGAATATTCTTCCCTTTAAAGAGGTTTAGCTCTTAGGGTCTATAAAAATTTGCAGTGCTCTTGATCAATGTCTCTCTTCAAAGAAATTATTTTTGGACCAACGGGGATATCGCACCTAACGCTCAACAGATCGTCGTGGTATTCGTGGAATGTTGATGTACAGGCCCTAAAGAGCTTAGCTGGTTCTCTTGACAACTGCTAAGATGCATCTACCTGCGATATAACCCAGCGCCCGTTGAATTGCAGACAACCTCATACAACGTAGGATCACCACCCTTCGACAATGGTCTTAAAGGTCCTTCTATCGAGTATGGCCTGTTAGCTAGATGGAGTATTGCAGGCATTTTTAAACCTGCCAGAGCCGTCCTGGAGGCATGGATCCCGATATTGGGAAAATACTGATCATTTGCCAGAATGGGGCATATCGAGACCGGTACGAAGCAATGATATTCGAGGAATATTTGGCACTGGGTTATAGCTACATCCTCTCATCAATCAAATTTCAATTCTTCGACAACCTAGACTAAGAAAGCAGATTACGAATGGCTGCAGAATCGATATTAGTGAGATGGCCCTCTGGATGTTGAATTTTATCAACGAAACCTGCAGATGGCTGCTGTTGCACGGTGATGGAGCGGTTTATTATTTTGAGAAGACACTGAATCCAGAGGTGAAGATCAGTGGGCGTGCGGACGAAAATAACATCTCCCTCAATATTTCTGCTCCTGTCCACCAGAAAGCTGCCTTCATAGCCTTATTAAAAATCGCTATGGCAGCGCTTTCTCCCTTTGGACTTGATAGAATTCGAAGTATCAAGGCGATAGATGAGGCGGAAATTTCTTATTACGAAAGGATTTCGATGCTTGATGCAATGGGAAAGGACCCCACCATTCTTTCTAAACATAGAATTCTAAATTACTTTGAAAATATATATATTGATAGCGAGTGTTCCTGCTGGACTGGCCTTTTCGAAGGCGCGAATATAATAGGCATACCAATTACAAGTTGGATGCCTCCAGGGGACGAGACCGCGCCTGGAGGCTTAAAGATCGATTTCACCACACTGCTCCACCTTTCCGCGGTGAGAATGGAGGTTCTTTACGACGGCGGCATTGTTCTTCTAGGGTTCGATACAGCGCTCATACCGTTGAGGGATTTCGAGGCAGTGCCCGATGATCCTAAGACTATTTCCGAAAAGCCGAAAAGCTCAACGTACCTGCGGTTGCACTTCATCTCCACGCCAAATAAACAGATTACATGCTCTGTTGCTGATCAATTTGGACATCAACGCCTCAAATTGAAGTGCCTTGAAGACGTCCCCAAGATTGCAGTCGTGGGCTGGAGTTCAGACGCCTCATGATGTTAGGTTCAGACGGGTTGGCAGTCTCGGCCGACCAAAGTAATTTGAACCTAGTGAACGCGCACAAGTCTACGATCGGCTACTCAAAGGAAATCAGCCTTCAAGAAAACCCACCGTTTTTCAGCCTTAGAGGGAAGTTTGGGACATGAGACGCTTGTCTGCCCATCAGAGCAGCACACGACCCGCAGCGTAACCACGCAGGCATTCTGAATCAGGCTTCGAACAGCTTTATATTGTTTGCGACGATCACAATGAACAGATCTGGCTCGTTCCAGGGATAAATCTCTTGCTTTCTTCAATCCAGTTGTACCTAAGGTGTAACAAGTATGTGGGACACCCTACATATACCGCCTGCAGCTCTGCGGCGCCATTGTCGGAAATGGATCTCCGAACGTCTTTGCTCCTCGAAGATAATGCGGCGAAGGCTGGAGCTCCACCTTCGCCACTCGCGACTCTGAATGAACAGATCGAGGCTTCTACAGCTGAGGAAGCGCTTGCCCCTGATACGCTTTATCAAAAAGCGAATGGCCAGCTCGAGATTTCTACGCACTGGTTAGCGAATTTACTCTGGATGCGAATAGCCGAAGTCGAAAGGCTCTCTCGAAATCCGGTGACGCAGAACCTTTTGAGCGACAAGCACTATTTGAAAGGCGTGGATCTTTGCGACGTTGCGGGAGACGAAGCCTTACAGCTTAAAAAAAATGCCCATCGAAGGCTGCATAAAAGCTTGGTATAACTTAGCTACCTATATTCCAACAATCTTCTGCGGCGGAATTGGAACACTTATACAGCCTACGCGACCGTGCGATAGGCTTAACGCGAGGTCCTCATGCTCTAGGGAAAAGCTTCCGGAAGGTGTTCTGAGTTGCTTCCTCAATGATCTTTTTCAAGCGTGTAAGATTCCTAAAAGCCGGAGAAATACTGTTTTCGACTCTTGGCTCCTTTGTGGATCTTTGCAGTGGAATCTTAGCGGCCTGCCGTTGGAATTCTGCAGTCACGGGTGCGTTTGTACATGCTGGGCTACGAAACGGCTACAGACGATTGCGACGGCTTCATTACTCAAGCAAGGAAAAGCTTCACGTAGATCTAGAAGGCGAGACTTTCCTGATGACGATAAAAAGAACTTTGACGGCAGTGCTGTACGGTTTGGTATCATAGATCGGCGGAAATAAATAAGGATTCAAGACTTCTAGCAAGAGACGCATATTAAGACGAATACATCTGTAGCTATTACACTACTACTCTCGAAGCTTGGCTTTCTCACTGTCAATTACTATTTATGCTGATACCTATGTTGATAATCTCATAATGAAATTAATAAAACAACCATAGCGCGATCGAAACCAATATTAAGAAGACCGGAAGAAAATTCTAAGAGAGACTCGTGTATTCATGTGTAAGTGAGTGAACAGCAGGCTATAGCAGCGGCCAGATATTATTTCTTTACACATGCCTCTGAAATAGGGTCGTAATATATCAAGCCGCCAAAATGATATATCGAGCCCCCGCCCCCTCTCCGCTGCAAAGAGGCGAAAAAAGAGAAACCCCCCCAATAAGTCGCCAAACGACATGTAATGGAGATGGGAGCAAAGGCAACGCACATGGGAGTCAATAGAAGCAGCGCCCTCAGCAAAGGCAGCGCATTCAATAGAGGCACTAGATGCAGTGGAGGTAACAGGCAGCGGAGGCAGCGGCGCTTGCGCTGCTTTCTTTGCAAAACGTTAACTACTGTTATTATATTGTATATACGCATGTATTCTATACTTAAAATACCAAAAATTGACACGTGGATGTAGATGTACCGCATGAGCGAAGTTTGAGGCGGTAATTTGAAGCCTAGATGCGTTGATTATATGGACGATAGCCTGCAGTTTTTTTTCCCGCCCTTTACTGCGGAGGGGGACTCCATATATCTTCAGCCCTAAGAAAATGCGATGAAGAATAACTAACTGAAGTTTACAAGCAAAAAAAGGGCTTATTCTCTAATATTTTGAAATACCTACAATGATCCCGGATCCGACTTGGGCTCCACACTCCATGCCTTTTCATGTGCATTGCATGATGAATACGTAAAGCTCTTTTAAAGTGGCTCAAGGATTAGAAGATATTGCCGTATAATCTCATAGATAACAACGCTTGCTTAGCTCAGCACCACTTTCTTAACGTACAGATACGTGCTTGTATCGGAAACTCCTCAAATCTATAATAACAGTTATCTATATCAGAATTTCGACTTATAGTATCTACCGGTGTTCCTACTGCGCAACCCATATATAATATTAATCATGCGATGCAAGATAAAAAAAAATATACTGGCGTATTCTCTTTTAGCAGCGTACTCTATTATCCTTCCTCCACCGATTATACGGTAGTACAGTAGGGGCGGACGTTTAGCTAGCCCCGATGGCGCCCGATCTCAAGTTACACAAAGCATAAGAAAAGACGGGAGTAAGCGAGGACAGATCTCTTAGCCCGGATCTGTATCGGAGGTCCGAGCCCTCCCAAGCCCTTCCCGGCCGAGAGCACCTGATTGGTCAATTGGCCAATTTCACGTGAGATTCTTATTAATAATTCCGCATGTGACGCTCTTCCACTTGTTATAGCCTCCAACGGAAGCTGAGTTCCGCGAACGTGACTTCAGCGGGAGTATACGGCCGACTGCTTCAAGCAAAAATTTTCAAGTTGTCTTATCAAATTAGCGCATCCGGCTTTGAAATCCACACTGCATGGTGGATACACAATACGGCGCTAAACAGCACACGTTAGCCCCGGCAGTTGATTCGGGGAAAAACGAATTGCTAATGCTGCTGCAGAGGGCGGTCGTTATTATGTATCATGCACAGGGCCCGGAAAAATGCGAAGGCTTATCCGTTTCCCGAAAACTTTGACCCTAACTGTCGGCGATTGCCAGTCCCGGATATTGTTGCATTTTTAATACGGAAAATGATGCAAAATTTTTAATATCTTTGATAACGGATAATGAAATTGGGTAGCTTAGATTGGCGATGGCGTCAATCATTAGAGGAGACCCTTAAGATCTTCGAGGAAAGTTCCAGAGTCTGGAGATGTGTATCCGATCGTCTATATAAACCGGTGATGGTCGGCCTTCGAGGATGAAGTCACTATCTTTGACAACAGCAGCAAGCAATCGGTTGAATACATCTTCTATACTACTACTCCTTGTTCTTATCCTACTAGTGTCGACCGTAAACGCAGTAAATATAACTTCTATTCAACGGTCCTCAGTAAATACAAATAGCGCACGATTCCTCTTCCAACACCAAAACAACCAACAATCCATATTATCGACGATCACGACGTCTTTGACTATCTCCTCTAAACGAACGGCAACGATGTCCAAGCAATTCCTCGACGCCCTCGCCTCCAGGCGCTCCTACTACCAACTCCTCCCCAAATCCACGATCTCCGACAACCAGATCCAAGCCATCCTCAAGCGCATCCTCCACGTCGTCCCGTCTTCCTACAACACCCAATCGACCCGCATGCTCCTCCTCCTCCACGACGACCACCGCAAGCTCTGGTCCTCCACCCTCTCCATCCTCGAAGACATGCAGAAGGCCACCGATGTCACCCGCGGCAAGCTCACCAACTTCGGCAACGCCTACGGCACCGTCCTCTTCTTCGAAGACCAAGACATCCTAGACGCCGTCTCCGCGAAGCTGCCCTCGTTCGCTGCTAATGCGGCGCAGTGGAGCGAGCATACGAACGCCATGCACCAGATCGCGACGTGGACTGCGCTTGAAGCGGAGGGACTAGGAGCGAACTTGCAGCATTACCACCCGGTTATTGATGAGATGGTTCAGAGGAATTGGGGCATTAAGACGACGTGGAAGCTGAAGGCGCAGCTAGTGTTTGGGTCGCCGGCTGCTCAGCCGCCCCGAGGAACGATGAGGGGAAGTTGAGTCTTGATGAGAGGTTGCTGGTTGCCGGAGCGGAACTGCCGAACTAGGAGTAGGCTAAAAACACTCCAAAATATAAAAAACAAGTAAAGGAATGAAGGGAAAGGCTGGTCTCAAGACTCCTTACGGAATTAGTAATACTCATACAATTGTTTTTCATTACAAGGAATTCATGGTTTTTAGCGGCACGTTCAGTTCAGCATTGTGTTTTAGACATTCTTTTGATTATTACTAGTAATTAGACTAATAGAAGGTCAATATAAATAAGTAATCCTCATTAATATAAAACATCATCTTTCATGTTCTCCACAACTTGAAATATGTCAATCTTCAAACCGTAAGCCAGATGTTACCTAAGAGTTTAGGTCAAGCATATATACGGGGCTGCGAGTTTAGTAATCTCTCATCACTTGTTTGCGTATAAGTACTTTCGTCCGTGTATTTAGTTTTCGCTATGATCTCACCCTCGATCCACCTAATTTTTTTGTAATAAATCCGATATCCCATTAACAAAGTCTGGAGATTTTCCCGGACCTCTTTGATTATGCCTGAGGTGGCGGAGCGATGGACAACTCCTAACGCTTTTATGCTGCGTAATCTCTTTGGTTAAACAGCTCGACGAACTATCCGGGGTTTAGAAATTTCCTCGCGTTTTACTAGTATGCTATCTGTATCTTCAATTGTGACATAAAATCTGAAAAGTGGAACATTTATCGCCTTTCGCGATGATTGCTTCAGATAATTCTATGCGAGACGGACCGTTGAATTTGTTTGCTCGTGTCCCTATGATGAGATGCTATTCGGCTTCGATGCATCCTGCCCATTTAGCTGGAAAGGTTGAATTTGGCGCCATCAGAGGTGTCTGGGGGATTATCGGTGGGTTGGGGATTCTCCGATCATGGTATATGTGTTGCGATTCCACTCAAGAGAAGTTTCGTGGGATTGTGCATCTTCGTCGCATGCATCCACCATAGGAGTGTACATCGATAAACAAGAAAATCTGAGAGTTTTTGGAACGCTAAATTTCGTATGAGAAATTATTTTCGATGTTCTTTTGCACTCAGATCTAATTCTTCGGCGTCTTCTCCAAAGTATTCATATCATCCTTGTAGATGGCTTTCGCAAGCGTTTTAGCGACTGGGTATTTTTGGTCATCACTCCTTGGAAGTATTCTTCATGAGAAATTATATATGATTTTGTCCAGCGTACATGAAGCACAGCTACTCTGGTTGTATCGAGGATGACTGTGGCCTCCCGTTGGGCCTACATGCATCGCAATAGTATCGTGAGGAGGGCATATCTTTATTGATTATACCTCGCGGATAGCTCCTCGATTGGAAATACCGCGGACACTTGATTTTGTCTAACAAGTCCTATACAGCAGCTAGGGTCGTTGTTCGATATACTTAAGAATAATTGTATTTATCGGAGTCCAGGAATTTGAGCATATGTCATTTTCATGGTCCAAATGCTGCTTATGGGGAGCTGAAATATTCATAGGCTGAGAAGAGGTCGATGAAGGCCATGAAACGAGAGGCCATGGCGAGACTAAACAGAAATCTATCTGACGTGGTCCTGATGAATTCCGCTTCCGGCCATATGCAGTTTCCATTTCATGATGTTTTTACCTCAGGCGGGAGGTGATGTATAGCGTTTGTGCTATTTACTTGTTTGCTTTAACGATTATCCTCCGCCGCGCAAAGTTCGCCAACACGTAAACAAATATCAATCTTCAGTGCAGCGTTAGCTTTACTTCCGCGTACTCCAAGCCTCGCTACATCTTTATCTTTCACCTCATGGACATCATGGATCTCTGGTAGCATTTATAGCCGAGAGGACAACTTGTTTATGACAAACGCCGTCGAAAGCGTTTGGAGCTATCCGCAGTGAATGTGTGCTCGTGTTTAAATCAAGAACAATCATTAAAAGTACTAGTCATATCATTTTGGGCGCAGGCCAGAAGACTTTTGTATCTCTCGTAGCTTGTCATTCTTTTTAGAACTTGCTCGAAATACAAGACGTTCTTCTCCAGTTACTCGCAGGGCCTACTAGAACTCCCCTTAGAGACGTTGTTGGTAGAGTACGTTGCTCGAAGATGGCAAGTCTCTCCTTGGAATGTTTATCGAATGAGTGTGCGTGGACCTAAGGCATAGTAGACTTTTATTGTGTATAAGATGTATCTCCTTGTTACCACGCGTTTCTCATTTTACACGCGTAAACTCCTATGTCGTGGTGGCTTAAGTTCTGAGCTTTTAAAAGTTCAAAACTTTTCCTGTTGTATCAGCCCGTATTGTTGTTTGTCGTAGAATGGAGGATTTGTGGAATGGTAGACTGAATCACACAATGGGAGACTGATTTAGCGTATTGATTCGTTGGATATGTTTTGGATTTGAGCCACACGTCGTAATATATTTCCACGCTCGTGGAGCCCAGTATAGCGGGCGATACGAGCCGACTAATACATGGAACTGTTAGCTTTTATGCTGCGATTCGAAGGTCGATTTTGCTTTGGGCTATCACGTAGCTTTGTAATATTCTGATTTGAATAACTATGCTTTGGTGACTAGTGACTGAAATTGCGTACGCGTAGAGTGGAAAACCAAGTTTAGCTGTAGCTTTGGCCGAGATTAAACGTTTCACGTTCTATTATGGCAAGTTTCCTAGTGGTATGCTTCGGAAAGATGGAGCCGCTACAAGTAAGTACTATAGATTTTGGTGCTCTGCTGTGTGTTAATTAATAATCGGAAACATCATTATGACTTGAGGGAGTGGATTTAATGATGCGACCTTTTTCAGGGATTCACCTGTAGCGTTAATTTGCTTCGTTATGCCTTTCGGCGTTTGATTCCGTGCCGGATATCGTTCAGCTCGCTTGAGCGCGAGTGACCACGCTCTCATGATTCTCAATAGATTGAAGTATTCTGTTCCATTCCACGCTGCACGGTTTGATTCATTTACTACTTACGACAGACCTCCTCTCGTTTGTGGCCGAATATCCGATCGATCCCCCTTGAGTTACTGATCTTTTTGGTTCACATCTGTTTACCTATTAGAACTCTGCACCTCTCGATTCGCATAATATCCGTTTGCGTATATAACATCGCGTACGCTTGCGGTTATCTATAGGCTTAACCCTACTTCTTCCAAGCTGTTGTTTTATGACGGGCTCGGTGTCTCGACATACAAGGAAGTATGCATCGGTTTCTCTGCCCATTGAATATTCGGGTGACTTTTTCTAGACAATAGGCGCAATATACGGTGTTTATTGGTAATCAAAGAAGAAAGTCCTATGGCAAGTAGCGTCGTTGTGCTAAAATTTACGACGACGAGAATGTGTAAATATCAATTTAAAAAGGCATCCTTAGATAGTTCCAATGGTTTCCGGCAGTTTATACGAGTACGCAGTACCCGCCAGGATGTGATTTACCCCGAAATTCCAACACGCTAATCAAATATCGGTGGACCGTACAAGTATAGCTCCAGCTCTACGGGTTGGTTTTAGCGGCCTATACCTCCATTTGGTGCAATAAGACGAAGTGCAAGACACTTTTCTTAGTCTGCAAAGAGCTGGGAAAGCTTATACCGCCGGATTGAATGGCGTAACGAGACACGATTGAAAACTTTTAGGCTTCAGTACGGAATTTACAGTCGCGCTCAGTATCGATTGTCAAGGATATTGACAAGTTTGGATTACGCTCAAGTAAGCTGATTTCATGGATTCTGTATAGCTTGCTTACTTGCGGCCGCTTTCTGAATATTGACCAAGCCATTTTTTTTTTTTCCAATATCCGACACCATCATCGATCTTGTGGTTTATCCACCAAACCCGAGTTTCCTTTCCATTATGAAGTTGACGATGATGAAACGCTAATCTAAATATGCTTATGAAGAGTGTGTCCGTAGATCTGTTTGTGCGCTATCCTCACGCTTCCTTATTCACTTTTCTGTAGCAGGTATGGGTCCATCATTTCCTCCCGTCACATTGCGCTTGAACACTAAATAGATACATCGTTTATCACGCCCCGGTATCTCGAATAGACAATATTTACTTAGGTTCGTCGTGATAGTATGTATTGTAGAGATATATACGGTAACTGCCGTATGACGTGTAGTTGTACGCCATTCGATTCTTTTTGACAGCGGTGACGCCCCGATAATCGGTCTACTTATATCCCCTCCTTATCCAGGCTATAGACATTCGCCGCCGCAACTCTAGATATATTAGGATCCGTGGAGCGATTCCAACGAGCACATGCGATAGTAGCCTAGAAGAGGTAAGTGTCTTAAGCCTTATGTGCTTTTGGTTGAGAGAGAAGTTGGATGGAGGACACTTGGAGGTGATCTCCTTGAGATATATCCAAGGCTCTGGTCGATTCTAGTCGTCAGCTAATTGGATTTGACAACCGTTTCATTAGTATAATAATAATTCCGCATGGGCGTCAAGTCTTCTTTCCATTCCAGGACCTCGTTGGTACTGTGGTTTTTACGAGGTTAACAGGTGTTTTTCTGGTTCGTCTGGTGAAAGCAGAGATTTCTAGAGATGCAACGAATCCTATACAGCCTGGTTATGAGAGGCAATCTGCTACTGCTATGCCTTGCCTACAGCTTTGAGTGCCTAAAATGAGACTTTAGTGTTCTATCTGCAACCCGCGGAGAGCAACCGCCGCGTTATCCGGCGAAATTGGCTCTCGTGCTTGATCTTCATAGGGAATCGCACGGCTGCAATGCAATGGGATTGTCAGCACCACCTTTTCCGCATCGCAAGGGAAGCTGTCGTATCTCATGTGTTCATCAACATCATAGCTCACCGCGGGATCTCAAATCATCAATTAGGGTAATGCGTTTGAACTTCCAAAAATCGCCGGTAGAAGTATAACCTGAACCCTCGTGTTCTGTGAAGTAGGACCTTCTGATATGGCGTAAGCGGAGGTGGCCCTGCGCCACCATGTTGTCCTTATCCTGACGGGATAGCGCTATAGCTATCGCGTACGCGGAATTGTTTAACGAGACGTATACTGGAAGGGTGTTCCTGTTTCATAGACTCGGACTTATGCATCCACACTGCTAAGTTCAGCATGTGAGTTTGTTTTATCTCTTCTTGTCCTACTCGCTGCAGAGAACGGTTCATCGGGAAGGCATGCTACGTTGCCTATAGCAAGCTTGTTCGTAATGGTATTCCTACGCGCGGTTTATCATCGGCCCGCATCGTCGATATGCTCTCTACAATAAATCGTGGAGGGCCGCTAAGGTACTTATCGGAATTGCCTGGTGGCTACGGACCTATAGCGGCATTCTCTTTACAAGTTCATTATAGATTGATCGGACGCATCGTTGATTGATTGCTCTCGATAGCTCAACCAATATGAGGCTGCAGCCTAGCGCAACGTGATTCTTGTTGAACTACTCCTATAGTCGAGGAAAGGGGCCGCCGCGATCTCTAATCATCTACCATATCCGCGCTCATTGTCGTCTTAAGGTACTTGAGGGGTTGGCGCATGGAATTTTACAATGTCCGTGAGATCTCATGGAGCTTCTTCCCCTTCAGTAACTCTCTTGTATCTTGCCTAACGCTTTCTCTGCATAACACTACAGTACGCTTCATGAAGCCAGTACCAGTCTATCATTGGAATAGTGATTGGGGATTCTTTGGCTTAATATGCAAACACCTTGGCTTTTTCTCGAACACGCCAGCCGGCTGAACAGCTGTGCCGAGTCTATCCGCGGGTAATTCATTGTCGCCATTCCCGAGTCGAAAGTTACTGAAAGGGTATAATTGTGGCGCTCCGGATCACAAACTTCAAGTTTATAACTCGTACGGTTAGGAACCAAATGTACTAATCTGCGTATGGCTGTACAACATCTCCGTCTAGATCTAGAACCCGCGATATAAGAACTGGCCTTAGCGCTCTGGTCAGTGTGCGTGTGTGAATTGTTTTGCTTAAAACGTCCCTATGTGGAGCTGGGCCGAAGAAGCAATAATGGCTGGTTTGGTGTAGTATGTACTTTTCCTTTCCGCTCGTGGAATCCCGATTCTACGGCGGTACTGTTGTAACGAAATATCAGTTACATAGTATACGAAAGATCTTTAAGGAATGATACTTTTACGTCACGTTGACTAGGGAGATCTAATCTTCTGGGCGTAGTATGATACTCCACCATCACTGCCTTTGCTTCAGACTGCCAGCTTATGAGAGTGCTCTTAGACTAGTTGAATGATTCTAGCGAGGACATATTAGTACGCTGCTAGCGGCCTGATAATATGTGGGCAGCTTGAAGTTTTGTTTTTGATTGATATCGCATTTATTAGATCAAGCCACTTGGAGCTGATTTCTTTGAGATATATCAGAGGGCTTTGGATGGTGACATAGACTGATAGTTATGAGCTAACTGAAGCTATTAAATGTTTCATTAGTATAATGTTTTTCTGCTTAATTTTTTATCTGGTTTGAGACTCTCCTCCATACTACGCTTTATCGTTGGTAGATAGGTAGGTGTGCGCTATTTAGAGAGCCGGATTTTAGATTTTTAGAACTGCATAGCGTTTTATGAGGCTGGCAAAGGACGAACGGACTGAGGCTGCCATCCTTTTCTTTGCGCTTTGAACCACCTTTAATGTGCTGATTTTGCATAATATGCGCAAGACTTGTTGACGATCATCTAGTTGTCGCACTAGCTGCAAGAAGGCTTGCACTTAACTTTTTAATATATCTCGCCGTTACGATCAACTGTACTTATTTGCGCCACAGTTCCATATCGAATCCTACGATGTGAACTCGGATTGAATGTTGCGGAGTAACATTCGTGATGATGGCACAAATAATTTCCTATCGCTCGTGTGTCTGGAGCGTAAAAAGATCGGCGATGGAAATATAACCTGATCCTATGTACTGCGCAAAGAGAAGTATGACTTTGACGTAGTCTACGATAGCCTTGGGAGAATATCGTATATTACGAAGTGTGCTGCACAACTATCCTACGCTAGAGGACTTTCGTACAGGGACAATATAGGTCGAAATTCTGCACTTTTAATTGGCAGAACTTATAGCTTGTCCTGAAATAATTTCGTATGAGAGTTATGTATTACTCGAATGCTCTGCTCGCCGAACAAATCAATGTATTGGGAGGTCATGGTGTGTTTCCGATGCTAGCTGAGTCTTCCGCTTTCGTGTTCCTATGTGTTCGCTATGTAATCGATATGGTTGACCGGTATATCGGATGTACGCGTTACCGATAGATCACGGATAGACCTATAACAGCATCCGTCTTTTTTTTTTTTTCATTACAAGAAACCTGGATATGTTATGGGCCAACTGCTTGGAACGGATGAATCAGTATGGACCTGCGGTGTTGAAGAGGACTTGATTTCATAGATCAGAGAGCAATTGCAAATTGCGTCTTGATCAATTGATCTTTCATTAACCATTTATGCTACCCTCTTCGTAATGTAATTTTTAGGGATTTGCTCGAGGGGCTTATACCCCGCGAAGTTTCATGAAGCTCCTTCTCCAGAAACTCTCGTGGAGACTACATGCCAACCTCTTCTACGTAAACCAACGCTACAGTGTGAATCCATACAAATTCAGCTTATTCGAAGGGCGTTTATCCCTTAGGATTCTTTTGATACATCTATGAATTCTCCATGCTGTTCTCGAATATGTTCCATCAATCAAAGTTTGCGCCGAAGTTTATTCTACGTGTCATTCATTAGTGCTGCTATATAGCTATATCGAAAAGTACTGCGGGAAGAGGACTACATCGGTCCTGATCGAAGTCTTCAAGCCTATGATCCGGGCAGATGATCTGCGCACAGCTCAGAAATACTAGAATTCGCAACAACTATGCACCCATCGGCGTTGCATAGCGTTAAATAAATTGCTTAAAAAGTTGCGTATGCAGTACCGGTCAGTAGAGGTCATAGGAATTGGTTTGGGGTACTATACGGTCTTTCCTTGCGCGCGTGAAACTGCTATACGTGAGTGGTGTTTTTTATAACGAATACGCAAAAATGAGCGGTGGCGAATGCTAGCAGCCTATGCAACGAGAATACTACTATGCAGTTCTGATAAGTAAGATTTTAATACCATATGCTAATTTTTGTACGGTTCAACATTGCGCTTGCTCACACGTTCTTATTTATGGGTTTCTCCGTTGAGGTTTATTAGTGCTTGTTAGTTTGTGATATTATGAAATGATCGGAAGGTACTTCCGATACAATGATGCGTTTACCCTACGGCCATTGAAGACCCATGTCGTTTTCTGATAGCAGGCTCATACATAATCTCCGGAGCTTCCAGTTTTACTCTCAAAGTGTATAGCGGAGAGGGGACCCGGTTTGCCTGAGATTAAATCAGAAGATGACGATGCTGAATCCATATCCTATGTCTATTAGGCGAAAGTACAAGGCAGATATGAGATGATATGCGCAGACAGAGAACCTGCTGTCGATTTGAATAGAAGTCAATGGACTACGGAGTGTATAAGATATCCTCAATCTTCGTTTAGCGTAGGTTTTTCTGTCAGGCGGCATCCCGATTCCTCGATATTGCTCCTAGGGCCGTGGCGGTTGAACTTCGACTCTCATTCACGGCCTACAAGTTACGCAGCGCACTTCTACAGCGCTTTATCCGGGTGACTTTCGCAATCGTTATACTAGTGAGACCTCACTTCGACTGATTGTATCAATCCCACTTTCCTCGCGTCTAAAAATTGTGTTCTAAAGAAGGCTCCCTATAGGTGCGGCATGCGTCGTTATTTGCGAATCTAATTGAATATGCCAAGATCCCGAGGAGCGATGTTGACTGCGAATTAGGAACTGCTCGAGTAGCTTAGATATAGATATACATGTAGCTAGAATCTGTCCAAACATATCTGCCTTATAATTTTTACGTGATTATGGCATTTTCTGCGAGCGCTAGCGGGCTTTTTCTATAGTGACTAAATTATATTATAGCGAGGGTGCCGTATTTCAAAGGCGAGATCGAGTTGAATGTAAAAAGCAGATTGGTATCTAGAAAATGATATCATATATTTCATATATGAAGCTTCATAGTCCTTAGAACCCGAGAATAGGGGCTTTTGAAGCAATATTATTGAGCTCCAATTTTTTGTCTGCTTGATGACAGGTGATCTGAGGTTAATGGACAATCTAAAAAAAAAAAAAAAAAAATTTTGTGGACCTTTTGTCGACAACCTGCAAAAATTTTTTTTACCACGCTCCAGCCACCGCCACGCACCGCCTCACCGAGAGCTCCAGCTCCAAAATAATAAAGTTAAAGTTAACAACACCAAATTATTGACTTCACGAACTAACTCTCAATAACAACATCTCTGATATTCATCAGCGATACTTCAACCAATTCCTATAAGGAACGGGAAACGCGATGTACATGTTATAACGTCAGTAAGGACAATTTAACTACCCACAATGGCAGCAATACCGTTACAGCAGCAGATGTCCCTCCGCGGACCGACGCGCCACGAAGCACGAAAGCGCCGCGTCTTCAACTCGATCTTCCCTCCCCGTCCACCTCCGAGCTCCCCACGCCCGTCGCAACGCCAGCGGGCTCCTTCAGCGCCGACGGTCCAGCTTCCGCCAGCCCTCTTACCCCTCAAATAGCCTTCTCCCGTACCTCGCTCAACTTCTCCCAATCCGACGGCGGTTTCGTGGCGCACAATAGGGCGTGGCACCTCGCGACCAGCTTCCTCTCCTTTCCGACCTACCCTTCGACGTCGCGGAGGAAGGCGACAGCATGCTTGACGGCGTGGCGAAGGATAGCATGTTCGTCAGGAGGAAGAGGGAGATGTTGCGCCGGGAGACGAAGGACGCGATAGGTTACCTCATGAAGCTCGAGATTGCGGCTCAAGCTGCTGCTAGAGCGGAGGGAAACAGAAGGAAAAGAGGCAGTGCCGCGGCGACGGATAGTCTTGTGGAGTGGTATACTGCTGAAGCTAGGAGGCATTTTTTGGCGTTTGTCAAGCCGTTAATTTTGGAGGAGGTACGAAGTCTCCGGTAAATAATCGCTTTTTAATTAGATTGCTGAAGCTAATGAATTGGTTTCTACAGGTGGTGGGAGAATCCCCGAACAGCAACTCAACCGCATCCTCATCCACCTCAAGATCGCAAACAGGATATACACAGCTATCTACGAATTATACCTCCTCCCCCACATTGCCCGCGACGCTAGGCAAGCACGGAGGTCATCTATACTACCCGCAATGACGCCGCAGACGCACTTCCGCCGCTCCATCACATCCATCATCTCGTATTCAATGCCGCATACTTTCCCGACGCTGCTATACAAGACCTTTCACGCTTATCTATTAATTATACTTTCATTGCCGAACGAGGAGGCAGACAATACGGATGCCGCACTATTTGCTTCGCCGCACATGCCGTCTCCAGAAATCACGCGCAGTTCGGATTTGGATTTAGACCTCGACGAGGAAGAGAAGGAACGATTGGTTGAGGAGGAAGGAACGAGAAGGAAGGAGGAAGCAAGGGCGGGTCTCATAGTTCTCGTCACAAACTTGGAGGATTTAGGTCTCATGGGGAAAGCGGTGGGAGAGCGTATATTCGCAGGAGCAGTGGACGTTATCGTCGGTGAATGGGTTACGCACAACTTCGCGGGTGTCTGGCAGCCGCCGATGATACTTCCGTCGTATCTAACGTCGAGACCCGTGCCGGTGAGTGGGCTAAGAAGACGATGGACAAGTGGCTTAACGGTACGCTTCTGCCGCTCGTCACATCCGTGCTGTCCGTCTCGCATTCTCCCGCTACGATCAGGGATCCCGCACCTACGGTTACTGCTTTGTTCAACAGGTTATCTGCACTCAGGATAACGGAGATATTCGATATGCTGGTGGACTACCCTACTTCTATATCCGGGTTTATGGATCTGGCGCCGAGTTTGACTACTCCGGCTACGAGGCAGGCGTTTGCGAGCTCTGCGTCTGTATCTTTGGCTAAGAGACTGCTACACCCGGAGCTAGTACTGTTGATATACTGAGGGCGTACTTGAGCATGATCAAGGCGTTCAAAACGTTAGATCCAAAGGGTGTTCTACTTGACCGTGTTGGCGCGAAGGTTCGCCGTTACCTCGGCCAACGTGAGGATACTGTGTTAGAGATTGTCCGTGGAATTTTGGCCGATAATCCCAATTCGGATGAGGATGAGGATAACGAAAGCGGCGAGAGCACGGCGTACAGCTCCGACAGCGACGACGCGGAGAAGCCTCGTACATGACCGATATGACTGACGATTCTATCGCGCTTCGCCGCGGTATGCGAACTCCGACGTCCGCACCCGTCATGAAGATCGACGACGAGGAAGCCGAGGAGGAAGACAATATTCTCCGCGAGCTGAGCAGGGAACTGGTGGACAGCAACGCGCACCACGGCGACAACTCCGCCGCCGCAACTGCGGGTCTGGAAGAGCTCGACTTTGACGACATGGACTGGTGCCCCGACCCCGTCGACGCCGGTCCCGAATACCGTAGGACGCAGGGGACCGATATCATTTCCCACATGCTCACACTGCACTCCAACGACGCTTTATCCGGGAGTTCCAGAAGCTGCTGGCGACGCGGTTGCTCGCTGCGAAAGCGACTGGTAGCTCGTACTCCGGCGCAAAGCTAGACAAGGAGAAGGAGGTATTGGAGTTATTAAAGTTGAGGTATACGGAGGCGCCGCTACAGAGTTGCGCCGTTATGCTTAGGGATATAATGGAGTCGAAGCGTATCGATTTACACGTGCGGGACGAGCAGATGTTGGATCTTCTCAACCGGAGTCGCAGTCGCGGAGTAGGAGGAACAGGACGCCGTCGCCGGACGCGCCGAGGCCGCAGAGGGCTCCGAGTTCCACGCGAAGATACTCAGTCGGATGTACTGGCCGTCGACCCTGCAGGATGAAGAAACGTTCAAGCTACCGCCCGACATTGAGAATTTGCTAAAGCGTTATTCTACCGGTTTTGAAAACTTGAAGAAATCGAGGAGGCTCAAGTGGTTACGCGCCGAGGGGAAAGTACGCGTCGATTTAGAGCTCGAAGACAGACGGTTGAGTTTTAGGAATGTGGCGCCAGCCGCTGCGACGGTGATATATACGTTCGCGCACCCGCCGGATTCGGCGGATGGGTCCGCGAGCGTGTTCGATGGAAATGTACGGTGGAGCGTGCAGCAGCTTTGCGACGAGTTGGAGATGGACGAGGAACTCGTGCGCAAGAGCATCGCGTACTGGGTATCCACGGCGTCCTCGATGCCGTCCCGCCACCCGCGACGGACTCGTACTACGTCGTCGAAAGCACAGCCGGCGAAGTCGACGACCCCTTCGTTTCCCCGAAATCAACAGAACTCAACGTAAAAAACCAACATATATCGATTCATCCGATTCTTCAGACGGCGAAGACGACGGTAGTAGCAGCAACAAAGGAAAATTACCGGCGGCGGTGTTGGAGGCGAAACCTACGGTACCCACAGGGAAACAACCGGTTGTGTGGCAGTTTATTGTGGGAATGCTTACGAATATTGGAGCTATGCGACGGATCGTATATTGGGGATGTTGAAGATGATGTTACCGGGCGGTGTAAATTTTGGGGTTGATGAGCTCGAGGAGTTTTTGCAGAACAAGATGGAGGAAGGGAAGGTTGAGTATAAAGGTGGTGGTGGGGCGGGGCAGGGTGGAGGGAATTGGAAACTTAAGGCTTGAGCCGTGGCGATAGAAGATGGTATATGCATGTGTTACAGGCATGTTTTCACTTAGGTATTGTTTATTACGGAGATTTGCATTACTAGGTGTTTATTATTGTTACATCGTTTCGCTTCCTTTACTCTGGATGGCGGATGGTAACATTTTCTTCACGATCAGCGGAAGTGACATTGGGTTGAAGCTCCCGATAGAGGAGGCCTAGCGCACTAGAATTGACTAAATTTATACACTACGAGTTTCTACCCCCTGTTGTGACGTGGGCGCGTTAGCATGCATAAAGTCACTTCATTAGGGGAGAGTTCCGCAGACTGCCTCCGCGAGTATGAGATACCCGGCCTCACGTTTTCGTTTTTGCGTGATTTTTAGTAATTTCTCCTCAACACTCTTATGATTAGCCTAAACGGCATGGTAGATTGCGTTCCCGAAAAAAAAAAAATGCAGTGGTAGATCTAGCAGCCCGCTACTGGATGCAGGTATCCGACCGTCACATGCGATGCGAGGTGTTTTCTGAAACGTTTTACGGTCGAAGCTCTTCGGAGGGGTCACTCCCCGTATGGCATATTCTCCTAAACTGCTTCTACCGTGTTGTAAAAAAAATCTCAATAAAATGTTAAAGTAGCTCATGAAATACCCTTTTTTTCCCTGAAGCTCACGGGCTTCTAGATTGTTATTAGTAAACCATGGGTTACTGAATATGACCGGACAGCGATTGATTGATCGAAACCGCGAATTTCCATTAGACTATCAAAAACAACAACTAGTATTATTACTCCTATCAACGAAAACAAGATGCTACTAAGTATGCTAACACCTACTCAATGCTATTAATAACCACACACATGTGTACAACGACAGAAACTTTTCAATCAAACACTCTCATCACCCCCAGCAATAGAACCCCCCCTCTCCCCCTCCCCTTAATAAACCAGCTCAAATCGCCCATCGGTAAATCGACCGGAAAATCCGCCGCAATCAGCAACTGTCCCAGAATCTCCCACCACCCGCACAGCGTACTCGCGAACCCAAACGCGCCTGCTGTAACGCGCATCGTATCTGCGGTGCTGGTCTTGTTCTCGGCGAGGTACATGTACTCGACAGCTTCGAAGATGATGCAGAGGTCTAGTGTGAGGAAGAGCAGGACGGATACGACGTTCGTGCGGAGGGAGCAGATTGTGTAGATGAAGGTGAGGACGGCCCACCAGAGGAGGTAGAATGCTGGGGCAGAAAGTGTTAGTTATGGTATATTTGGGAAATGGGAAGGAGATTGGATAAGAGAGGGAGGAGCTTACCGATGGCGTTGTTATACCCCGCCGTCTTCGCGCCCGCTATTGCGTCGCCGGTGGCAGAATACGAACCGGCGGTGTTGAGCGAGGGAGTAAGTATGGTGCCGTAGGTACTATAATACCCACCGAAGGAAACGAAGACGACGAAGGAGAATGTGTTGCCTATGAACATGGCCGTTAGCTAAGGAGATTATATAGTCGTGGCATATTCTTTTTGTGGGAAGGGTGGAGATGTTCAGGGGTTATATTGTTCATTACCTAAGAAATACTCGAGGATACCGCCGAGGGTCATGCACACGCCGCCGATGAGGTAGTAGCTACCCACTACGGCTGCTCCGCTGGCAGTCGCGCCGTGCCACCCCATCATGTCCATGGCGAGCGGCGTCAGCGATAGTACGAAGCCGATGAGACCGCTAAAAGGCTTAGCATTAGTAAAACAACCCTCAATGGCTCTAGTGGAAGGTAAGATGAGAAGCTTACATTGGCGTAGGGTTCGCTTGCATCCTCTTCGTACTCCTCTGGACGAGCTCGACGTTCTGCGGCGGAGGGGACTGGAATACCCTCTCGAACATCTCTGAGGAAATGTAGACGCCGTTGTTGTTGCCCTTGGAATTCCTCCTTCCTGCGATGTACTGGTCGGATTCGGCGCCGCGGAGGGTGATACCCTCGGCGACCTCTTGTTGCTTCTCTGACATGGTGGAAAGTTATAAATGTAATAATGTGCTATAATGCAATGGAGGTCGTTCTTGTCAGGAAGGATTGAGTAGCTAATGCCCTGATAAGATATACGAATGATGATGGAACAGCTTGCGATACTGGGCAGAGGGAATGCGGAAAGGGTCCAGTATTTATAAACATTTCGTCTGCTAGGCTGTTAGGCCGTTAAGCCCAGTGATGGAGGGGCTCGCTGAGGGGGGTGCTCCGCGCCTGTAGCTGAGGTTTTAGATAAGTCAAACAATAGCAGGGCAAAGACATAGTACCTCTGCCTTTTTTTTTTTGCGACCACACTATATTTAATCGCAAAATGGCTGAATATCGCAATCGACGGAGAGAGGTCCACAACTTACAAGCTGCTACCCTCGCTTGTATGAGCAAATTTGTTTTATAATTTCTTTTGAACTGGTCGAGTCCCTCCGAATGTTAAAATTGCAGCTAAAAAAAAGTGTTCCTCCCCCGAAATTTTTCACCAACTGCAGTTCTCGGACGATAATCCGAAGCGCGAATTTGCGGTGAGCGCCCCACCAACAATAGAACAACGCGACGAAAGTAAAGACGGTAAACGGCTTGCGTCGCATGTGGGACTAGACAAGCCCACCCAGAAATTTTCCATCGTCCGATGGAAAAACTTGAATAAACTGGAAAGAGAAAAAAACGAGTTATTCCTTCCGCTAATGCATGCAGCTTCCGAGATGATAATTGGTGGCTGCTGAGCATGAAAAATTGGTCCTAGAAAGCTATAAGCCCAATATAACCAGGTGCAATTAATATTAGGTAAACGTTTTCCAAAACGAGGGTCGGACGGTTGTCGGACTCTGGCCGGAAAAATTCGCAAGCGCACTTTGAGGTTGCGCCCCGTTGCTAATTGGCTGGAGACTCGGGAAAGGTGAATAAATCCACACCAAAAAGGCGTCCGTGCCCACTTTTGCTGCCCTAGCCGAAAAATGCGGGGGTAGCTGCCGGTAGGAGATCTTCTCAGCAAGGCTTAACCAGAAATTGATTGAGAGAAGGATTTTTTTTTTTGTCGTTCGATTTCTTTCACGATGCTCAACGTTGGAGTTTTTTGTTGCCTTTTGAAAATTCAGCTTGCCGGCCTTTTGAGTCGTCTTAGATTCGTAATTCGTCTCATATTTTTAGCCACCGCAGGACCCAAATCTTCGTCTCTCCCGACAGCGAAACCCTTGCCAAATTGCTGTATGTAACCCGAGAGATGTGATGGCAGGCTTTTAGCGTGCGAGAGATGGATCCTTGAACGAACCCATGGCTTCGTGCAGTAAATATAGCAGAGGAACGTGCAGTGTAGTCAAACGGGGGGCAATTGCAACCCTGGGGGCCTATGCAAGCCCCGCACCCAGACAGCGGTCAGGAATGTGGATATTTGGGATTCCCGGGACCCTCGGAACCTCCCGTCATTGGCCACGAGGAGTCGATGGGACCCGTAAACGAGAGCATATGCAGCTCGGTAAAGGTGGACAAGGAAAAACTTTTCTTCCAACCCACCACTTTTTTTCTAGAGGCTGGTAACTTGAGCTCCTCCTCCAAAGGAAGAATAGGATAAAAAACAAAAGACCTCGTACTTAAGTACTGTGGGTTGTCAAGTGATGCTTCGAAATAGGTTGTCCCGTTCGAAGCTATAAGGTCCAAAGTAGTAAAAATGTTTTTCCGGAAGTGGCCGATGATTTTAGACCCAAAGCAATGGTTTTTCCTATGCACCCTAGTGACGGTTGTAGCTAGCGCAGCTTGGTGCAGCTCGTTCGCGTGATCGTTATGTTCGAGACGTTCGCTAACGAAAATCCCTGCTTCCACAACGATGAGAAGGGAAAGAAAAGTCGCTCAGAATATCCACTCTATGGGAGTCCAGTTCGTGAATCAAAATCTGACATGCAGTTATTTTACGTAAAAATTTACTCAACTTGAGTCTGCGAATATTCGGAGAGAGTCCTAAGCTCAAATCAACGCTCGTGGAATAGATTCTCGTGAAAAATTTTCGTCGGAGGAAAATTGTCTCCGTCTTGGATGTTGTTGAACTAGATGCAGCTCAATGCTTCTCCATGTCTTTCTTCTCCTCCGTATTTCGTGCTTTCAAAATGATATAAGAGCAGGACGATATGGCCTAAGTGCAGTCGGTATCCCTGTAACACCATCGGTTCGAAATTTCCTCGCACTTGGGATATTTTGGGATATTGTGGCGATCTGAGCTACTTGAGCTACTTAGGCTGGCGCTCATCTTCCCTGTCTCGTCCACGGGTGACCAGTCCGGGGCATTGCCCCGTCCTCAATTTCCACCAGAAAATCCCTGGATAGCTGAACTCGATCCCAGAAGGTTACCATGGACTTGGAGACGCAAGATCCCAAAATAAAATTATCGATGTCGTTTATCAACAAATTGTACGCCCCCGGTCGATATCAAACTTTAACAGAAAACAAATTTCCCAGAGGCAGGCCAGAAAAAAGCCCACGAGGCCAGCAATTTATCCCCTGGTACTGCAAGGTTGGAGATTGCCCCAATTTCGACGATGCCTGTTTCCCCTGAGATCGAATAGGTTTACGCGTCTGGCCGGATTTTAAGTTTCGGTGAAGCGGCGTCAATATCGAGCGCCACGACTTTTCGAATTTCGGCCTGTAGGTAGTCCTTTTTTCGTCAGAGAAAGCGGGCGAGGACCAAAGCTGATTGAGAAAGGAAAATTCCCCCGGCGTGCTTCCTCAGTATTGCTCCAGTTTTCCGGCAGTCGTCCATTCCGACGTCCCGCAGACAACAGCTCCAACCTATCCCGTTTGACCTCAGCCCGTAGCAGGCACCGTCTTGCCTTTGATCTGAGGTGTACCCATCGCGGGAACCGCATCCTTGGAATTCCCTTCCGCATCAGGGAAGCAAACGGTGCCTGTTTGGTAAGGACTTTAGCTTTGGAACATCCGAAGGAAAAAGCGTGGCCGATGTCGAAAAACCCCCGACGGCATGGCAGCAGTAGCCGGAGCATGGCAAAGTCCTTGAAGATCCCACAGCAGCTAAGCTTTACTCCGCCGTCCAAGCCGCGCCTGGTCCTGAGTCGCATTACTGGAGGCCGACGAGGACCTACGAAGAGCCCATATCTGGAGAAACAAGACTGTAGGAGTCTTGGTCCCAGGCAAGGACCGCGGAGTAGCACTGCCAGTGGAGCAGCATTGAGAGATGGAGAGTCTATAAAGGCAGTTGAACTTGAGGAGCCCGGAGAGGATCTGCGAGGTAAATGAGCTTGGTGAATGGGTAGTAATCGTGAAGAGGATGGTGGTTTATTCATGGTGATGATCAGAATCAAAGGAGGAGAGTGGTCATTATATTCAGTTAGGTCGCTACTTCCTTTTATGTATGTATGTATGTATGTATGTATGTATGTATGTATGTATGTATGTAAATGAAATTAATAATATTAATAATAAACTTATTAGTATGGCGGTTGACGACCGCCGACTTCTACTGCCCGATTCGCTCGAGCGACTATAGATAAAATAATCAGTGTATACGCTCAAAGCGGAGAGAGCTCAGGCGCCATATAAATATCTCACCTCCTTCGTTTTCCATCACGATCGTCCTTCCGTCACCTCACATATGCAACACCCAACTCTCACAGCTTCAAAGTAATATAAAAGAACTCCGTGCATCATTTCAACCCTCTTTGCTTCAGAATGTCATAGAAGCTACTTGCATGATGCATCTCAGGCATCTCATCGTCCCACTTTCTTTCCCATAATACTGGATTCCTGGTTAAAAGAGCAGGGAGGAACGGACATAGGAATACAGTCAAAGGATACGTACCGAGTGCCTGAAAATTATCGATTTAACGTCCTTTATATTGCACTGAGGTAGACCGCTTTACTCTCTCTTTTCCTTTTTTCTTTTTTTTTTTCCCCCTCCAATTCGCCGGCGTTTCCCTTAGGCCTATTTTTTGCTCGCTTTTGGCTCGCCTTTCGCTAACCTCTTAACCTGCATAGTAAAAAATAATCAACGATCGTCAATCATTAACTAAACGTAATAAAGCAGCGAAACCTCAAAAATGTCTACCTCGTCCTTCACCCCGTCAGAGTACTCAGACGCGTCTTTCTCACCCATGTCGTTCTCGCCAATGTCGTCAAATTCATCCTCTTTGGTTAACTTCGACTATACTCGTCATGAAACCCCTTCCAAGCAGGAACAGACCTCACCGAAGAAGAAGAAGGTCTACGCAACCAGTTCCTCTCCCGCTTACCATTGCGCCAGAGATATTGATACCGCAGTTCGACCCTTCTGCGCCGGCTACACCCAGGTCGACCCGGAGCAGCCGAAAACGAAGCGCGTATGTAGCGGTAGCGGAGTTTTGAAGTTCGAGCATCTCCCTGATGACAGGGAGGGGAGGTTGGCTGTGCGTACCCTTTCAAATGCCATTTCTCCCACAAAAAGGGTCTAAAGGGATCCATGCTAACAATAGCTGGATACAGTGCCTTGAGGTATTCACCAAGGATTTCGATGTCAGCAAAGGGTTCGGAAACATTACCGCAAAGAAGGGTAACAAGAAGGCAGAGCAGGAGATTAGTAAAGAGATGGAAGAGTACTACCTGAGCGAGCTCATGGGTACGAGCGAGCTTATGCAATACGAGTAATAAGCACACTTTCCATGATATGAGGAGTATAATTGAAAGGACTTATGAAGTTCCAGCTCTACTTTTCTGTATGTATTACCTCCACAGCTCCCGCTCATTTCTCCTACAGACTCCACTGCGAACAGATTGCTAATGAATTCGGTGCATCCTAGAGAAATATTTGGATCAACAGTGGACGTAGGGTTTCACAACACAATACATTACAAGGGGACCTCCATTGTACAGACTTTATTTTGCATCAAATGCCTAAACCTGTCAGAGCGATTTTGTACTTTGCGCACCCTTTGCGTTCTCTTTTTCTCTGATTCATTTTAAATAACTAAACTTACCTGGAGGAACAGGTAAACGGTTTGTTTTAGCACTACTAATAGACGGTCTTCCCTTCCTTTTTATATAACGGAGTTTCTTTTTTGTACGACGGAGTTTCTTTTTTGTATGACGGAGTTTCTTTTTATGTATTTGTTTTGTCTTGAGGCCAGCGACGTCTGACTTGTGCGGATTAGTCTTGTAAAATCCTTGTCCCAGTTGACTAAAAACTTCATACTTGTTCAATACTTCTTCTCTTCTTTCCCCGCAGGATCGAGCCTGAGGCCTGATATCAAGTCTCATTTCCTCCACTTCCAGTTGGCGGTGTCTCACGGGCGCCGGTGGCCATATAACACCGTTGTTGGTTGCATTCATCCTTTCTTCTCATCTTTTTCTTACCTTTAGCTAACCGCGACCGAATATAGGACGTTCGTATACCCCTCCATCCTATAAAGAGACGCACAATCAGGCGACACCCGTAAGTAGACAGTATTTTCGTCACGGTTACAAATTTTTTTTTTTTTTTTTTTTTTTTCGTCTGATTACCCTAAGCTTATAATTTTGGAGGTAGTGTAGATACGATGCGATAATATACGTACATGGAAGGGATGCGGTTGGGTTGTAAATGAGGTAAAACTTTATATACACCTCAGACTCATATTCTCAGGCAGTCTTGCAACCAGCTTAATCGACCAAAAAAAAAAAGATTTTCCGGTTCGAGCTAGAGAAAGAAAACCAGTTAAATGATAATATTACCATGAAGTAATAAATAGACGGGTATGTCATCCACCCGGAGTATGCCTGTGCTTCTACATTCGCATCCGAAGAAGCCAACAAGAAGTTTACCATTTTTATTTCTAGAGATACTCACCCACGAAGGAAATTTGAAAAGAAAAGCCATGGATACTCTGTCATCCCAGGCGATATCCACTCACCGACCCGATGGCAGTAAGGATGACGAGTACGTTTTGATTGAGGCGGGAAGGTCGCTCTCTTCTGCGACTGAAACGGAATTACCGACCAGCGACCCTGAGCATATTAGCCCCGAGAATACGGTGGTTCCGATTAGCCCTCGTCCTGCAACTGCGGACGCTTCGGATCAGAAAGAGGACAAATCAAGTTCGGGAAAGGACTCCATATATCTCGCAACCGCAATCGGAGTCATACATCTAGTCAACCAGGGAATCAGAGATGATAGGATCCACAAGCGACGCGACGGCTCTCGTGATCGAAATTCTGACAAAAGCGAATCCAAGGTAGAATTCATCTTGACGATTTTTGCTTTTTTTCTTTTTCCTCCTTTCTCTTCCCCTCCCCTTTCCTTGTCTTTCTGATCCCCACCGCATTATTTCTGAAATCTAACGATCTTTTCTTTTCAAATAGCATCGTTGGTGTTATACAGAACAAGGAACGCGGGTGGGGCTTCCAAGGCGAAATATGGGACAAGTTCCTACAATCCCCAAGGAGCTATCCAGCCTGGACATTACTTTCGCGCCACGGACTGAAGACACCCCTGCGATATCTACCCGACGAACAAACGACGATGGTGGTGCACCGACACTACCGAAAGACCTTGTGAAAGAACCGAAGGTGGACCCTCCAGTTTCTGACGATCCATGGAAATCTCATCGTCCCCTCTTCAGCTTCTCTCTCGTCTCTTTGTCCCCGAAAATGTAACTAAAAAACAATATAGACCCATCCAGACACAACCCCCAGCAAGTCCGCGACCCACTAGACCCTCTAATATGTCCAAAAACGCCAAATACGACGCCGGTGTTTTGGAGAGAGCCGGAATGGCGGACCTTAGCCTGGAGAGAGCCATGGATGTTATGATCTCGGTAAATGGGGGAACTAGAATGGCTGAAACCTGGGAAGCAGCGTGCCGTATCGCTTGGACTTTGGAAACTGATCCTAGGTAAATTTCCTATCCTTTTCATTCTTTGCATGGAAGAAGAGCCGTATAAACTTCGGCAGTCGTTTGCATACCGCACTTGGGGTTTTTCTTTAGGGCACGTGGAGTCCTCCACGATGTTGGTAAGGAGGATGGCGCTTTGGAGCCGAATACGTAGGAGACGTGGTGCCTGAGGTTCCCGAGTGCTATCGCGACTGAAGGGTTACATCTCCTTCGAGTCGTGGTCCCCTAGTATTCTCGATTAGTGTACCTAGATTAAGATATTTAGCGGCCATAGGCCCTACGCCTACCCAAATTTATCAATACTTGAAGCCTTTAATTTTACTTGAAGACCAAAAAACCTGCTAAGCGTAAAAGCACGGGCTACACATGTAGGTTCCAACCTTCTAAATTACAAGTGAGTGAAAAAGATTTTATTAAGCATGAAGATTGAAATACACAAAACATAGGCGCATCTGCTTTTATATATATAAGAATATAACTAGCTGTAACTGCTATGATATTGCTAGTAAAGGGGATAGCAGTTCGGAGTTTTTTTTAAGATTGGTCAGATGCAGAGACATCACGGTATACTTATATATATGGCGGTTGTTAAAGAGAATAAGCTTTATACTCCAACAACCACCACCAAATATATATTCTCTTAAGTTTATACGCGAGTGCATATTTATTCATTGCTAAATCCTTATTCACCAGCCTTCACGATATAGTAAATTTTACTTATTCTACAGCAGTGGCTCAACTAATTTCTGGGAGCCTTTCCGAGGCTGAAATATGTGCCAGGGAAGTACCAATATTTCGTTATCGCGAAACTCTCCCAAAAGAAAGTAAATATGTAAACTACTTCATTTCTCATCAACATATCGGCGGAGACCGCCATGTGAAATTTATCCAGATCAATAGCAGTATCGTGACAATGGAGAACCTGTGGAATACCAGAAGTAATCTCATATGAAGCATTTTCATTCATCTGTATTAATAACGTCGCGATCGTATTACAAATGTTTTGCGCTCAATTCTCTTTCGAAGTCGGATATGTCAGCAAATCGATCTGCGCTGCAAGGAATTACGCGTTTCCCGAAATCGCAACTGAAAACCGATTTGGACGTAGGCGAATTATACAAAGGCTTTGTTTTTTTTTGCTAACTGCCGGATTGCGAGACGTTTTTGCTTTTACGCGGGTTAACTTTTGTTTCCGTGTCATGTCGGTAAAAGGTCACTAAAGCTGTATTATTGGCCAATGCCGTTTTACTCCGATGCATCGTGGGCTCAAATGTCGGTCTACGAAGCCTTCCGAGTAAAAATGAAGCGGCTTCTCGGCAAACAAATAGATAAGTCTGCGCAATTATACTATAGCCCTTTCATCAATTAGTAATGATTCCTAGATATATAATCAAAATGGTGACGAAAGCACTTTGAACTTTACGCACATCGCCCTGCGTGCGCGTCTTTTTTTTTTTTTTTGTTCGTAAAATAGAGGACGGAGGATTGTCCTATATCGATCGCAAAGCTGAGGGAAAGACCTAGAAAAAAAGGAACATGAACAAGCATCTAAATTGTATATGAAAGTCTCGGCCGATATGCGATAAGAAATGTACTGCTAACATGTCTATCGCACTCTTTTGTATGAGATTTAGGCGATAAGAAAGTCTAAGTACCTCGCTAAACATCGCAACGCCGTTTCGAGTTCGGACGATAGAAGTCCCGCTTGCGACGATGGGGAAGGTGGGGAGGTGAGAACGTGAGGTAAAAGACGGCAGACGGACAAAAGCTTAACTCAATGTGTCCCTGTATACCGAACCTAGTATAACCCGCTCATGGTTTATTTAAAGGAGGGGTCTAGCTTTTGGTTTCAGGATCAAATCCAGTTGAACAATACTACAGTTCTAGGTCGATCAACAGCAGTATAAGACAACTTCCGAACCCGATATCCTTTATAATACTCAATTGCTCTCCTTACAGTATCCTCTCTTGAATTCAAATCACCTCTTCTCACTATGGTTAACATCTTCGTTTTCGGCGCGACCGGATTCATCGGTGGTATGTCCCTGTATTAATTGTTCCTGCGTGCCAACGTCCATACTAAGTAACCCCACCTTTATAGGATCCGCCGCCCAAGCCCTCCGTCGTGCCGGCCACAACGTCTACGCCTCGCCCGCGACGACAAGAAAGCCAAGCTCCTCGCATCGCAAGAAATTACACCCGTCGTCGGCGAAATCGCAAAACCCGACACGTGGCTCCCGACCGCGGCCGTGTGCGACGTAGTCATCGACATATCCCCTTCCTACGGCGGCATCACGGAGGGCATCCTTTCTTCCCTCCTCTCCTCGCCTAAAGTTTCCGGAAGAGAGAAACACCACCCGAAGCAAGCGTTTATATACGTCAGCGGGATATGGTCCACGGGAACGGCACGCAAAAGATTAATGATTTAGAGGTTCCAGGGACGAAGGATGCGAAGAACCAGCCGATGGAGATTGTGGGGTGGAGACCGGCGCTGGAGCAGAAGATTTTTGGATGCGAGGGATAAATTGGATGTTTTCATTGTGAGGCCGGCGTTACTGTTTGGGTATGGCGCCAGCGCTATCGGTGCTTGGTGGGACCGTTGTTGGGTGCTGCGATGAAGGGGAGAAGGAAGTTAGCGTCGAGGCGGCGCCGGAGGTTAACGTTACGTGCGTGCATCAGGCGGATTTGGCGGATGCTTTCGTGAAGTTGGTTGATAGGGTATGTTTACTTGAAATTTCCCCTCCTATTTCTCCTTTGTTTATGTCTAGTTTACAGAAGATGGGGTATTCATGATGCTTTGCTTCACAGATCGAATTACTATCCGGTTTAGCGTATCCCGTCTTCGACATCATCGGCTCGCTCGAGAATGTCGACACATCTTAAAAGCTACTGCGCGAGCGATGGGATTCAAAGGAGAATTGAAATATGCACAGCCATCGCAGGCATTTTCAGCTGCGCTTACCTCCGCTAGTAATGTCGACGGCGGACGAGCTAGGCGGTATCTGGATTGGAGTCCAAAGCACGTTAGCCTCGTAGGCGATATTGATATCTATGTTAAGGCTTTTATGGCGAGCGCGAGCCAATAGTGAAGATAGACTCTGGAGAGAGGATGGGATGTTATCAGAAAAGCTTTCTTTTCAAAGTCATTCGTGATCATGCTTTCTTGTGTTCAAAGGAATTGAATTAATATTAATATAGGATTTCGAAAATCAGCGTTACATATGAATGATCTAAAAGATTTCTACTACTTAATGTACTTATAAATTGACATGATGCCCCGGCAAAGTTATCGACCTTCGATTTATTTCGATATCTGAGCATTTCCTCCTATTCATGATCTGAGATTTGATACCATCTCGATGCTTCAATCGAAGAACATCCCCCCGCTAGCGCCAATAGTACTCCCCGTAATCCACCTGCTCCCTCTCCAGCAAGAAAACCCACAACCTGCGCGATATCATCCGGCTCCCTAACCTCGCCTCCGCAGCCGTATACACCCCCGCCTCCTCCACAAATTTAGCCAAAACCTCCCCCGGAACGCGCTCGCCATATCAGTCATCGTCGGCCCCACACTCACACTATTAACAGTAATCCCTCTACTCTTTCCCCACTCGAAGCTCCACGTCCTCGTCAAACTGTCCATCGCGGCTTTACTGCTCGCGTACAGCGGCCCCAGCTGCTTCGGTAGTATATGCTTCGCTAAAACCGTAGAAATATTAATTACGCGACCACCGTTCGGCATGTGCTTTACTACTGCCTGCGTGAGGAATAATGGGCCGCGGAGGTTCGTGTTGTATATGTCGTCGTATAACTCCATGCTTATTTCCGTGGTGGGTGTGAAGTTTGTTATGCCGGCGTTATTTACGAGTATGTCTATTTTTTTGGTTTGCAGGGATTGTAGAGCGTGTTCGACGATTTTTTAGGGGAGGATGGGTCACGGAGGTCTGCGCAGATCGAGAAGGCACGGATGCAGGGTTGGTGGAGAGGATGTCTGTGATGGTTTGTTGCGCACGGGGGATTTGGAGGGATCGGAGTGCACGATTAGGATGGAGCAGCCGAGCGAGGCGAGGGTTAGGGAGATGGCGCGCCCGATGCCGCGGGAGCCGCCGGTTACTATGGCAGTTTTACCGGCGAGAGGAAGGCGAGAGGAAGACATTGCGTATACTATCAGGTATGTATAATAGTGTAGTAGGAAGGAGGTTTAAGATTTCTGGAATGCTCCAAACGGTGAATAGTAGGGCTGAGCTGAAGCAATGCTGATGAACTTCTCATCGTTGGAAGTCGAGGGCATCAGGACCCGGTTTTATAGTCGTGGTCTGCCCAGGAGGCATGGAAATTACTGTTCGTATTTTTTTTCATGGATTTCAGAGCAGATTGCGTGACGGACGGTATGGTTGGTAGTCGTGCTGGTATATCGCCGTGCTTGATAATGACCCGTCAGAAACAGCGTAAAATGGGTCAGAAATTAGACGCGACATGGAATCTTGCGCGCAAAGCTAAGCTGACGGTTTCTTGGGCTTTAATTGTTGTTTAACAGTGAGATTCATCTCTGTAGCTCCGGATCGAGTGTCTTTCTAGGGCTGCGCGAAATTCAGGAGGCTGTATACTACCATTTACTACTGCATATTCGAGAGCTATTATTTGGATTAAAACATCTCAAGAGGCGATTTCTGCCTTTACACGCGCTACTCACGAGAACTCAGACGCACGTAAAGCTCCTAATATACATGAGAACGCGAAGCAATCGGTACAAATATACATTTTAAGTTATAAACCTCGTTCGATAGTTTACAGAATCTCCTCAACCCTCTCCGTATCAATCTCGTCTTCCCCCTCTGCCTCCTCCAAAAGTTCGCAACCCTGATCATCTCGTCGTCTACCAATCCCCACGCCCACCACTTCTTCAAAAACCCAACTTGTATCTCCACCCCGTAGGATCCCAACTATCCCTGCCCAGACTTTAACCCATCCTTCCTCTACCAGATCCCGACCAAATTCACTTACGTCTACAACGTCACTTACTGTGATCAGTTTATCGCGGAGGGTCGGCATTGGTATACAGTCTATCACGGAGCTATGCGGGACCGTGAGTTGTAGATTGGTCGGGGAAAGAGAAGATGGAGTCGAGGGTGTTGCGGTGAAGTGGAAGCCGGGGCATGGAGGTAGATACGGCCATGGAAATGTGACCATTGGGACAGACTATCGAGAGCGCGCGGGAGTTGGTGCAGAAGGCGCGGAGGGTGTTGTAGGAGTGGAGAACTAATGCTGTTTCGTTCAGTGGTGAAGGTATCGGAGCGGTAGTGGTGGTGATTGTGGTTGCGGAACTCCGTGGTTGGTGTTTTCCTTTTAGTCTAGCTCCTATGTGATAGACTCTATTAGTATGAGTCATGTAATATGGGACTGGGTACGAGATGAACGTACGTCGCTTCCTCTGAGCAAGCCTGTTCTGTATCTTCTTCCGTTCCAATAGGTCTTTCGTCTTCGTCCAGTCATCTTCGGGGGATTTCAGAGCTTGCTTGAGGCTTGACCCGGCCATATTTTCACGGGTGCTGTAGTACCCTGTGGTGATTTCTTGGGGATTATCAGGAAAAAAAGCACAATTAAAGAAGAATCATGAATAGAGCAATGAGTAGAGCGACTGATCGAACGTAAGGCTTTTAATATCGGGCGACAAGCTCGTTCGATAAATCCTCCGCGTTCCGCGCTTATTTCTGACAGTTTTCTACGCTAATTTCTGACATGTCATTTATAATGTGCGGCTAATGCAAGGAACTCCGGTAGCGCATCCTAACTTTCGGCGCAAACCTTGTTCACATAACTCCTCCAGATGTACAGTAAATCCATAAGTGTGTTTTCTGTTGCTAGAAGTTTTACATTGCTCATTTTTGACACTACCTTGTCGTTATGTGAGACGAGAGATCGGGACGATTACTCTTATGCTACTCGGAAATGCGGCTTCCTGGCGTTAAAAGACTCTTCATAAAAACGACATGCGCATGCTTGATTGAATTGAGAACGCATTACTAAACCATGAAATCGAAGGAAAGCCCAATGTATTGGCCATGGGCTTTAATACATATATAGAATTACATCCACAACGAAGTCAGAACACAAATAAAAACCGCCGCTACACCTCCCTGATCGCCATCCCTTTCCCCCTCGTCAAGTGTCCCTGACTCTTCTTCAGCTTATCGTTCCTGATGGCCTTCGGCCCTTCAACCAGCGCAACGCTAATATACGGAATCTCCAACCCCTTCGGCATGTGGTCCTGCGCGCACCTGTCGAAAGCGATGTTCAGGAAGTTGTGAGCGTTGTTCTCGTCGTTCGTGCGGTTGGTCAGGCACTGCCACCCGCAGCTCGGCCAGAAGCTGTATATGCCGTCGAGGTTGCTGCAGCAGACGCGGTAGTTTTCGCCGTCGGATTCGATACGGTCTTCGGTCTGGATGACCCATTTGAAGGGGTACGGGTAGTTGTAGGATGAGTTTGGGCCGGGTTCGGGGAGGTTCTGCGATGGGTCGATGAGTTGGTAGCAGCCGATGACGGGTGCGGCGTTGTGGTCCCAGTCTGAGGGTGAGGTGGCGTTGACGGTGGTGTTATTCGTCGATGTTGTGAGATTTGTTGAAGCCATTTTTGTTAAGACGTCTTCGTAGATATTGTAGGATGTTTTTTTCTCCTTGAGGTTTTGTTTACTGAGTGAGATGCTAAATGTTGTAGCAGTTGTCGGATTTAGCAGTGTTGTTCTCTTAGCTCAAGACCGAGCATTGGGCAAGGATATATAATGGGATCGAAAAGTCCTGACAATAAAAAGAACTCTTCGCGACCCAGGATCTATTAATATAAGAATATTTAGGCAGTGAAGAGGTTCTGAACGATGCTGGGAATTGGAATGGGGGTTTTAATCTTTTGTATTTTTATTTTATTTTTTTTTTTTTTAAAAAAAAAAAAAAAAAAGAAGAAAAGAAAGAAAAAAGAAACGAAAAAAAAAAGAGGTTCGCTCCACAAAAGCTAAAGAAGAAAAAAAGAAAAAAGAAAAAAGAGGTTCGCTCCGCAAAAGCTAAGAGAAGACAAGGCTTATTTCAAGGAGGCTGGGGCAGTTTTTTTAGAGCGACAGCTGGGGGGGAAAAGCTTGATAACTTAGCTTTGGAATATCGAATGACTGCAGGGCTCCCCGGTCTTTCTTGATTTGATGACGATAATACTTGACATGCCTCATTTCGGAGCGAAGGTGATATTATTCCATGTAAGTTGGGGTAAAGGTCCCCTGTCGGATCAAGGATACTGCTGCGGAAGGTTACCGGGTTGTTCACAAATAGGAAACACTCTCAAGCTAATCATCTTGCTCGCCGTTGACAAGCTTTCCATTAAAATTCGCTGAGGATTTAACGCAGACCCGGCGTATCATCGAATATATACGTCAGGGACGCCCGTACTCATATAGTCGCGATGTGTACCTTCCGTAGTTGGTGAAAGCTCTTCACATGAAACCAAGTTGTGATTATCCCGGAAAATTAACTATTTTCCCCCCGGAACTATGCGCGTTTAAATCAAAGCCTCCTCCTTCCAGGCGAAAAACATGAAAATCCTGGTAAAGATGCATGCCAGGCGTTTAATCTAATTAGGTAGCTAGCTACCTATTTTTAATGGCCATATTTCGAGGCTATGCTACCATCGGCCGACCGCTACGTGTGTGTCCTTGCAGACTAGATCCATGGACTATACTAATTTTCGCGTCAAACTCGTGATAATTTTTTAGAATTATAATCTGGACATCGGAAAAACGTTCACAAGCGCCTCCGTAAGCCGTAGTAAAAACCATAGACCTCGTAAAACACTATTGTGTTGCATATGGACCCGAAATATCTAGCAATCGGCATTTTGTTCGCTTCCGTTTCGTTCCCGAATGCTCGCAAGCGTACTCGACCAGGTCAACCAAAAACAGGTATAATGAGGCCATCTGGGAATGCGAGTCTGAAGACTTTCTAATCTGTGAACCGGGTGTGGGGCATATTTCCAAGTTCCCTCCTCTGTTCAATATTCTTCCTGTCAAGTTCAATTGGAAATACTGGCTGGGATATAGAAGTATCTCTTGGTAGATGGCATAGCGACCGCGCGCAAGGAAACGAAGCTCTCAACTTCTAGAAGATATACCTAAGAGCATGGTCTCCAGAGAATGCGGACTGTTATCTCACGGTCGCGTTTGAGGAGAATACCTTGATATCTTCAGAAATGGCCGTGAATATGTTTCCTAGTCAGTGTTGAGAGCAGAACAATAACTTCCTCTCGAAAGCGCATTCTTTCGGGAACGTATTTTTAGCGTACTACGCAATCATGTAGTTATTTTTTTTTTTTTAGTCTTTGTAACCTAAACAAGAGCTAGAGATATTTTTCATGGTTCAGTCCTTCTAACGGTATCCATAATAGTGCTATCAAAATTTTGCTTCCGGTTGCATAAGCGTATTCTCTGATATAAAAAGCCCATTTGTAGAATGGGATCGAAGTCTCATTCTTCGAGTCAAGCAGCTCTCCAGCTCTCTCTTATCCATCTTCTATCCTCTCGGAGTAACTCGGTTTATTTCTCCCTTAATAGCTATCTGTTTTATATTGTCGTCATCTCCAAAAAATACAATTTAAGCCCTCGATTTCAATTGCATTCAGAATGAGGATCGCAAGCCGGTTCACCGCTCTTGCGGTTTTGCCCCTCGTTGCGATCGCGAGTCCTCTACAAGATAAGATATCAATCATACCTCAATATCAGCCTATGCCCTTGGATAAAATCGACGCAAATGATCCTTCGAGTTTTACTAGATGCCATTACGCGCGAGGGTATGTTAGTCTCTTTGTGAAACTTACGGATAGCAAAGGAGTAATTGTTTGACCTGGACAATTTTTCTATCTTATAGATCAACCGCCGGCGACGCCTATATCGCATCTGGCGATTTACAGCTTATCTTCCAGGCGCTCGGTTCAGGTTACCTCCTCCAATCCCACCAGTGTTACCATAAGTCGCACGAACACACCGTTGTTCAATTCTGCAATGTTGGGACTCAGCCGGCCAAGGTCGATACCGGTAAGGAAATCGCGACGATGGCCAGCGAACTGCAGAAAGCGTGCGCTGCAGATGAAAAAGGCAATTTTGATCCTTTAGCACCGTACGCCGGTGTTCGCCAGCGAGGATCCTTCCAGTTGAACATCTTCGGTACTGGCAGCAAGCCGGCTACTTCAGCCAACCCGCGATCGCGTGTCTCTCGCATCTTGAGGCGACAGAAGGGTGGCAACGAAGATCCGAAATACTGTTCAGATCACAAAGGAGATATAGAGAAAGACGGCAAGGAAGAGTGGAGCAACTGCAAAATCCAGGCCACACCACCAATTCAAACGGCAACTGCGCCGTCGGGCTCCACACACTTAGATGCGCGAGCTACTGCGAGGTCCGACGGCGGAGGTTTTACGGCCCGGAGGTGTGGTTCCCCAACACCAAATGCGACGCCACCGCGGACTGCACCTTCTCCAAATCCGTCTCCGTGGGCGTCTCGCACTCCTTCAACGTCGGCCTCACGGGAAAGCTCGGCAACGACGATACCCTAGGCAGCTTATTTAGCTTAGCTGTGGGATATACGTACCAGAGGACCGTGACGCATACGACCGGCTGGGACGAGGCTTTCAAGCGCAGGGACAAGGACGCGGGTTACTGCGGCTACCTTACCTTTATCCCGCAGCTGTGGGAAACCTGCGGCGACCTTACGACGGCGGATAGCTTCACTAACGCGGCTACCGAGGGTAGGCTCAAATGTAAGCCGGAAAAACTGCACACTATACACGACGCTTGCTCTACGTATCCGGCCAAAAATGCAGATGGTGCCGCGATAGGTGAGTCGGTGATGGTGTGGTACACATGTGGGACGAACAGGAAGGCGCCGGATTCTGTCCAGGAATCGCACTACTTGTGGCCTGGCGTGAAGACGTGGTATACCCCCGACACACCGGCAAAGTAGGACCCCAAACCGGGTCCTGTAGTTTGGCAGTATACGAAGGCTCAGAAACATTAAAACCAAATTTCTACCTGTCTATTGATAGTGTAAACTTCTAATAAATTATTGTCAAGTTATCCGGTACTTAAAGTACACTGTAACACGCCAATAGGAACAATCCAATTATCATAATTTACGCTCGTATATCTATCTTTTGCTTTGCGCTCACGCTCCCAGATATGAACTGATAAACCACGCCGTCGTTTCATGCTGAATTCCATTTTATATTATGTTTCTGAGCTCTCCAATTAGATTGGCACGATTCTCACTACTGGAACATATACTTACCCTCAAATAAGAACTTTCGTTCCATACAGGGGTGTGTTTCAAGGCATTAGGAAGTTTCTAATTTCTTCCCCTATGTGTAATTCTCATCATGTATTTGGGAAAACCTTGGATATAATGTTTCGGGGAACCGTTGCTCTCGCTTTTCTAGCGGTAATGGCGCGCCTTTAATTGTTTACTATATAAGAATGTCATGTAATCAACAAAGTTCGCACTGAATCTAGGTTCTTTCGATGGACATTACAAGCGGATCTATGCCGCCGTCAAGATTGTAAACTAAATGATGGATTCATGCCTAAAGAATCTCATTTTACATGCAACAGTCCTCTCCAAGATAAACGCTGATAATAGCATAATACAGCTGTTCCCTTCCAGCGGGCGCGTGCTGTACGCTCTTTCTCGACCATTGTGCAAGATTGATGAACGATTCTTCGGATCGATCCATGGCGTTAGTATTTTATAATGCAATTTGTCTGGGGGTTTTTAATTGTTTTTTTAAGACCAATAATTCAAGATGAAAGTCTATTCGAGCTTTCCCCAAATCCTTACATAAAGTCGCGCCAGAGTGCTTAATATTTGGTGCAGGCGGATTACGGCCGAGATCTACCCAAATTCATACATTATTACATATTTGCAAGGCGACCTGACATCGCGGTTGTGACTGTTGGAAGCTTTACGCATAAGGGTTCTCTTCCTCAAGTTTCATCAAAGCCGATGTTTCCTCTTGCGAGTAATTACTCGCGGTGCGGCGCCGGTCCGTCGTGAGTCTCGGGCGGTATCCCGGCAAAGATCTCCGCGGGAATCTCAGCTGTGGAAGGCTCTCCACATTATTAGAACGTCCTCTACAAAGAACTATCGTCGTTAATTTCTGGATATGGCAGTTAGACATTGTATTGGAATCATCCACAATGCTCTAACCTCAAAATGCATTTTGACTTTATTGGTGTTGGTTTGACCAAGTTGAAGGATCTATTTATGTACTACCAAAATGTTTATCCGTTGCTGGACTTGCGTATATTATATTTAAGAATATAGGTAACACGGCTTGAGGGACTTTGTCTTGATCTTGTTTACTTTCTTCATCGTCGATCGTGAATTTTTTGGGTTGGGGTTTCCGTGTCGGACAAGGTTTATTTTTTGACTTTTGCCAGCGTGATCATCTAGAAAAGCGTGCAGGAGGGGGAACTTGGTATAAAAATGCGGCGATTCCCAGCCACGAGACTATTTTAGACCATTAACAATCAACCCCCGAAATCAATCATCAGATTTATCGCGAACTTCAAAGCTGCGCTAAGACTCAGTGCTCTGAAGAAGGAAGGCCCAAAAGCCTCACTGCTTAGAATGTGGGCCGACGCGAGCACTGCGGCAGCTTATATAGCGCCGGTCTTTTCTGCCCATGTCGCGGCCTACGACAATGGCCTGGCGCTGAGCCGCAGATGGGCTGGAATTCCTGGAACACCTTCGCCTGCAGCATTAACGAGACCATCATGCTCACCGCTGCGAAGAAGATCAAGGAACTCGGCTTGCAAGAACACGGTTATCATTACGTATGTATTTCCGAAACTCGATTTCCTAGCAACCTGCGTGCCAAATGACTGACAAACTTTGTGCGACCCAGATTGTAATGGACGACTGCTGGTCGCTGAAGGAGCGCGACGCCGAAGGCAACCTCCAATATGACCCAAGAAGTTTCCACGGGTATAAAAGCCCTAGCCGACGAGATACACGACATGGGTTTCGGGTGGGGCATGTACAGCGACGCGGGCAAGTATACCTGCGGTCGCTACCCCGGCTCGCTCGGCCACGAGACAGCCGACGCCAACCTCTTCGCGTCGTGGGGCGTGGATTACCTCAAGTACGACAACTGCTACAACGAAGGCCAATCGGGTACCCCGGAGCTATCGTATAATCGGTACAAAGTGATGAGCGACGCGCTGAAAGCTACCGGTAGACCGATCCTGTATAGCTTGTGTAACTGGGAGAGGACAGCACGTGGAACTGGCGTCTACGATCGCGAATAGCTGGCGTATGGCGGGAGACATTATCGATAACTTTGACCGGTACGACGACCGCTGTCCGTGCGAGACGTACGACTGCAAGCTTGCGGGGAATAAATGCTCCGTCATGAACATCATCAACAAGGCTGCACCGGTTGGTCAGAAGGCCGGACCAGGTGGGTGGAACGACCTGGATATGTTGGAAGTTGGCCGAGCGGGTTTGAATTACGAGGAGCAGAAATTACACATGACGATATGGGCTATGGTTAAATCCCCGTTAATCATGGGACACGACGTCCTTAAAACCACAAAGGAGACACTAAGTATACTCACGAACCCACATATTCTCGATATCAGCCAGAATAACGAATGGGGCACGGGGTACCGATCTTACGTCCGTGGCCACACGCAGCTATGGCTTAACGCGAATAAAGCGAACGGATCCGTCATTGCGTGCCTCCTGAACTCAGGAAACACGACGCAAAATTGACAGCCAGCTTTGACGATATTTTCTCGGACGATAACACGAGATTTCAGAAGTCGCTTACTTATTCCGCTACGGACCTGTGGACGGGGCGTAAGATCTCCAAGGTCAAAGGCCAATGGAAGGCTAAAGTTAAGGCGCACGGCGTTGCTATTGTGAGGCTGGATCCCGTCAGCGATGACTCAGTAGAAAAGCGCGCCAATAGTTGGAGCTTTAAATATCAGTGGAATTAGACTCTTAATACTAAAAATTTTGGCAAATCTATCCATGTCACGACCTACGACCCGTGATGTATCTATAAGGCTTGTAGATAAAATATTGAATTTGCTCGCTCTCCATGTAGCAAATAGACAAGTTTGACGGTTGGATATGAAAGCTGTCGCTGTTTTCTGTTGAGCAGCGTGTCATAAGCGCCAGCAAAAATCGAGGACCTGCCATAGACGGGAGGAGCGAACTGCCTACAATTTCTCAACTACTATATCGATAAGACGACAAAGATTTCGCGCTCTGCTTGTGCCTAAATGCGAGTGACTGAATACACCCTCGAAAATATAAATTGACTAACAGGTAGGTGTATCTCTTTATGTATTTCTTGAATTCTTCCTTTAAAGCTTTAATTGTGTATTTTTACCGTACTTTATAGTATTTTGTCAAGGAAGGACGAATTCGTCGCTTCTTTCTAGCTACTTTAGATGCCATATATAAACATAAGAGTGGAAATCATCTATAAATTGGATCAATTCTTCCAGTCCCCGAATAAGAATTGATACCTGTTTATTCCTTTCTCTTGCATAAATTCGGAGCTCCCTGTCCTACCAGCACACGATTCATGTTATAGGTCGTTTTTGACAGTGTAGAGTAGCGTTCTAAACGACTACCATTATACTATTAAAAGGACCCAAATTTCTCAAAAGGTTCAGCCTTACCGTTTAAAGAACAATGAAGTTCTCGGCCCTTTCTATGCTCATCGCGAACGTGTCACTCATACCGCATTTGTCGGTCGCGGTACCTGTCGAGGACGCCAGCCTGATATCGAGGCAACCGCAGAACGCTCCGCGTAGAGACCCAAACCCAGGGATAGGTAAATTCCGCGGCTGTCCAAGCGATTATGGATATTCCCAGTACTTCTGCTTCTCTTACGGCGTTTATGACGCCAACCACGGTAAAGGCCCGATTATTCCGAGATATTTCGGATAGATGTTTAAGTCAAACCTAATGTTCCGAAGTCTATCCGTTTGTCCACCCTTGACTACACGTAAAACTCGACTGAAATCTTTAGCCGACTTTGAAACTAATCCGGGGAATCGATTCGAAATAGGCTAGCCAACTACCTCTCCACGCAAGGTGAAAAACTCGAGTCTAAACAGGCATTTTTGCTGCGATGCCGAGGCAGCTGTCGGCGGGGTGAGTGTTTGGCAGTCTTTCTTCTGTCAACGCCCCTGTAACCTGTAGTATTCACAATCACTCCCTCCCTCCCCCAATACCGCCTGAAGTTGGAATGTGTAGGTAGATGGAATGTGTAGGTAGAATACTAATGCCCGTTGTTATTCAATATTGGAGATACGATTGGATCGATAATATTCACGGCTGTATAGATCGGACCACTTAGGCCTTGGTCTCAGGCTGCCTGATGCCAGTGCTGTTTCGTTTTAAACTTGAGCAAATCCAGAATGTTTTCTTGAGTCATGCTACATTTGCTTTCTTTACTTACCTCCTTTGAATTTCTCTACTTTCACTGAGAACTTCATATCGAATCAGAGGGTCTGGAGCACTCTTTGCGGAGGTTGAACGCAGAAAAAGATGCAACCTGCAGTATTTGCCTGGCCATAGGTATCTATTGTATGCATGAATTCTAGTTAGCTATAGCTAAAGGACAATATTAAAGTAGTGCAATACTTGGCTACAGCTTTGATCAGAGCCTGAATGTGTTGGTCACAATCATTAGATTGCTAATGGATGCTAACATAGCTATTATAGCACGCACACTGCGTGTTATAATCTAATCTAATCTAGCTGATTCTCCAACTCACCATTTCTTCCATTCCTTCCATCTTCTCCCATTTTCTTCACTCTCCGGCTAGTTCTAGATCTGGGGATATCCCCCAACAGAATGCTCCACATGGTTTGCCGGCACTGCACCAGCCTTCATTGTTTTCCTGTACGCATACTCCCGCCTAAGAGGTTTTAAAATTTTCCTAAGAACGATCCAACGAGGCTTGAAGTTGTAAGATTGCCCTTCGAGAAGGTTTCTTTCCACTTGGATGCTCAACGCAGAAACCCCGAGCCTCCTGGATACTTACTTCCGGCGGTTCCGGTTAGAGATAAGACAAGTGTTGGTGATACGCCAAACACAAGCGACACAAAAAGCGCGAATAGCTCGCGCATACGTATTTTTCAAACGTTATGGTGTTTACGCAAGCCGTCGGCTCTATAGGATATTGCGAAGGTATCGAAACCCATACGCGATTGAGGCGTATAGCTAAACCTTCGGGGATTGGGTTCGAAAAAAATATGAAAATATATATTTTTCCCTTTTCACGTGGCAGTAATAGAGAGTAATAGCATCGTGCTTGTGTTGAAAAGAAGATATCTTCTCTTAGTATTTCAGAAACAAGTCCACTATCGACTTTGAAATACATTTAACAGCTAATTTTTTTTTTTATTTTTTTATTTTTTTTTTTTTTTTTTTTTTACTTATTTATTTTGATTCTGAGCATCCAAACCCTTCATCCTTCACCTCAAACTTTCAAATCAACATCAAAATATAATCAAAAAGACTATTCCCCATTTTCGAAGTTATCTAATCAACTTCCCCGCAACTGTTCACAATGAAGCTATCTTCATCTCTTCTTCTTGTCGCGAACCTCTCCTTCTTGGGGTTCACCGCTGCGGTGCCGGTAAATGAAGTCGAACATAGAGATATTGCGTCCGCCGCCTCACCACTAGTCAACAAGCATCAGTCCACGGAAGGAAATCTTCAACTCGGTGCACTGAAGTCCAGGCGTGCTACGAAGGGTTGCGATTCTGGATATGCCGAATACCATTGCAACGATGCAAATGTGAAATCCGTTCCCGATCTGTACACCCGTCACGTCAATGGCGTCACCTGTCAGTTGTTCCCGACCTTTTCCAATCCTTTTCAAACCTACCAGCCGACATCCCAAGATTTTTCAGCTAATACGTTAGTTTTGACAGGTCTCGATCGCGATAGCTTCCAGCCCGCCACTGAAACCACGTACTTTCACCAGCATATGTGCTGCAAGATATCTGCGAACGAGCCGAGGGTAAGTTCTACAAGGAACAGATTTCAATCTCTACCACGCCTGCCCCTAACCGTCCTCCGTCTTAACCATCTATTTGAATGTAAAGTTTCAACGCTAATTAATTTCCCTTCCATTGACGAATTGACAACTAGCCTTATAAATACTATATTTCCCGACGTTGTCTCATTGTTATTTCTATTAGTTGTTGGGTACGGGATCACTGGAATCCGCTATTTAGCTCACGGACCGATTGTCACAACTATAGCGCCTCGAAATATCTCTAGCTCGAAGGAAAATCTGTTATAAGAAGGACGTATGGACAATATCGAAAACGGGACTCTCATCTGCCGTTAGCGCGACAGATCCGAGCTGGTCTTCTATTTCTATTACGATCGCAGATTCCTAAATACTATAAATCTCAAAGCAATAATAAAAAAAATTTGAACATTATCTCGGAGGTTCATGGTGAGGTTACAATTAAATATGCGGTGAATTTTTTATGTGTAACAAGAATAGACCAAAGTTTTATTGCAACACTACTTCCCTGCTATTTGGCGCTCGAATGGGGGCTAGAAATGGCGGGGATTGAAGGCTTGGAAAGCAAATGCCCGAGACCCCGCGACTCCTCTATGCACACCCACTAACTGCAATGCTTCTCAAACTTTTTTTAATCAGGAGGCCAGATTGAAAGAGTAATTATAAATCGTAAAATCAAGGGAAATGATATATTGCTTTCATTTTCAAAATATCATCATTTCAATTTTTTGTGATACACGGTTAAAATCTGCCTTTACGTTTTATGGTATCACGATATTTAATCACAACTTTGCTCGTAAACCGCTATTATCTTAGCTCTTCTACGTTCGATATCTTCTTTTAAACTTCCGATTCCCAAGTACTTGACTCTGAATTCTCCTATACATCACATTTTTAGCAGCACTTGCTCTAAATCAACGATCAGACACTCAGGTCCCCTCTCAAATTGCAAACCCTCAGTCCACACTCGTGTAATCGATTTTACTAGAGCTTCCACATCCCCGAATAATTCTTATCGTACTCAAAAACTATATAACCCCTAAGGAAAGGCACCATGAGATATTATATCAATTTCTTTCTAGTCCTTAATCTATACCTCTCGTGCTTTGCGGCAGCTCTGCCTGGTATCAAATCGCGCGGCTTCCCATCAACAATTGTATCTGCAGTAACAGACACCATTGTCACGCACGACGGCAGCAAGATTGTTGACCATTACAAAATGCAGACTAATTGCCTTGCATATGGCCTGGGATTCAGCGAATACTATTGCAACACAGTGCATCTTGAACCCAATGACCTCTTCCATACTCGGGAAGGAACGGTTACGAAGGGGGTTGGTTACAATTGTCAGTGATAGTCCATCCTATGACCAAGTTTCGGGTATATTTAAGCTAACTTCATTATTAGGCGTTCATAGCGGCAACGATTATACAGTCGCACAGAAAGCTCATCCCAACTATTATTTATATCGAAGCTGCTGCATGACTTATGCAGCTATTGATAAAGTAGGTATTTTTTCTAAGTATATTTTCTAAGTATATTCAGTACAGAATAGAAAAACTAATCTGGATTTGTAATGAATAGACAACGAATGATATTCTCAACATCCATGGCTGTACGCTCGGAACTCATTCGCAAACTATAACCAAATTATGATCGTATTTGAGGCCATATTCACCGCAGTTGAATGGGGAAATTAAAAATAACTTGTCATATAGCGCACATCTTACTGAGACGATTAGAATATTGACAAACTAAATTTTATTTATAGTTCGTTCTAGTCGCTCTGATTTAAATCTTATGAGTGTATTCATTTTTTATATAAATTATTATCATCAATAATTATATCAGCGGTGTAGGTTCAACCCTTATTGACAAAAATAGACTATATATATTATAATGAGCAATATTATCCACGAATACAGACACGGTTGTTTAAAACGTAAGTAACCTGGAAGTATATCTATGTAGTATTGTAATCCTTTTTTTTTTTTTTTTTTTTGACGTATACTACTTTATTTCTGGTTCAAGGCTACTGATACGGCGATTTCCTGGAGCTGTAAATATCGGTGGAATATTATCAGTAAGACTTAGCTTTCTCGGGCTTGTCCGCGAACACATGGTAATGCTCAGCAAACCTCCGAAGGTGTCAAATCCGTGGCCCCCGGGAGCATCGTAGTGCTCACTTATCCTGTTAGTGTCTCCTGCTCTCCCTAACATCCTCTCAGGTAAATCTTAAACTACCAGTTGCTCCCGAAGACTAGCACATGGAAACAACAGATCCCTCTCAAAAGGACGTTCTAAACAAGAAAATTGCTGCTGCTTCAATAGCCACGATTTAAGAAAATCAATTACCCAGGGCCCGCGATGATACGGTATAGAATTATGATTAAGAGAGAATAAAAAATTTCTCAAATTTGTTTATCTATGATTATAGAGACAAAAAGACACTAGTCTTATTTTTAAATTGGTACTTTCAAGGTAAATTGCCTTGAAATATTCATGAATATTTATTTTCGCTTTCACTTTCCTTTCTTCTAGCTTTTACTACTATGGACATAAAAGAATCAGTCGCCACTGGCGATGATTCAACTGGAGCGATAGTTATTGCTCCGAGAAATAGTATTAATAATAGCTAAGACCGTTCGTATGTTATGCCCTGGCGGTACAGAATCTTGGCCTGCGACTGCTTCGCGAAAATTGTAGCTAAATTTATAATTATAACAGCTCCAAATCGAGAAGTCTTGGGATGCCTCGGGCAGCGAAGAATACCAGCGTCTTCGTAGCGCTCAGCAGCTTTACCTTGACTTCTTTATCCATTTCTTTTCAAATCCAATGCTATGGAATGATAAGTTTGACTGTTTTCCTCAATTTCTAAATGAAACGGTCTAAAGAAATCAATGACTTAGATTTATTTTATGTTCTCTGTTTTCGAGTCTGTGAATATTAGTTGAGCAATTTTGATATATAAATTGATTTTAATGTCATAAACCATTGCTGATAAAATAACATTAATATCATCGTTTTACGGACGAGATGTATGAGAGCTTCCTGGGAAGAAAATAATACACTGCGAATAACAATAAAATAGTAAAAATAAATAAAGTAAAATAAAGCATTGAGGAGAAACAGTGAAGGCTAGATCTGCTCTCTATTCGCGGTCGCCTCCTATGAAACTTCAAGCGCCAGTAACTAGGAATTCTAGGAATTATACTTAAATATATATAGGTGCATGCATTTTATGCTTGGAGTTATATGGAAAGGGTTCAGGTGAGCCCTGGAAGTAATTAAGCGTCTTAGACTTAAGTGCTTTGGTCTCTAACGCATTTTCGCCAAAGTTGGAATTCCTTCGAAATCTTCCATATCTTTGATGTAAATTTACGAGCGCGGCAATCACATTATGCGCTTCCTCATCCGGTTCTTGGGGAAATGGTTACGGTTATCTTAGAGCTTAATTAGCTAAATATGAGTCCTCCACAACGAATGTATAACCGCTAAAGGGAAAGTTTTACAAAATAAAAGAAAAGAGAAAGAAAATAGGATTATCGGGTTAGCCGGGCTCAAAGGCATTCATTAAAGAATCTTGGAACATTCCTCGAAGCTAAGTTACAGTTAGCGATCAAGATGCGCAGGGTACGGCGATTATATCCAAACATTATATCCTATACTAGCGTCGACATGTAAAGAGTTGATTGTGTATCCAGGGCAAGAAAATCATTGCTCTTGCGAGGCATATATCCATTTATATTTCAGGTTCATTCCACTTCTTTTCTTAGCAGAAGCCAAATCTTTCTTTCTGTATCTCTTTCTCTTCCTCTCCCTTTTATCTTTCTCAACAAGTTATCCTTCTCTAATCGCTTCTCAGTTAATTCGGCTCAGTGGAACGCAAACACATTTATTCCCATACTTTAATCCCCTTCAATTTCAAGTAACTTTTAAATCTAAAAGTCATGAAATTGTTTCTCGTTTCAGCTATCGTCTCGGGTCTCTGCCTCACCCGTCCCATTACCGCCTTGCCTGCCAATATCCCTCGTGACAGTTCTGACTTCAGAGCTTTCGCAACCAAAGAGGAAGATATCAGTGGGCCACTCGAAACCTCTACAGCTCCCGAGCCCTGCCGCATTTCTTATGACGAATACTATTGCCACAATGTCAAGTCAAACGATGCCTACACAAGCCTGATTGGATACAACTGTTAGTGCTAAACTATTCTGTCTTAATTGATTTCTCCCTTCGCTAATCGTAGAGTTTACTAGGTGTTCATACTGGAGATCTCGCAGCCGCTAAAAAAGCTCATCCGAAGTATTACAAGACGCGCGTTTGCTGCAATACTAAAGCAGCTGTGGATAAGGTGAGGAAATTAGCATGGTTTTATTAACGTTGAAGTCCGAAGGTTATGAGGATGCGTTGCTTCCTGGAAAAAATCAGTGCTGATGGCTCAAAAACGATAGGGAACCAATGATATCTTGAATATACATGGGTGTCAAAATCCATGATAGAAATAGTTACGGAATTAAAATGGCTGCCATTATAGTCCTTCCGATGCGAGAATACTTGTACTTTTGTTTGTTTAAGGCGAGAAAGAGGGCACCATAATAATACTAATATCTGTGGCCAAAATCTTCACTTACACATTTACCTTCCCATCCAGCCACCCCTGTACTCTCGCCTGATTTGTTTCTTTTTTTCTTTTTAAAGCAATATTAAACTGGTATATCTGTAATGTTATCTTATCAGAAGGTTTTAGTTCGAAGCACGGTTGTAATTGCTATCGAAGCTATGTGGCAGTTATATAACGGATCGGTAACGGCATTTCCTTAGCGGTTAGAAATATTTGCCTAAAACATTTATTTACATGTTTTATTATTAGCATCCCCCAAAATATAATGCTTTATGTAGGTTTAAATCTTCCAGATTATATATGTGAGCAAAATGATTTTAATGAGTATGAAAAATAAAATATATAAACTTTAGGTACCTTTATTTTCAAATATATAAAAATATAGCTATCTATCACGGTTATAATATTAAATGGTGAAGTTCATTGCTAAGAGCTTGAAACCTAAGGTTTTAGCCAGATACAGAGCCATCGCGTGGGTATATGCTCTACACGCCAACACCTGAAAATGCCCTTATCTATTCCTTCCAGTCAATTTGAAAATAAAATGGTCTTAGAGATATATCATCAATAGCGAAAAAATGGAAGCAAAACAGAGAAGTTTGAAAGTATCTACTCGGGCCTGCCTCTTTCAATTAGGGGATTTCCGGCAGAGTCTTGGCGAGACTATTTTTCAACGGATCTCAAGCGTTAATATAACAACAAGATAACCACGCAACTGATAAATATGTACATATTATATATCTATATAGCACGACATATATGGTTCATATAAAATTAGGAAGAAATGACCAAGGAGGCCCATGAAGCAAAAGAGAAATTAGATCTCTAAACGCTTTGGTTTCTCACGTTTCTACTAAAGGTAGAAGAAACCTCGTTCAGGTCTCTTACGTAATTGTACGAGCGCGGTTACTACATCATGCGTTCGCAACTTATACCAGCTTTTGGGAAGGTAGTTTTAGGAACAACTGACCCTAACTAGCTTACTATCGGTGCTATATGATAAATGGATAAGCGCTAGACAAACTATTTATTTAAAGTAAATTACGAGCTACTAAGTTCCAACACCTAGATTGAACGATCTCGAGCGCTTGTTTCTCAAATGGCGCTAAATCTCGTAATAAAGGTTTACTTTATACAGCAGCTACAGTGAAACATCGCATCCTACTTCGCGGTTCCCAAGAGTTCCAAATGCACCATATCAATAAAGCCAGGGCTCTTGCAAAACAAAGCTTATTTATACCCTAGGTTTGTTCCTATTTCTTTTCAACAAATCAATCACCACTGAATCTCCTAAAGCTTCTTTGCAAGATAATTCATAAAACTAGCACTTTCACTCGCTCTCTCTTCCTCTTTTACTCACTCTTTCTTTCTCAGTCACTCGTTCCCTCCTTCTCAACGCAACGTCTTTCTTTAACCAGTCCTGATCAGTTTTAGCAGAACGCAGATCTACATTCTAATTCACAATTTTTGTCTTCAGATTCAAGGAAAGATCAAAAGCTATGAAGTCCTTCCTCTTTCCAGTTATTAGGGTATTCAAACATCATTAAATTTTTGGCTTTCAAAAATTGATTTTTAACTTAGGTCACTCAAAGCCATTAAAGCCAATAAAGCCGGCCCTAAGCTACCTCCAGAAGTGGCTAAGGAACGGACTTAAAATGGCTTAAGAGCTGAAAATGGCTTAGGAAAAAGTTATTTTTCTTAAGCAAATTTTTTAAGAGATGTTTGAATACCCCTATTGCCTCTGGTCTCTACCTCAGTCTTTCTATCATCGGCCTACCTGCCAATTTACCCCGTGACATTGATGCCATCTGTTTCAACACTACGAGTGTAGATCCCAACGAGCCGCTCGCAACCGAGACTCTCTGCCCAAAGATTACGGATATGGCCAATAATATTGCCATGGTGCGACGTCTGCCGATACAGGCCTGACTGGGTCTAAATGTTAGTGGTAGCCCGTTGTTAATTTGTTCCCTGCTGTCCCCTAGCTAATCCTACACCCCATCAGGTGTTCGCCCTAACCATTGGTACATTGGTGCCAAGGATAAGGGTATATATTACTATAAACAGCATTATTACTGTAATTTTGAGGGGGATATGGATAGGATGAGAAACCTAGTACATTTTTATTTAACCTTTACGCCTGTCCAACTTATGAGTATATGTTATTTCCTAGCAAAAAAAAAAAAAAACAATTAAATTAAATAAATAAGTACTGATAGCTCAAAATCGATAGGAATCCGTGAATATCCCGGTTGTATCTGGATGTATGGATTACTTTGATTGCAGTAGTTAAAATGGTCGCTGCTATAGTCAATCTAAGGCAGGAATATTTAATACTTTTGCTTTTTAAGAAGTAGGAAAAAGGACATAATAATGATAACAATACTAATATCTACGGTCAAAATCTTGCTTACACATTTGGCCATCTCCTCAGGCCCTGTCCTTACATCATTTTGGCCTAAAGATTTGTTTTTTGTTATTTATTACTACACCTATTTTTTTTTTTTTTATTTTTAAGCATTATATTTTTATTAATTTCCCTCCTTGTATAGTCCTTGTTTGCCCGCAAAATCCGTGGGCAACCAAATAATATGATAATATGTACATTATTAGTAGTTTTAAAATTCGAAAAGGTTCAAAAGGAATGAATCAAAGATGCAATTTGTGTATACGAGACGCCATATCGCGAATTAACTGTATAAAATATTCCCCTTCCCATCCATTGTTTGACTCTTCCAAATGTAAAAACATGATGAACCCGAATCCGTTCTCTAAAGTCCTTCATTTGTCGTGTCTCCGTAACAATTTCGTGCATGAGTGTCAATTGCTAAGATGGTCCCCATTGTTGGCGAGGGAGACTTCCCACCATTCACGCTCCGGGTCGTTTTTCTTTCCTTTCTGCCGCTCCCAGAGACCTCCTGCTCGATATCCCGTAACTGGTTGTCGGTGTATGTATGCTTCAGATACTTTTTACTGCCCCATATTTTGAAATGGTACTTATATTGTGCTTCACTGCGAACACGAGCATCTACCGTTACTATTACGCTAAGCTGGAATATTGTAATGTGTATTACAGAGGGCATGTGTCCTGGGGTGGTTTATACTTCTTCTTACCTAGCAATAAATCCTTTCCCTGCCATAATCTCCATGACGTCCTTCAGCTCGTTTGTTTCCCGTAGCTCTAGGATTGATCGTTTTGTTCCTCCCATTCTGCCTCGCTGTGGATAGCCTCTGCCGCCGTTTTTCGCCGTTGTTTCCAGGGTTCTTGAAGTGTGTAAGGCTCTTTCCACCTAATCGCTTTGGACATTGTCGAACAGTGATTTATCGGTAAAATACAACGTATTAGATGGCGAGATGGGAAGGTTTAGTGTAGTTCGAGCCGAGTCTTTGCTTTCAAAAATATCAGAAAATGAGTTTATAAGACTGATGAAGATCGGGAATGGTGATCTTAACGCCAAAAGCTAGTATATCACAATTATTGTAAATATAATGACCTATTTCCTAAATTCCAAAAATTTGAGCCTTAGGGCGATTTCTTCATTTCTTTATATCTCCATGATTCCATTGCTTGAATACCGGCCCACAAGAGGAAGACCTCCGCTCGCACGCACTAGTGGCCATTGCTGAAGTATATTTCCTCATTGGGAAAATTAAACGACGATTCTGCGTATGTCGGTATCCTCCGCCACTAACAGAACCAGTAGGGTGAATCCCTGTTAAACACCAGTATTTCATGGTTTTTAATACCGGTGACCAATGCGGTATAAGACTTTGGCAAAAGACCATGAAAGGATGTAGACTTTTGTCAAGAAGATTGTACAGCTAGCTCCGTTTGGTCAGGCTTTATATGGAAATATACAAAATGCATGATCATGCGATTGGCGGGTGTGGAAAAATCTCTCAAGGCGTGTGGAACCTTTGATAGGAGAATTTATACGAACCTAGATAAGGGATAATATGACACCTCCGGCTACTAAGCTTTTAGTATAGCGTGAACACGTATGGCCTGAGAAGGCTCCGAGAATTTTTCATATCCGGCGCGGCTCCGAAGTATCAAGTTTGTGTCCCTTGGTTTCAGGTTATAAGCAGCTAAAATCGCTTCTGAATTGTTTATAACCATAAATGGATCTGTCTCAAAGAATGTACGAAGATACTGAGGGGCAAGAAAGACGAAGAGGGAATATATCATTTTAGTTTGACTTCCAACCTGCGTCTGTCAGGTGAGGAACGGGATATTATACGGTTATGTTTCCCATTTATGTTATAGCTAGTATTGATACTGTCCTGCATTGTTTGCGCAATCATGTAATTCCAGTTGCTAATCTTTAAGACACCAATGCAGGTTTCTTCAACTAAAGCATGATACCAAGCATGCTTACTTACCCTTGAGTTCTTGGGAAATTCCGCGCGTTCTTTAGTTCCGCGGAGAAAAACTCCACGAACTTACGGAGATGCCGCAATATTTTAAGACCTGGAAGGCAGTCAATGGAACTAATCGCCGATTACTGAAGTTATCAACCTGTATTCTAGGTCTGCAATCCCCTTTGAAACCGATGTTACGCCGCAACGCTCCTGCTCGTGCTCACAGAAGTGGCTTCTGCATCCACCTTTCTCCTTTGTATATCTCCAGTTTTCTGTGGCGAACACACTCTTCTTTTACCTAGACTAGATTTTATGCCAAGGTTCAGTTTCGCACGGATGGCCAAGATATGGCCGGTACTTGGGAACTAGATCAACAAAGGCTTGTGCTTAGGGCAAGAAAGAAACACATGCCTCTTTATGATAGACGTAGGATCGATCTTTGGATATATATTATCAAATATATTTATAACTGCGATGGATTTTCCAAGCTATACAACGATCCAAAGTTATCAACTTGTGACACAGCAATAGTCTTCAATACTAATTGGAGATATCTTTGGTGGAGCTTGCATCGTATTAGATATACCATGCCAAGGGACTCCATTGGGTTACAGCGGATTTTTAGCTATGAACTTTTATTTTCGCACCTGTCTATACCCTCGCTTGAGATATAATTGAATCTTCTTTTCTTGGTCCAAACGGCCATCTTCGGCAGTCCAACCTCTGATCCCCTCGAAATCTCTGGATTTATAGATGCCCCGATTAGCCGAGCATTTATCGGCCTCAATTTGTTCGCTCAAACCTCAGCTTTTTCACGTAGCATTGACGTTAAGATATATCGAGTCACGGAAACCCTCATTGCACTGCCTCGATGCTCCATTTGCCTCTGACAGACGGTCACTAGCCTAACGATTCCTTGATATAATTCTAAAGGATACTATTCCCGACGCTCGAGGCAAATTTTTCTCTCGTCTCTTCTAATATAATAGCAGTGCATCCTAGATTCAATCCGCCTGGTTTTATTAGACTTTCTAATCATCCCCTTACATTGCAAGCTGGTCTGTACGTATAAAACTTATCTCAGACGCTATATAATTATGGACGTTGCATCATTCTAAGCTCTGATTACGACGCCGGCCAACATATGACCGGTTCATTATCGCACTGTCTTTAGCGCCTCTGCCTATAACTTAGCAGCTCCCTTTAGATCATGTTCCGCGCCAATGACTTGGGGATGCGGCCATGGAACCGCAAGCTCGCTCGTGCACAGCAAACCCGTATCCTTCAGGCTCCCTAGCCTATACTTCTCATTAATTTCCTGGTAAGCCTTGCTCCCAATCATACTAGCAAAGTGCCTTATACTCGGATAATGTGCAAATGCAATCTGATCCCAGCCTTTGCCGTCCGTCACTTTACCCGCAATCTTTACAGCCCCTCCATATTTCTTTCCACGTTTGTTGAGAATTCTTTCCCGTAGTTGATATAATCGCCTTCCTTCCCGTGGTGGAATGCGAGGAAATTGAGCATGCTCATAGCTCCTTTATTATGCGCGGGGTCGTAAGTTGAGATCCAGGACTTCAGATCCTCAGTCAACTTCAGCTCGTCGCCTGATCCTTGCAAGGTTTCCTTTAGATCGGGCATGTCGCGAGCTGGGTCTTGCGAAAGCAACAAGCTCTCATTTCGCTCTCTGAAATTAGATAGCATCGAGGACGGCACGCCCGTTTTCAAGGTGTATAGGTTTTTAATTACTTCAGGAGACAAGACTTCCGAAGGTAGCCCATTGTCGTCAGCGTAAATAACGAGGAGGTCCCAATCACCATCGTCCTTGGAAAGCAAGTCTAAGATTTGGACTTTGCCAGGTTTGATGATCCAGCGTAGGACGCGGGAAACTACAATCGGTCTCTGCCTTGGAGAATGGGACGGTTTATAAAGAAGGGTAAGGAAACGGTCAACCGATACCCGAAGAGAGATGAGGAGGATAGTGCAGATCGGCATGGCTGGTCGACTCTGACTTCAAGAAGTATTATCGGATCTAACCGCTGCTTTACTGCATGAGCCTTTGCTCTTCTTTTCCTTCTTGCTTTCTGCTTTTAAGGGATTAGTAAAATGTTACTGCTTGAAACATTCAACTTCCAGGTTATTATGAGCCATATCTTTGCCGAGGACGACCGATGTTTCTCTATTGATTTTTAGTGTTATTCCTATTTTTCAACCACGGCTCAACTCATGATTTACGCCTTGATAACATGAGTATTATCCCGGTGGGGAAGAAAAGTTAAAAATGCAACAGAGACAAGGAAGCCATAGCCGCTGTTACGTTTTTGTCCTACGATTCAAGCTTTAAGAAGCGCTGGCTAAGATTTGAACTAGGGAGAATATTAAGAAACGGCCTGACCGATACCGCAATTTTAAATTTTCGTTTAAATGCTCGGTCTTGCAGGGCTAGATATGAATTGCCAAAGCATCGGACTGTCTCCACTTGATACTTTTACGGAGTACAGATAGGTAATCATCGCGCTTATTATGGATCTAGGCTTAGGGTTGTGGTTGCAAAGCGCCTAGATCCGCGTTTGGCTCACAGTGTGCGGGAGTTACTCAGTAAAAACAAGCTCCTAGTCCATCCCACAGTGTAATAGAAATTTTGGTGAAAAGATACCTGTCTACACAGTACTTAAGTCAAGTTCAATTTCATACTTGCGTACTTCGAACCAGGATGTATCTCGCCCCACAGGTAGTACAAGCACTCCAGATACTCCTTGATTTGACCTTGAGATCGCGCCGTTTGGACCATCTTGCCCTGTTTAGTATTACTCGAGCTGTAGTTGGTATTTATCTTCAAGTTACATGTCGTGGAACCTGGAATTTCAATGTAGTTAAATTTCACGCGGAGTGATTCTCCTAAGAGATTTAAACAAGTTTTTCATCTCATAAATCCTTTTGCAAAGAACCTGCGTAGAACGCCACCGCATATTAGCGGGAGTAATATATTATAATTTAATATCTTTTGTTTACAACCTGTTTACAAAGGCCCAATACATCGAACATTCCATGGCCATGATTTAAATTATTTGGCTTTTGAAATATCACAATTCCGTGGATTCCGATAAATCTTCGCAAGCCATAGATTGACGTTTTATCGTCAACCGAAAACCCACTCTCAGTTGAATCCCCGTTTTTAATTTTTCTGAGAGCTCGTGACTCTGGAGCATTTCGCTCATTGCGATACAAAGAAGATGCACCATTCTGGCTTACGTTGTGGCGCCAGGCTAAGAAAACGCGAGTGGATCTCGCAAGCAACTCATTGACAGGCTTTAGCGAACGAAGAATTTTTCTCTCCACACTGGAAGCTCCACACACGGCACAACTCAAACCCCTTGTTACCCATGGATTCGACGTATTTCGAGATTGCGACTTTTTGTTCGGTTTGCCTTGTTGACGTGGGGGTTCAGCAGTTAGACGAGGCCCCAACCCCGAAATAAGTGTTCGCTCCTATCCCAGCTAAGACGGGGACGGCTCAAGGTGGCATCAGGTGTTTAGCTACGACTTGGGCTGGAATTCTTGTCCTTTCGGCAGGGCGGCCTGTTTAACGTCGTATTGATTACCCCGTATAGACATGGTCAAGGCTCCGCGGACTTCCTCGTATGCAAGGAACCTTCAGGACCTCTGTTTAGCGCCAGGGGGTATCAAACGAGCTAGCGTGATTATTGCCTCCATCCGGCGTATACGGTCGCGAAAGCTTGAGCTATAGTCCCCATCCGCAGAAGAATATATAGGGGGAAAAAAGGGTATGGCTTTTCAGGAATCCCATGGCCTGTTGAGGTAATGTAGTTGGTGTATGTTCAATCAAAGACAAATTTTACGCCAAAGCGTTTGCAGATAGGGAAAGAGTAGCAGAGGTGTTGATATTTCCCCCAAAACGCCTGCAAATTCCCGGAGGATATTCTTGCATCATTATAATAATTCATTGACGTCAGATATTTCGAGTAATACTCACAGAAATTCTCAGTTTTGTCAGGAAATATCGAGTCATAACCACCATTACTTCACTGTTGACTCGAAAAACACGAATCGCAGCCATTAATGCATTCATTGACTCGTTTTCTGCGATACGTCGATGTCGTGATATTGACTTTCAACCATGAAATGTCAGTTTATACGATTCGTTGGTAAGGAGCATCTATCTGCCCGTTAAGGGCTTGGGGGGCCAATACGCAAGTATGGCAACTTCCGGACCTATTTGCGAGCAATGTCGCGATGATCTCGAGTCAGTTGTTGTCAAGAGCCCTGTTTAAGCGATAGCGCACGGACCACGGAAGTCTCGGGAAATTTTGTTTAATTTGCGGAACGTTCCGAAGCGACAAAAATCCAGCCTTTGACATTCGAGTTTGAACTCTGACTCGAAACCTCGTAATCGTCTAAGCCTAATAATATTCGATGTCAAGTCTTTCGATATCCTTCTCTACAGCTCGCGATTGAGTATGTACACCGACCCCTTGGTTACGTCCGGGGGTCTAAAGTCTTTTCTGTTTACCGTCCGCCCGTTTCCTACTTTCCGAAGAATGGAAGTTGTGAGTGTAACGGACTCTAGAGCCTGTCCATTCACGAACACCTGGTTGCCAGCCCGAAAAAAAAATCATCTTTGGGAAGCTGGAACGACACTCAGCGGCATTGGATGACAAGTCGAGGGTCAGACCTGGATTTCGTCCGCTCATCTTCGTAACCGTAAACACTCGATAAACTTGGTGCCCGATCACTAACGATTGAGGATCGAGAGAACAATTTTCCGCCGATAATATTAGAAATGAAACATCTTCAATCTACTTACTATTTTAAATTCTCTATGAAACGGCCTTTCATACCAACCTTCTTAATCTCGTTTGTTGAATCCGGTGCTCCTGGCACAAAAAAAGAAAGAAGGAAAAGGGAAAATTGCTTCAAAGGCTGTGCCGGCTCCACGTTGCACCGAAGCAAATCAAAAAATTTGATTTTCGTTCGAGAATCGATCCGATTCCGTTCTAAATTTGCACTTATCGATTAAATCCGCGTGAAATTAGGATTGAGGCCTCATGCAACTGACTTCCTTGCGATTTTACACGACGGGTAAGTCTCCGGCGGCAATTATCTGTGGGCACGGTGATCGTCGGTCATTGCGCTAAGGTCCGCGGGGAAATTTCTCCGAACGCGAAAATAATCCAATCACGACCCTTGCGCTGCAAAACTATCTCGACCGAGTTAGTGTGGAGTAAAGCCTCAATTCAGTCAATCCTTCTTTACCGTGGGTGAAAATAATGACTATATATCGTATGATAATTCAGTGAGATTCCTGGTAAATTAAATTCTTTTTTAACTGTATTCATGGTTGTCGTTCGCGGATCCATCGCGTTTGTCGCAACTTATTTTTGGAGTGGTACTGTCATTTCAAGGTTTTTATTCGTCGATGTGGGGACGTTTATCCTCGTTTTTTCTCCACGGAAACCGAAGCCGTTAACTCGATTGTTGTCGACAATTCTTCCGTTAGATTCGGCAAGTTCAGGTTAAGACCTGCCTCTAATAGAAGTGTAGAATAAACATCAGAGTATAGCCGTTCTATAGCCTTGAAGAAACTAGAACAAATCTGTCGATACCCGATCGGAGCCACAGGGTGGACGTGATACTCGTGCATGACGTCCGAAGCCACCAGCCTTCTTGATATCGAGAGAAAATAGGGGTAGCTGTTTCAAGAATCCCGTAGAGGATTCAATAATAGGTCTAGTAAGAAGAGGGACCCGCAATTGAACAAGTGCACTCCGCCGTAATCATTACAAAAGGGAAACAAGTCGGGAGTATCCCCGCATTATTTTTTTTTTTTTTTTTTTATCTCTAGGTCTCGATTGTAACAGACAGGTTTTTTGTCGCAGACCCTTGCGAGTATACGCCAAAGTGTGCCTGCTTTTCAAAACGAACGGTTTTGAAACGCACGTGGGTATATTTAGGAATGTGGATCATGAATTTTCTAAGGACTGGTTGTGTTGGAAATTTTTTTCACAACTCCCGGACCTAATCTACACTTCGTGGTATGGTGGTAGATATCGATCGTGTTCTAACAGGGCTACCCTTGATCGATAGTCAACAAGGCTTTTGAAATCGTCTGTCCAGGATCAAGGCATTTCCCCAAAGAATGCCGAAAAGCAGGAACGGAGATGAGATAAAACCGTGCCCTATCGAAGCTCTCGTGTAATGGTATCATCGTCATCCTTCCCAAAAAAAGAGCTAGCATTGTGTTTGGAGTTCCATCGGCCACCTAGTTTGACGAAACGTAGCGAAATATTACCCAGTATATAATTGCGATGCCTGCTTTGTTATTCAACGTAATAGGTGAACATTCACAGTGGCCTGATCTCGTCCCGTAAACTTAAGTCCTTGGATAATCGACGCTTTGAGATACCATTTTCGACATTCCGAATTAATCGATAGCTTGATCCGGGCATGGCAAGCGGTATTATTCTATCCCAGCGCGTTTTAGAAATTCAATTTCAATACAGTAGAAATTACATGGTAATTCTACATTTCCAATGTTATTATCAAAGCCTCTAGTGGAAGTAGATGCAATGTCCTCTATCTAACCCGCTATCTAACTCTGGAGGATATTATGAGAAGAACGGGCGAGAAATTTCCCATTCTAATATAATATGGTTGCAAGAAATCATAGTTTTTCACTACCGTGTTTCGTTTAGATATATGGATGTAAAGACTATTTCGTTTATTGTCGCGAGATATTTAATTTCTTCTGGAATCCCTGTCACACGTCGCAAAATCGGAGAAACAATTGAGAATGACAGCTCGCGTGGAGCTGAAACAAAATAATATGACGTCTACTTTCCACAACTATCCAAAGCCCAAAGATTCTCCACATATAGGCATGTCTTTACGACAACGTAAAGAGTGAACCGGTTCTCTATTAGTTAGGCAAAAGGAGAGGAAAAGGCCAATCTCATATCCTGCTGTTGAACCTCTACTTGGTCCATGATATCATTCATTATCCTTGTGCTCGATAACGGCCTGCATGATCATCCGATCGCGCATATAGTGTGTAAGACATCGTATTGGCTGCAACTGGGTGTCAACGCCGTTTGGCCAGGGTCGGATAACGATGGGATGGTGGGTGCCAGGTTCCTGAATTGATCGCGCAACATTCGGAACAACCTCCGAATCTAACGTGATTTCCCTGGGATTGCCTAATAGTTCTTAAAATGCCAACAATCCCAGGGTTCGACGCCGTTCGATAGGGAGGATGAACAAAAACTTGCGGATTCTCCGCCACGCATATCTGTTGGACTGATCAAACGAGAATGATATAATTCGCAAAAACGAATTTGCGAATAAATATCTTCCAGAAGAAAGTTATCCTACTTCAAGAGGACTTCCGCTACTTTTATTCGCATTTTCTTCTGTGTTTCTATGCAGCTTTCTGAAGATCAGATACTAGATCAATCGCTGCTCTGCATTTTGCGAAATTTGCCGATCAAGCTACGAGGACCACGTGCGATGAAGTCTCTGCGCAAATCTTCGTGCTTGATCTTGATACCTCCACGCTATCGCGTCTACGTACTTGCGTGATTTCAGTGGCTAGGCCACTTTAAAAATTCTTTGCGTGGGCTTGAAAGGCAATACGAGATGACATATTGGCAGCTTCCTATCCGATATAAAAGGGTCTCAAATTATGAGCTGAACTCCGTATATGAATCACTAAGATTGACAAAAAGGGAATGCTGGTCCTTGGTTTTTCCGGTCCCCAGCTGGCAAAGTCAGTCAGGTTTTCAATGAAGTCCAAAGACTGGTAACAATGATGATAATAATGTCAAAGTCACAGTAACATCAGATGGAAATTCGCGCAAGTGTCAATTTTATAATTCCTAGATTTAACTGCTGCTATAATTTCTTTGAAACCATTAATTAATCTACTACAGCTCCGAGAAATATCGTAGCGATTTTCTCAGCCTCCCGTCCAGAACTGCACATATATATATTGCGAAACAATTTCCCGCTACCTTAGCTCTGGAACACCGGAATATATTCAGGTTCGAATCAATTAGATTAAACAGAACAAAAAGGCTCTGATGTGTTTGTTTTATTTCTCCATCGGAAAATATCATATTAATAAATTTAAATCAAGCCCCAGATATCGAGATACTCGATTGATCATTGTATATATTAAAATTAATCTATCAAAGGAAGAAAAAGCAGTGAATTGTCCCACATATACGATTTACGTCGTTGCTTTCTTTCCCCGCAGCCCTATCGCTTGCTAACGCCAAAGATATTGCGAAAATGTTTCACATTGAATATATGAACAACTCAGAAAAGAAAAATTTGTTTAATAGCACACTTTTCACATATAACTGAGACTAACATTATAATCTAATTAGAGTAACCGATTTCTCCATTTGTTTAGCAGATTTTGAACGTTCTGTTCTGTTATAGGCGCTTATCAGTTACAGCTTCTACGCCATTGGCGGTGTGCTTCTGCGATGGCTTAGTGTCGGAACATTTATATTTCCAAAGTACCTTAAATGCTTCCACCTTGCCGGACAATCCCGTAGCCGTGAACCTCGTGACTCTCACAGAAGGGCGATTGTTCCATCAAAGAAGAAGGGATGAAAAACGTGAGGCGACGATCCGGTAGAATAGATCAGAACAAAGGCTAATTATTGTGAAATCCCGTTGATCCTTCAAATACGGTTCGATACCCTTGACTCTCGGAAGGATGCTCCTCGCTTTGAAGGATATAAATTATACCAAAACGCCCACCAGCCTAACCCCGAATACTTGAAACGAAAAAAAAAAAAAAATACAGACAAAAAGGACATTTGCCATTTTTGGCCGTGTTGGCGGCGTTAAGATTCGGCGGTTGCTCTAGAGCTATCATTGATCGGGCTGGAAGATAATAGTTGATAACAACTTTTCGGGCAAATGCAACGCTTCAGATTGATTATATTACTCCACATTTGCCTTTCTTTCGCAAGTTGGCCTAGGTAACAATTAACTTTGGCAGAACCGTTATCAGAAAGGCTTCAGACATGCGGGCGCTGAGGTGGCGTTGAATACGGGTTAGCCGAGTCTAGTCCATGGCGTTCATATGCTTATTTTCAGGTAAATGGCTGAGGGCTAATAATGCAAAAGCTAGGCCAGAGGTTACAAGATACAGCCATGGCTGTTGATTCCGAGCGAGCTCGGTAAGCCTCAAAGGCTGGAGCTCGGTTCAGGGTCCAGCAATCGGAATCAAAATTGGAGAGAACAGCCGCATGTTTTCGCCTTTCTATCGAGAAAATAATGAAAACGACTGCTCAGGTTTCAGTTGCGTTGCGTCCTCTCGTCAAATTTCCAGGTAACGCGATATTCGAAATTGGTCCGATGAGCGGAAAAGGACAAAACAAAGGGGTAAAACTTCCAATTTCAGATATTTCTCTTTTCTGATTGTATATTCTCCTCCTATCTATTAATCCTCCTTATCATCATACTATATTCCGCTTCAGTATTTCCCGCGTAAAAGAATATAGATCAGAACTAGAAGGGCCGGTAGATAAGTGTATCAACAATTTCTCGTGTTCGATCGCGAGAGGACGAGCTTGCGTGGTGGTGTGGTGCGGAATAGTTTAGTGTCGGGAAGATTACTTGTCCCATTTCGGCGCTTTCCTTACCAACTCATCCATGTCGTAGAACCTGACATGCATTGACTTCAACTAGAAATATGGGCGGTGGAAGGGACGGAACAGCCAACCGCAAACACTGTTTACAGGCTTATAGAATAAGCAACCTATCAGATGAATTAAACCGCAGTATCTTACAAACTATAGTTAAAATGCAACGTGGGTGAGTAATGGTAATGAGGAAAAAACTACCCCATAAACGATCTTTAAGAGGAGGGGTGGTGACACGGACAAAAAAGATATACGTATATTGACAAAGGCAAGGACTATGCTGTGAATAAAAAAAAAAAACGGCTTGGAGAGCTTGCAGCCTATCACCAACCTTAGCTCCGCTACGCTCTTTCAGCGATTATCCTGGTTGCTATTGAAAATTTTGCACCCCTTAAACGTGGGGGCGAGGAACCGAGTCTTTCGTTCGTTTGAACACCAATCAATGATGAGCGGCATGAACTACGAAACAGAGTTTTCTTTAAACTAAAAAAAAAAAAAAAAATGCCGCGGAGAGACTAACTTCACGATAGACAAAACGACCGATGCACGAGACTCGACATGATGTCCATCGAGTCATTATTTCGTAAGGTCTACGCTATAACGTTCCGCGGTGCCTCTCGCGATGGCTGGCTGTCAAAAATGCAAATTGTGGCATGACATTCCAACAACTAGGCCAGCAATCGGGCGTTTACCCCCGCAGCGCTCATCCGCGCTGAGTTGTTAACGCAGAGCTCTACCGGCATGATAGGACATCGTGCTCGAGAGCCTTTTCAATCACTTATTGGTGTTTATGTAAAGTGTAATTTATTGTTTAGGCCAGGAACCCACAATCGAAGTTATTTGAAAAAGGACCGACCGGGTTGTTCCGTGGGGGCATCGCAACGTCTTTTTTTTTTTTTTTTTTTTTTTTTGTTTCTTTTTGTTTCTTTGAGGTTCCTGCCATGTGGAGTAATATATGGCGATCAAATGAGATGCAGGATATAGGGATATTGCAGAGAAACAATAGAGAAATCCCGGGATTGAACTCAGACAAACCGCACGCGATATGCATTTACCTCAGCGCTCCGTTAGCCGTTCGTCTTCATCAGCGCCGTATACCAAATCTTGCCCAATTTGCCATCGCTATCATGCCTGCATCAAATTGCCGTAGCTATGAAATGACGCGGCATAAATAACCTTTTCTGAAAAAAATACCGACATTTAGTTTATACTTGGAAACATTTCTTTCTTTTGATATTGTGGCTTAGCATGGTTACTCGCCATCGTGGTCGGCTGATATACTCAAAATCGCTCCTCTTTCCTTATATTGCATCCCCCACATGTAATAATGGATCGTTATTAATAAATGGCATGTTATAATTAAAGCCTCTTATACAGGGAAGTAACGCAATTTTTAAACCCTAAAAACATTTTAATCACCGAAAACAAGATATGGGCAACTACAGACGATGTTTCTAAAATCGATTTGGTAAGAAACTCCATGAACTGCCAACCAATGGGGCATAATATCGATCATCTCAGCTCTATCAAGACCCCATAATCTAGACTTATTCGCTCTACTATTATCGTATATCGTAATTAATTTGACAGGTGAGATGGAGTGATACAATCGAGATTGGGAGTCGTAATGCCAAAAATCCCATAGTGGAGCTCTGCGAAATTTCGAAAGAGCGGTCTAGGTGGGCTCAAATCACTCTATAATCATGCACTCGCCACTCAGAAGACCGCTGTACTCGTACAGCCATCAAATGTGCTCAGGCTTATCATATCCGCATGGGTTCGCATAGCCCGAACCGAAAGATCAACTTAGCGTTAGAGTTGAGCTATAATCATCGGAAGGTCCTCTTAAGAGGTATTCACCATACCACCCTTTTGTCTTCCGGTCTCGAATAGATTAGTGGCGTTGTCCTAGTTAGGCCGCGAAGGAGGATCTTCAGAGGAAGTTGCAGATATGCTGAGTTATTGCTAGAGTTGGAACCGTTTTTTCCTTGATCATAGCTTCTTTTCTTTTGAGTCTATTTCAATCTGACCCGCCTCGCCCGTTTGCGGCAGATAAAGAAAGAAAACGTTCAAGGACTGTAATAGGAAACACCATTTCCACTTCAAGGGTGGTCTACATCGACATATCCACCAGTTTATTCTGTGTTTTCCTTGACGGCTGTAGAGAATAGAGGCATTTTGAAGGGGGCTTTTTCCAACGAGGACTTGGTTCTCATGTTTGATATCTGATCGACGTTACAGGGACTGATATTTCAATTCGGTCCGATCTTTCTCGTTATTTTTCCCATTTTTATCGACGGTGCCTGAAACGTCCAAAGACCCGAACAGTCCGCATAGAGAAAAAAGGTACAGTATCTTTTTTGCTTAATCCTTCTTCTAAGAGCCAGACCGAAAAGAATATCTCAACAACTGCCATTGGGGTTATCATGAGAGCGAATCAATGATGTCTGGTTCTACTATAAAAATTCGCCGCTCGTTAAACGGGAAGTAATCTCCTTCCGAACACTCCTTTATATAAAAAAAAAAAAAAAAAAAAAAAAGTCTCGTTAATTCCAGCACGAGTTTTTCGCTTGGAATTGCAGGCCGTCGCCTCCCAAAGGCTAAGCATAAGGATTTCAAAATAACTTTCGCGAAAATTCGCCATGAAAGGAAGATTCCGCTGTGGAGTCTACTTTAAAGATTGCGAAAAACACAACTAAAAATGTTTCTATAACAACTGCCGAGACCTCGTGGCCTAAAGTTCAACAAGGTGTACGGAATGGCATGAGGAACAATTGACGGAACAAGAAGCTTTAAGCCGCTGTAGGTATTTTGCTTGGTTTGCTCTCCCGTACTCAAGTTTATCTTTAACTTTGAGGAAGCCTTAAAATCATAAGATAATATAATGGTGAATGTTATAGTATAACAACATGGTGGATTGTATATGTACACTTAGGACTTCATGCAAGTCTTGCAGATAGTGGACTCCGCAAGTGATTATTATTAGAGTCAATGTTCAGCTAGTAATTGATCAATCCACCGGAGCCCCCCTCTAGAGAGCTTTCTTCATTTGAGATGGTGAGAAAAACTTGGTAAAGAGTCTGATCTGTATTCGTGCTTTGCTGGGTGCCCATTTCGAAACCCCTCTCTTTTCCTGCAGTAGCGTCGAAACCGTTGAAAACTTTACCTCGAATTCTCTCCACAGCTCAGAATCGGCTTTATGAAACAACTTTAGTGCTAGTTTTTTCTATTGTTTGAAGAAACATAAGGATGGGGCAGCATTAAACAACTAGAAGAAGCTGGAACACTTGCTGCTCAATCCCAAACTTAGAGAGCACTGACCAACGGGGCCAGAGATCGAAACAATACTTTCTGCATATGGAGAAGTTTCTCAGAAACCCATAAGACCATACGAAATTTTGTGGTAATAAATAGGGAAAAAGAGGGTAATAATGGGGGAAATTGCGATCGATATCAGTGAAATCCTTTTCGACGAATACCATAGCAAGGTAAACGTCGGAAATGTTTATCAGTCATAATGCCCAAAATCGTGCAGGGTCAGCGACCTGAAAAAAAAAAAAAAAAAAAAAAAAAAACGTGGCCTGCGTGGTTAGTCCATGCAAGCGAGTTCACAGACATTGTTCTTTCGCATGTCTCTCCTTTTTTGTCTCTGGTCTCATATGCCATAGAGATATTATTCTCGCCGAGTCGTTCGTGTCTTTGGTGCGCATACGAATGGAATGACCGTAGGATATATGAACCTCTAATATAATTGGCACCATATTTTTTCTCTCTGTAAATTATAATACGTCGGGTATTGAACAAAATATAATGCGCGAGAACAAAAATAAAACCGAAGAAAGGATACTTTTTCTCCCTGTTGGAGGATACGAAAAGAATTTACTTTCCCTTCTCTTTTGTTTCTTTGGTACAGGAGGTGGACAAAAGTCTGGTGGTGTGGGGCATCACATTTATTATACTGCGAAGTACCTGTATCGTTGCTAGCTTGTCGTTGAATCGAGTAATTTTAAAGATCGTGCTAAGAAGATACAATGCAAATGCTCAAGGTGACGGCCCCACACCGCCAGACTTTTGTCCACCTCCTGTACTCCTGCCTCGTACGCTCGTCTAGAAGATTGTTCTTCGTTGCTGTCATTCGTCAGCGGTGCATAGAATATACTCTTCCAAGGAAATTGCAGCAAACCATTTCGAGGAAATAAAATATGCCGAATTTACAAGTTCAAAAAAAAATTCTCCTAGACGATGCATAGAATCACAAGGAAAAACGGCGAATGGCGAATGGAATTGTTGGAAAAATAGGGGGCCAAAAGGTACTGTACCTGAACGATCAATTGAAAAACCCTGTGAGACATTTTTTTTCTCACGTATAGTCGTAAAAAAGGATAAGTCGGTTTCGACGCTGCCATGCAACGAATGTTTCTCGCAAAAGTGACATGAATATGACTGACCTTCACTTCGATGTCGAATAATAATAATTCAAATTGTCCCGTGCCTGGCGAGGAAATACAACAACGACGTGGTAGAAAACCCGGATACGGCTCCTTAGTATTGCCGTACTCGTAAGAGGCTCTCAGAGAATCGAGGCTAGTGCTAACGCGGTTTTCGCCACAAAGTTGTGCGGACACTAGCCACGATCGGTAGTTAATGCGTCCCGACCTGATTAGGCTTCCCGTGGGATTTAATTTTCTGCAGCTTACAAGGACGCAAAAAGACGCCCCTTCCCTGTCAGTCAGTTACAAGGATATAGGGACCTGTATTGCAGAAGATATTTTGGATATTTTTCTCTATCTATGCGAATATACCATTGTCCTCCGTTCCATTTGTAGAAACCCCACCGCTGATCTCTATTTTCTGAACTGTCTCCACGTTAAGCATCGAGGTATTCTCCGTGGTTGGGAGGTTGAAACTCTACTGAGGGAGACGATCATCTCCGTAGTACTATAGTAGTAGTGAAACTTGTCGAGCGAGAGACTACGGAGAGCAGAAGGATACTGCATCGGCAGACTTGCAATCAGTTGTCAAAGCAGTCACGAGTAGCGCTACGTAGATGCGGCCCGAATAACAGTGGTGGATTGTATCCCCACAAGAAGACAAGCAAATATACATCCGACAACTATGGTGATCGACGGATATTCACTTTCGTGGAAAGTATGAAGGTGAGAACGTTAAGGGTGCATATTGGGTCATGATATCTGTTGCATCCAAATTGAAGGAATTAGACGGAGCAGTTACTATCGTCCTCGTAGCAAAAATAGATATCAGTGGTATATAGATTTCTCAATTAGCGGTCGCCAAAAAGAGTTCTTACCCAACAAAATCTCTTGCAACCGAATATTTGCAGATGCTAACCTGATCAAGTAAATTTAGTAGAAAAAGGTTCAGAATCCAAAAGAAAAACAGTGAGAGACAGAGGTTCATGATCATGGTAGGGAAAAACAAGTTTTGTAAACCTGGTTATACGATCGATGTTGCGGATATTTGCCTTTTTAGATGAAAGATAAAAAAACATGAACAAATCAGAATAATAGAATAACGGGAGGAAAATATACTATACCTTTCCCCCTCTTATCGAATCGGTTTTCTGCTTCGTTTTGCTTTAAATGCAAAAACGTAAATGGATCCGGGTTGTCAACAGCTTTTAACCTAACCAAATTGTCGGCATTAACTCACCGGCATGAATTTACGCATGGAGGCTTGAATGGAGCTTTTTTTTTTTTTTTTTTTTTAAACCACTATCTTCCGACTGTAGTTGAATACGGTGTCTTGGAGTAAGAGGTCGTTGACTAGGGTAAATCCGAGTAAATTCCAGTAGCTTTTTGATCGTCAGAATTCACAACCGTTTTCTGACAGAAGATTGTATCCTTTCCTCTGGGAACCCGTTTCTATCTCTGTTCGTTCTATCTTTGGATCATTCCCCTGAGGAACTCGGAGAACACGCTTCTGAATTTTAATTGTTCTGAAAGATATTAAAGACTTAAAGCACATTGCTAGAAAAATAAACACGGATGAATGACGGTGGCGTTTTCTGAACAAAAATGACTACAGTCCCTCGTTGGCTTTTATGCAAATGAAAATCGATCGTTAAGACTTGAAAAATATCACAACAAAACTCGGTACCTGACCGCTGTCTTGCTCGTCTGAAGTTGCACGAATATGCGTCGCTAACGAATCGAATTGATAAACATTCAAGTTGGAAAAGGGTCCTATGAGAATCTTAGAAAAGAAAGAATCGTGTTAGCTAACGAGCAGAATTATCGGTACAGGGCCAGGGTTGATATCATAGAGCAGCTAGGGTATGCCGTCGATAGTTAACCATCATCCCGTTTGGTTCTACCCTGATGTCTCTGGTCATTCATGAGCTCCTCGGCCAACCAAAAGAGCACATAAGCTAATTATCAAACAAGATGGTCTTAAACACGACATTTCGCTTATGCCCTCGATTAATAGAGCAGGCATCGAAAAAACAGGAAAACTAGAGATATATAGTTCCACCGGCTGTTCATTTCGTGGCCTTTTCAAATGGCTTTTACAAATACCCAGGTTTATTTTTGGGCAAAGGCTTCAAGCCCATCGTCCGCTCCTTGCTCTTAAATTCCCTGCATTTGCTTTAAATTTCCCCAAGGTTCTCTTTGGGAACAGGGGCTCAAGAAGCTCAAGGAGAAAATTGCGAAGAAAGCTCCAGCATTCTCAAGTTCACAGGGTTCAAAAGCGAATGAAATTCAGCCAGCTGGTGTTCGGCAGGCGTAAATGAGGCGTTTTCTGGTGAGGTCATTTACCTCAAAGCCACTGAATTATTGGAAGTCCTAGTGCAGCTTTGAGCAATAGTTAGCGAAGACTGGCGAATGAGATGCTTGGATTGGGCCATCCACCCCACTTTTACATTCTCTTGTCCCTGTACCTTGATGCTATACTTTTGAAGAAAGCGGGGGAAAAGCAAATTGAGAAGGAAAAAGAATAAAAAAAAAGCCAAACAGCAGAGAAAATATTTGAACTGGAAACCATTCTGAAGAATACATCTCGAAGTCAAGAAGTTCGAATCGCGACACAAATACCTCTTGTCCAGCAACATCCGGCAGCTGGACGGTACATACGACGACTCAATAATGTGCGGCAATATACCCCTCTAATTTTTCGCGACATCGATTATAAGCAATAATTTCGAGTATCACGCACAAGTTTTGCGAGTTTTTTAATTTATCTTGTCGAGCTTCTGTTTCGGAAACACGCAATTAAAAAAAAAAAGAAAAGAATCAGAGATGTTCCATCCTATCGCCAAAAACATAACACGAAAAAATTCTCCAGAGTTTTGAGGGAAATCAATTTTGCCTCGCTTTGTAAACTCAATATATCGAGAGGGGTTTGGGGAGAAATGGAAATGATTTTGTCCGATTCACGGTTTGAGAATTGCTAGAAAACTCCGTCCTCCGAAAACATCCCTTTTTCGCATTATCAACCCCATGTTCCGAGTGCTGTAATCTAAGCGAGCCCGTTGAGAAAAGTATCGGAGCTTTCCACAACTTTCCTGCCATTGGATTAGATTCATTATACGATTTATCGTGAGGACTTGCTTCCGATCCAATCCCATTTGATTCTGTTATCTCTTGAGAGGTGTAGTTATGATCGCTTGCTTTCAAGCGCGAGGCTTTATACGTTGCCTCGCGATGGGTTTCTAAGTATGCTTGCAAGAGTTGCATTCCAATCTCCATTCCAAGTAGGTGAGCAAGGGACGATTTTGAAAAGGGTCTCGCAAAATTAGCCCGGCGGGACGTATAGTCCGTCTCTGTTATGGTGTTACGGACCCCTATTGTTCGGAGCAGAAATACGGCTACGAGGAACGAAAGGACCCTCTCCACAAATTCGTCCGAGCTGGGTTCAAAATGTGGCAGGGACCAGTTGATGGCCCCCCGCCTACCAGCAGCATGCCAGGCTAGGGAAACCTGCCTGACCGTTACGCTGCGAAGTGTGAAAACGGTTGCTGTCACGAGTCAAAATGGCAAAAAGACCCTTTCTTTTGGAAAAGGGTATTCAACGCCTCTCCCACAATTTCGACTATCTAGCACTGGCAGAATTATATTTTGTATAAGCCGCTACGGTAAAAAGGAAAGGATTGCTCGTAATCTCATCGGGGTTTCCCGATAGAAAAAAGAGCTCAGTATTTATTATTGTCGAGAATCAAGTGGACATTCTCTGCCGTCCTTTCTAGAGAATGAAGAAATCCAACAGGAGATCCCCTATTGTTTTCTATAACTTAAAATATAAAGAGGGTTGTTTCGCGCTGATCTGCTACGCTATTCACGTAATAACGTCTTGGAATTCTTTGTTTCTTTCATCGGATGGAAGAATAAACATTCTCTCCTTCTGACGAACTGGACGAAGATCGAAAACTTGTGTTTTGAGGCAATCTAAGACTCTTGCCCTCTATTCCTCTTCAGTCATTCTTGAGTGTGGTTGTGTAGCAGATAATTTTGTCTCACTTTGGGTGAGACAAATATGGAAGATCACTTCCCTAAATACAGTGTACAACTGAAAATCAAGAAATCTTCAAAAGCAGCCTTAGAGAGAACCAACCAGTGTACGTAAAAGCTATTACAGATTCTGATTGATAAGGAAAAGGTTCTGTTGAAACGAAAAGATGGCTGGTAAATTATGAAGCGTCATCTGATACGAGGAATTGAAGGGAAGGATGGTCTAGCTAGTAATAAGGGTCCCTGCTTCGAATGCGGGGCCGAAAACACTTCGTCCCGCTAGCGTTTTCCGTGCGGCATGCATCAATTAAGTCGCCGTACTTCGTACTAGATGGGGAATAAAAGTCAATTGGCGCGATCGAACGATGAGCTCCGAAGATTTCGGCGCACTAGAACAGTTAGAAAAAGGAAGAGAATATTCTGCGGCATTTTATAGCGCACTCGCTCTTAATTTTTCACAACGTCAATCAAACAGAGCGTTAGCTCGAGGAAAACTATCTCGATATAAGTTTTATTCAGATTTCTCAATATTGTATAGCAATGTTCCAGAAGGGTATCAGGAAGGACCGAATACAATCACGAATAGCTTCTCGTATAAGAATAATCAGATATTAGTATTCAGAATATTAGTATTCAGGTATTACTTAGTATTCAAATATTAGTAGTATTCACCATTAGTATTCCAAAAACTATCTCTACCGCCGCCACAGGGCTTGCCTGCATTTTCCAGCTGGTTTCAAGATCGGGGTATCGATTACGCAAGAAATAGGGAAAAGATACTTCTCATTTCTTGTTACAGTCACTCGTCCCAAAATGGAGAAATACTTTGGCATTGGTGTATTTTCTTTCTCCCCCACCGTGCGTATGACGTCTTCTCGAGCTCGGATTGGAAGAACTAGCGAGAAATTTGCAAAACTGAGATTTTCCCGCCTATATTCTTGCTGTGTACTATTGTAAGTAACCTTTTCACTTTTCAATGAAGGAATACCTAGTTATACGATGACTAGAACTAGCTGTTTTCGTTAGAGCCTACCTGCAGCGATATAGACTGTATCGCCGGCGCATTGCTCCCTGAGTCCGAGTATTCGAAGTCGGTATCGCTTTCGCGATATAGAGGAGAACGCAAACTTCTGCAAGAATAGGATCCCTGTTCCTCGTAAATAAAACCTTTTGCGTAATGGCAAGACCTGGGCGACCAATTGCCAAAGAGTTCGTTGACGGAATAAGGAAAACATGATATCAATAGAAAAATCTAAGACAAGAATGAATAATTCTACCGTACCTTTTGGTGAAAGGGGCGTGCTGGCATCATGCCTGTCTACATTTGTCTCCCGCATTGCACATCCATCAAACCTATAGTATTGCTTAACTTAACGCAAACGATCAACCCACGAGGTGTAACTGTTGTTCAGGTTCAGGTTTTTTGTGATTTTTGTTTTCCGGTATATCATTATCCTCAAACAGAAAATTTTGGATAATACGACGATCTTATACTTACGCACACCTATATCTCAACAAATAGGGAGATTAGTTCGAATTGAAACTTTTCTAATTTTAGTTTCAGCTTTTCGGGTGTGTTTGAAATAATAAGAATTTTTTGTTTCTGGACAAATTTTTGCTCATTTTCTTCCTTGAAATTGCGAAGAAAGCTTTGACGAAATTTGGATATCCAGAAAACGGTCATACGCACGACGGTGAATCTCTTAACAACATGATCTTCCATCGAAGACAAAAATCGTGAATAATTCGAAAATTTGACGTCCTTTATTTGCTGTTGGGTAAAATAAAGAAAATCAGAATATTTCTTTCTAGTTATTCGGAGGAATGTTTATTCAGGTGGTCTCCTGCAGACATGGAAATCTTTGTAACCCATCCTTTTTAGAGTGCAAAGAGGACTGAGGAAAACGAAATGTTACTAATAATAATAAAGAATAATAATAATGTATTCTAGTTATACATACGGGTGACAGTTAATTCAGATCCGGGCCCTGCGATAATATGACTGACGATATTGCATGCTTTGACAGAAAACGCAGAGCACTTACGAAACCAAGCATCGGTAAAAACGAGATTAACGATTGCATGGGTCGATTTTTTTTGTCCTCTTCTTAACTTCGATATAATGTCTCTTCTAAATAGTATCTAGTATCGAGATACACCTGGTGTTCCTGTAAACGAGAGACATATATCATGGTTTACCACCCTGTTGTCCTCATATCATTATCTTTTTTATGCAAAATCCGGTGTTAAGGAATCTTTTATCAATAATATTTTTGCAATTCGCCTCCACCAGTTTCTTAAAACCCGTAACGTTTTCTAACCTCCACGGCGGAAGCGACGATAGAAAAAAAAAAAATGACGATGTAAAACAACCCGATCAGTCTAATAAACCGAACGTTTATCATGAAAGAAAAGAGCTTAACTCCTTAGTTTTTGAGACAAATATGTCCTGGGAGCCTAGACGCAAAGATGTCGAGAAGGAGAATAAATGGAAATCATTTATATTATCATGTACCCCTGGCATAGGCGAGAAGGAAGAAAAATTTTCGGCGCCACGGTCGCGAAGACTTTTTTCCATGATCGCACGTTTCAAATTGCAAATGTCAAAAATTTATCCATTTGCGGTCGCTAAGGTCGTGGTGGTCCGTTCGCAATTAAGCTTGTCTTTTAACCCGCCTTGTACTCGAGAGAGTTTCTCCTTAATTAGGGGCAGCAAGCCATTTGGAAGACAGGTCTATCAATACTTTTGGCTGCGCACGTTAGTCTCAGAAATATCGTGAGAATTGGCAATGTTCAAGAGAAACGCCATAGATATCTGCCTAGCAGCACCTTCTCGTTTTCTTCTCTTTCTCTGCATTCTTGCAGTTTATTATTAGTTTTAATAACGGCTGACCATGTGCTCTCTTAATATTATAGATAAATATTGACTATATATATATACATACTGGTATTTCTTATCAGGAATCGTTTCTAACTAGTTCTGAAGAAAAATCGACACAAATGGCAATAGACTTACTGGAAACAGCTATTAGATTACCCCTTTTGTCCGACTCAATTTATCTTCAATTATAATAAAACAAATAATAGGTGAGCAATCCCGATGGCTGCCACAACGGTCGTGGAGTACGGTTCGGGAAGCTAAAATGTGAAAACAACGTGGTCTTTTGGTCCTTCTTCCCTTTCGTTTAGCTTGAGCTTCGCAAACGAGCAGAGCGTGTCAAGGAAGACCAATCAGAGGTAACCTCTTGAGCAGGGACTTGGCAGACAAAGAGCAGGAGCAAGGGTATTCGCCCACTAGTGTTACTAGGGTACGTGCAAGGATTTGAATTGCTACGTCCTTGCGCAAACTAACGTGATGTGCGCCCCCCTCAGCGATAGATCATAGCACTGGGAAAGAAAAGCGATCGATCGGTCAAAAAATTACTTTAAATTGCTTAAGACTTTAAGAAGGATTAGAACTAAAAAAAAACATTTGCAAGCGGAACACCCTAAAGAGATTATTGGTTTTTTTGGCTTACGCTAGAACAATCAAAATTGGCTGTCTTTGATATAGAATATAAAAATGAGAATGCGATAATAACGGATTGAGGTAAGTCGTAAAAAAAAGTCCTTACATACCGAACTCTGTGCCGCGTCATGACAACCTGCAAAAAATCCGAGTTCAAGAGACAAGTTAATTCCCTTTATCGTCGTTAAAATGAAGGGGTTAACGGTTTCTCACAGGCCATCGAGGGTCTTTTATTTCTCGTTTAATTTTGATCCTTCTCCACTAATTTCTCCGCTGATTTCGTCTCGAATACCTCAAATGGCGAAAGATTCGATAGATCTAGAACCGCAATTAACAAGTTTGTCGATAAACGATTTTGCTCGTCCCGGCTATCCTCTACTCTGCTAATAAAACGAAACAAAAAAAAAAAAAGGGTTTCCCTGAGAACCAAAAAGCCCTGTGCATTTCGTTAAGTTCGGGGAGGCGCTCGGTTATACCTAATGATTGCCCTCGTCGAGAGACCCGTGGGTGAAAAAGTGGAGGCCATGAAGAGAGATTGGTTCTCGATAGCCTCTTGAGCACTGGCAGAAAGTGCTCTATGCGCCATTGCCAGTAGAAAAAAATATAGCACCACCTAGGCTAGTGCCGTTTGATGTTTTTTCCTTGCATGTTTGTTACTCTTGTGATACAACAGCGGGTCTTCCCCAGGTGAGGAATGGTGCCAAAATCATCCAGCTAGAGCAATTATCAAGGGCTAATAATAAGTAAGTATCATTAGCATTTGAACCCACCGCGGCTTGTTTATTCCTTCTTCTTTTCTTTCTCTATTATTTCGTGCTTTAGCGTGGGCTCCACACACACCCAAGTAATACTTTCGGGTGGTTTCGTAAAGGCATATTTGGTTTGAGAACTCGAGTACTTTGCTTTTCAAAAAACGGCAATAAACTAGAGTGGTGGCCCTCTGGAGGACTAGCGTGTTTAACGTCATTCTTGGTTAATCTCCCAAAAACTATTGCGAAAGAAAAATTAGCGGAGAACATAACAGCACATAAAAAAAGAAAAAGACTTTTTCGGCCTGTGTATTTTTAGCATTATAGTATAATAAGTGTTAACCTAAGGCTCCCTATAGGTTCCGCTATCAGTTTTTGGACTATTGATCTTCATATTTCTTCAGCTTCTCTTCTTTTTTGTAATGATATTTTAACTTATCTCAGGATACGGATCTCCCGAGTATTGTTATAGATCGGAGTTGGGCGGGATGCACTTTTCTTCAGCTGGGTTTTAGGGACCACAGAGAACCGAAAGACCTGCGGGGTCAAAAGTCTCAAAGCCCCTTCAACGGGTCCCGGCTCCCAGCAGAATAGGCGTCGTGGGTTAAGGGTAGGAATTCTTTCCGGGGTTGTGCCTCATACATTTGATAAAGCAAGCGGCACTGGTGGACGTAGCAAGTGAAGTTTTCTTGTACTCTCGCATTTGGGGGTATTGATTAATTTTTTTGTGGCCCAATAATTGCCAAGGAGAATTTTTGTCCAAGGTCGCCTCTCGCAGCAAAGGCTGGATGGGGAAAATTCCAAACGAGGACTATTCCTCCGCAGTTAGGGTAGCAGTAGCAGTAGCGATAGGTTGATAGAATGTTACCAGCAAAGAAATTAGCTCTCAACACTATTTATTATTATTGATATCTTCTGTTGATAAAATAAAATCTATCAAACACACTATCCGGCATTGGATCGAGGTAGTCTGCTTTCCCCTTTATTCCAACGGGAATGATTAAAATTCGGCATCACACGATCGAAAAGATGTAAAAATAAAAAGCAGGAAAGTACTTAATGTCATTTTAGAAATTAAGGAAACAATTCAATGACTTACTACTACTCTTCTACCGTGTAGTATTCCCTTTCCTAAACCGCTATCTCTTGCTTTTTGTCCTTGGTTTTGAATTGGAAGAGAGTAGGAGGCATACTACCAATAAAGGGTGGAGATGACGATCCGCCCTGTGTATTTCGTAGATCCGAAGAGAGTGACTTTCAGAGAACAGAGGAAAGAAGAGAGCAAGATACTTCAATAAAAGCGGACCAGTAGTAGAAGATTAATGTCACCCTTCAAACTGCTGGCTTTGTAGAACCCATGTGGCCCTAGAAAAAAAATAATATCAGAATCTCTTCCTATCTCTCTGACCTTGCTTTCCAAATCAGTCTTGGGGAATCAAAAGAAAAAGAAAAAAGAAAAAAAGGCGTGGTACGTACCGGAAAACGATCATTTCTTTTTCGCGAAGGAAAAAAAAGCAAAAAGCAATAAAATAAAATAACTTTCTTTTTCTTAGAAATTTTCTTATTTTCTTATTTTCTTATTTTCTTATTTTCTTATTTTCTTATTTTCTTATTTCTTATTATTTTTTTTTTTTTTTTTAATTTCATTATTATTATTTTTTATTTTTTATTTTTTATTTTATTTATTTTGTCTTTTTTTCTACCCTGCCCCACTCTTCGCCCATGGAAGGGAAAAAAAAGGATGGTAGGGAGGAAAGGAATAGAAAAAATAGAAAAGGAAAAAGAAGAAGAAGAGAGAAGGGGAAAAAGAGAAGAAGCCCTGAAGAAGAGTGGGAAAAAAAGATATATGATCTGCTTGCCCAAGGTCGTTTTAGCCATTTCTCAATCCGAGGACCTACTTACTACCCATCCATATATTAGTTCACCGCCCGTCTCTCTTTATAATGATAGAAAAGAAATAAATCTTCAATGAATATTTCGTCTTTCTAGAGAAGAGTTTAGATATAACCTCTTTATATGAAAGCTCGACAAGGAAAGAAGAGTTGGAGTTGGAATTGAACTAACCTTTTCTCTGAATGGAATCCAGTATCAGTTAGCATTCAGAAATATTAAAGAGGAATTTTTGTGTTTTTCGGCTCAAGGAAAACCCCTTCCTTTAATCATAATATATTTCTCCCCCTCGCATCATCGCCGGAAACGGAAAGGAAGGAAAGAGTTAGGCTGTTTTGCTGTCGATTTTCGATTTCGTACCCTTATAAATCAGAAAGGCCGACGTATTCATCAGACCGAAAGGTTCCTTCGGTGAAAGGAAATAAGCGATATTTTTTATTTTCTCGGTCGACACTCTCCTTACTTCCCTTTTTCCTCCCTGCTTTGGTTTAGTCCAACCAACTTTTTCTTTCTCGTCCCTGAATAATTTCTTTGATAAATCGATTTATTCCCTCCTTCTTCCGATCGGTGTTCCTTCGTTGGATTTTGCACAGACCTTTTCCTTCGAAGAAAGAAGAATAAAAAAGAGAGCTATAAATATTGGTTGAATTTTCCTCCCAGTCTGTTTGTAACAACGACAATTGGGGAGCTCATTCTCACATCCCGGTCTCTCTCGAAGAGACCAAAAAGAACAACGGTCAGAAGACATAACCAGCAGCGTCGGTAACTCGACCGACGCAGGCTCATCCTCAAACCAGAGCAACATGGTTCACAAGATGTTCTCCCTAAAGGAGAAGTACCTGAAATTTCGGAACGCGAGCGTCGACAACGGCTTCGACTACGAAACCTTCAAGGCGCGGTCACACTCCTCGGCGTCCGATTCGACAAAACTCGATATCGGAAGACGACGGCTTCGAGCTGCCGTCGACGCCGCCGACCCACCCGATCGCTACCATGCAAGGCGCCTTCGAGGAGTCGATGAGGTTTCCCGACGTGGACGTGGAGAACGCCTGCAACCCGCGCAAGTTCGAACTGCGGTACCACCCGCTCATCAAGCTCGTGGCCCAGATATCCTTCGGCCTGCACCTGCTGCACAGAGGATGGCGAAGTCGGAGCAAGAGGTGGTGAAGATCCTGCAACGGCACGTCGACGACATGAACAAGTTCCTTAACCGGACGACCCGCAACTTTGATCTGGCGACTGCCGATATTGAGGAGCGGCACAAGAACCTGAAGACCGCCTTGGATAACTCGCAGGTCTTTGAGAAGATGCTTATCACTGATCCGGCTTTCCGGCAACAGATCTCGGACGGCAACAAGAAGGTCGAGTACGTTATCAAGAAGACAATGGTAGCCATGGAGAAGAGCCTAAGAGACGTATACGAGGGCATGAGGGCGTCGACGAACTCGGGCGGTACCTGATGAGCCTCCAGAAGGGTTGGAAGAACACCGGCCTCGTCCGCGCGTACGGAGCCATGACCAGCAACGCCGAAGTCTGGGCCCGCAGCCTCGAAACCCTCCGCAAGGCCGGCCTCAACCTCGGACTCCAGCTCGAAAAGCTCAAGGGCGTCGTCAACCAAGTCGAGAAGAAGGTCCGCAAGACGTCGCGGATCGCCAAGGGCAAATACAGAGCGCAGGACGGTCATGAACTTGTAAGCGGGGAATCTAAGCATAGATCTTCTTCCGCCTTTCTACGGCTACTGACTCGTCACAGACACACTCCAAAGGTTTGAAGCAGTCGCGTTCGATGCCGGGTATTCCCCAGCGAACATCGTCGCTGAAGGCGCGCGCCTCGCTACGGCAGCTAAAGAATGGTGACGACGATTCGTCGGAGCCTAGCTCTAGGCGGTCGAGAAACAGCGAGGACGACATCGAACTGCCAGTCCAGATCCCCACACCCGCTCCTACTCCTGCTCCCACACCCACCGCGCAATCATACCCTCATCATCAGCTTCACATCCCTCAAAACCACGCACACTCTCCTCTCCACCTTCATACGAACCGCCTCGGTGCCCACTCACCGGCTCCTCTCGGCCGCATCTCTGAGTCCAGCCTCAAGAGCCCAAAGCCGCTTAGCCCGAACCACTGGAAGCCGCTCCCTCCACCCCACCATCACCTACTTCTTCTAACATGTCTACCGACGAGCGTCCGGCCCCTTCGCCAAGGAAATTGATCCAGATCATTCCTGACGTTCCGACAACATCTTCGACGACGAGGAGGGTTACAATCCCTCCCCGGTCATCATCGAACTGTTCCGGAGATCGACGATTTCAGCTCTGAGACGGGTGATAGCCTCCTCCGGCTGAGACCAATCTTTGAGACATCGTCGAGACCGACCACGCCAGGGTTGAAGGAAAAATACGATCCTACTCCTGACATTAAGGAACCACTCCCGGCTGTATAAATTTTTTCTTTTTCCTGTTTCTTTTCGTTTTTCCTTGGTCTCCAAAAAAAAAATTCTCTTTAACTGTAAATGATTCCCTCCGACCCGTACATTACCTCTCACTTCCTCTTCTGCGTTAGCGTCTACCGCTCGATGCATCAATCCTACCTCTTTTTCTTTACCCTTTATACCTTCCTTGAGTTTTAGTTTTCTGTTTTCAAACCAAAAACAAAAAATAAGGGGGTTTTCTTTTTTCTTGCATATATATAGGGAGTTATTGCTTTCGCTTTTGTTTAAATATACCAAAGCCGTCCTTCGTTTATACAATCCCGATTTCTTCTTCTTCCTTATCTTTCCTTTTTAATTAATGCATGGACATCCTTCCATAATCGCCTTTCTTCTCCTTCTTGACACTTCTTCCTTCCTTTTTTACGAGTAGCAATTCTTCCTTTCTTCTTTCTTTTCTTGGTCGGGGTCTTTGATATCCTTTTTGCGTTTATTCTTGTAATACTCTTTCTTTTCGCCGGTGGCGTCCCATGCAAAATTTTTGAGTAACATGGCGTTCTTTCATTTTTTAATGTATTTTTACGACCGATATCCTTGGACAGAAGATGTTAAGATTTTAAATGTGAAGGATATGACTCTCGGGATGTATATCTCAGTAGTTTCAACACAAAAAAGGATAAAAATAATAAGAAATTCATATTTGAAGCCAACTCTAGCGATAACCAGACCAACGTGACAATGTGAAAATTAAACATACCTGATGCAACTCACCGACAAGCTTCACGATCGTGAATTGCCTAGCTTGTACGAATCTTCCAAAACGGTCGGACTTTCTCGAATTTCGAGAATATTCGAAAAAAATGCGGCGTAACGCCAAACATTTTTCGTCCGTTAGGTGTCGTGCTCCCTTCCCATTTGCTGCGGTGAAAAACGCCGGTGGAGGTAAAAAATACCTACTTCGAGTCAGGTCCGCGTGCTGTACGTTCTTTCCCTCGCAGCGACGATCCGCAGTGAGAGAAAAATAACGCCACAAGCTTGCAGATCATACTTGCGTACAGCTTCGTAAAACGGCTTTTCCTGTCAAAAGTTGTCAAAAAAAACCTTGTACCTGAGTGAAGGGGGCAGGGCACCTCCCTTCCAGCGCTAACGGCACCACAGCAGAGCAAAAATTAGGGGGGTTGTCAAAGACGGACCAATTAGACCTGCGGCCGATTATAGACGCATGGTGGAAGGGGCAAAGGGGAAAGCACATCCCTTGCTTGCATAGCTAGAAAATCTTCCGCAAAAACCGGCTTTGTTGATTTCTTTTCGCTTTCCGGAAAAGTTCCTGGGCAGTATGGTTAGGCGTGCTTCGAGGAAGGAGCCATGGGTGTGTGCATGCGTTTGTGCCCTCTTCTCCGCGAGGAATGGATGGTTCTCCCGATAGCTGCCCATTTGAAAGCTTCGCTTGCTATGGGAACTTCCGCTCTCTTTCCGATCGAGGGTACCGAGTGAGAAAAGAACAGGGCCACAGGATTAAAGGGAAATTGGTGGAGATGATGATGTTTTCATTCGGTCATGTTGGGGGCGGTGTTTGGTCGGTCGGCCGATATGAGAGAAAGGATGTTGGTGATTGCCGTTTGTTCGTTTTAATAAGCTGTTTGGGCGATGAGATGAAATTTTTGTTGTTGTTGAAGGATTTTTGGAGGACCAATTTTATTTTTATTTTTATTTTTATTTTTATTTTTATTTTATTTTATTTTTGCCATGGTTAACCACTTTGATATTTATTTTGTGTGGCTGGCAAAGTTTTGGCTGGCGAGGTTTTGGCTGGCAAATTTTTGGCCTGGCAGCGCATCGAATAACGACATCTCGAGTAGCAAGTATAAAATGAAGAAGAAAAAAAAAGGTGATCGCGTTCCCAATAGCCAACTAGAAGATCTCGTTCTAGATCGTGGGTACCGATACCTTGCCGGGCGCTTATGCAAGGAACAGCCTTCCCGTAATCCTACGGCTTTCGGAAGGATCTGATATATTTTTTTTTGCTGCGCTTACAGGGAATAACCTCATCAAACAGGCGGTACACTATCCCCGTAGCTATAGCTATTGGCGGGGTCGATGTAGCAACAACAAACGCGCTTACATGCCTGTGCCTCTTGCCGTAATTGCTATGTTGGCTTTTTGCGAATGGTGGCATTTCAGATCCATGGTATAATATCGCATGGTTGTTCGTAGTAGTAGGATCAAACGGTCTGTTTTGGCGATTTAGATATCTTTGAAAAGCGGGCCAGATGCCAATAGCCTTATGGGAGAATGTTGCAATTGCGGTATGATGGGTAGTTAGAATCGGGATGAGCGGTATCTGTGCTCCTGTGCAAGCAAAATCACAGGATGTGGAGATCAACCAGGCTAAGCTCTATATTCTAAGTATTTTCGAGATTTAAAATTACAAGTACGGTCGCTATTGCTCTCAAATTATGAAGGACGTCCCTCTTCTCTATTTCGCGCGTGAGCTTTGTGTCTAGTGGGCAATTTGCGTCGTAAGGTTTACGTGAAGATGCTTGTCGCTTTATTCTAGTATGATCATAGTGAGACCTTATTCCAAATTGAAGAGATGAAATTATACTTTGTAGTTATGTTGCACATGAATTTGAACTCATATTTAATTCCAACACGATTGCTTCATGGCGAAGCCCATAGCTTTGAATGTAACTTTCTCCGTCAGCTATCAGTGCATTGCAATTGATGGAACTAACCTTAGAATCATCAATATAATGTGAAACCTCGGATAGAGCCTGTCATCAATGCCATGGAGAAAAAAGTCATCTGAAACTCAGGAATGCACTATTATCGAGATCCCAGCTGTATGAGCGTTATAATTCGGCTGCTATAATTAGCGATATGAGCGTGGAGATGTGAACCACTTTAGCCGGACTCCAATCCTTCTATCTGCATGACATAGCTTCCGTGATTACTTTTGGCCAATTGAAATACGACGATCGATAGAACTACCCCAGAGAACGAGCAGAGAATCGAAGGGTTATCGGCAATGAATCGCCTATCTGGATGGAACTATCGATGTAAATTCTTCATGGATGGAGTTCCAGGTGAGCTTTCTGACTATATACAAAATGGAAATATGGCACGACGACAGCCTTCCAGAACTGAAGTTAAAACGTTTTTGGTATAAGTAGGAAATATGCTAATTACGAAAGGGATCGCTTTTTTCGACACAGTACAAAACAACATAGTTGGATCGTTAGATCTGGTGACCGTGAGAAATCAATAAAAACGCCGATCATGAGATGGCTGTTTAACGCCGTTACATAAGATGAAATGAAGGAAGATAAGGAGATATATGATATATGATATCGTGTCGTGCTTTTTTTCTTTTTTTTTTTACCCGATTTTGTTCAAAGAACGGCGAGTACTCCCCGTCGTTATAAGCCTTCTTCTCGAAGACAATACCGTAGAGCGATACGTAACAGGCACTGAAGGCCTGAGAAGATCGATTAGAACTTCTGATTAGCCCACCTTCCAGAGGTTCCGCGAAATCACTCAGCGGGATACATTACAGAGTTTGTTTCCGTAACCATATGTACATCATCGAGATTGACTATTTCGCCTCCTTCGCCAAATCTACCACCCTCCCCAGACTAATCTCCCACATCAAAAACTCCTCCAGCCTCTCATTGGTCCATTTCTTCCTCCCCTTCTGCTTCGGCGGCGGCGTAGCCTCAATAATATTCCCAAATTATCGTACAAAAATATCGTCGCCTGCTGTAATTCGTCTCCGTCGTCTTCTTCGCCGTCGCTTATATCCTTCGCGTAGCCCGTGAAAACGACTTTGTACCATGGTTTTATGCCGAGCTTTTGCTTGCAGAAGGAGGAGAGGGTGTAGTTGTCGAGGAGGAGTTCGGTGTCGCAGAGGAAGCAGGAGAGGGGGTTTATGTACTCGAAGCCGATGAGCTTTTCGCAGCAGATGGATTGGGTTTTTAGGACTATATGACCGCACTATAGAAGGTTTTTTATTTAGTGAAAGGGAGTGGATGTGTTTAGTTTGAGATCATTGGTGGAAACGTGGCGGGGATGTTGAATTATATCGCGTACTTCGAGCTCAATCGCAGACCAGCACATGGTCATTGCAACTGATCTTTTTTTGGCTAGAAGTCTGAGACAGATATGATTGACGAAGCTGAGAAAGATATTGTGGAAATTGAAAAATCCGGAGGAGATTGTGCCTTCGGCTGGAACGAAGCGGATGTCCAGGAAGCGGCTCCAAATTTTTTTTTGCGGAAGTTTGGCGGCTCTTTAAATTCAACGGTCGCTACGCAAACTAGTACAGGGATGTCAGCGAGCGATCAGAGACATTATCGACCTTTAGTGAAGCTAGGTTTATATATGAACGAGAGTGGGGTGCGGGGAGATTGAATAACGAGGGTCAGAGATATAAGACAACCTAATAGTTTAGAGCACAGGCTAACGGCGCCTGTGGAGACCTTTCTCGTTTTTAAACGTTCGCTGGCTGTGTCTCAGAGGAATCAAACGGCAGAGCACGGCTATCTCTGGCTCCCTGCGTATGCATGACACAGGAAACGTTTTGGAAATAATTCGAAAAAGGAACCGTGGTGTAACGTCAAATAACGGTGCAGCAGCTTCGTGAAACCTGAGCATTGATCGACACACGGGCTCGTGGGTAGTGGTCTGATCTCGATAGATGCGGCGGATTGAGTAGGGCAGCGGCGGCCGGGTAGCTGCCTCTGCCGCATCAGAACGGGTACGAAGAGGGGGAGTATCAGGTGGGAGGGCTGTTGAGGAGAAACCCTCAGGGATGTGTTAGCACATTGGTGCGACGCGATACTAGAGGTGCGTTGGGTTTTTGAAAAATCCGTTACTATCGGAGGTGAAGCAAGGGTTTCGCGCTAAAAAAAGATGGGGGTTCAACGCCAAAAGGAAACACTTGTGAGAGGGTAAGAAGCAAGCTAACCGGGTCTAGAACATTTTTAGCGAGGAATTTGTACTACCACGTGCAGCAGTGTTATTGACGCTGATCATTTGCGGGAAGTTGTATTACCATCACTGAAATCTCTTGGTACCATTCGTACTGACCCAAATGGTATTGTATCGATTGATTGTGGCAAATATATTGGTTCGGATATCCAAATTATTGTCATATATCTGCACTCGCCTCGCCACGCTTCACGATGCTTCGCGATGCGCATCCTGACAGACATACACGATTTAATCGTGGGATTGCAGTCAATTTACCAAACTCGTCCTGTATTGGCGATTGCTCATCACACTTTCGACGAGAAAGCCGGGCCTTAAGATGAGCTCTCTTATTCGAGTTTTAGTACTAAAGACGCATAAGCTCGTGTGCGGGATGCGACTTTCTAGTAGGTGCATCAATTACTATTTACGGTACCATATGTGGAATGTTTTACGTTGTGTATCTATCAGTATAAACATTATACTGGTGTAATTACTCAAGTATCGATATCATAAAGTTTGAGATCCGTTCTTGCTTCTATTCGTATGGTGTAATGCAGAGGGATCTTTCTTGCCAATCGAGGCAGCGTTTTAGCCGATCGACAACAGCCTCAAAGAACTCCTTCTGCACCTCCTCTTTGGTCAAATCACTTGGACTGCCCAGATGAGTCCGTTTATGCCATTCCAAACACGTCTTGACAACATCCCAATAGGTTTCCCCGAGGTTTTCCCTGACTTTATTTGTGTTTAGCCTCCTTCGAGCCGCCTGCATCTCGCCCAAATGAACAAATGATCTTCCATCGGTTCGTCTTCACCTACTTCAAGTAGTAAGATAGCGAGTCTGTAAACAGGCGACGCGTATAAAGACAAAGGACTGTTGCAAGGTCCCTGCTCTGTAAGATCCCTCAACGCGTATGGAACCATTTAGCAGTAGTCCTTCCTGCGCTACCAATGTTTTCACTACCATAGTAGGGATTTTTAAGCAAAAGAATATCTTGGCTTCGCCAACCGACTTTAAACCAGGGGCGCGGGTGAAGCTGTAAGAGGGCGCTTGAAATGTGATAAGCTAACCTCAGCTTACAGTTTACCGTAAGATTTTCCCTTCGGATGAGATTTCGTAAGGTTAGATTGGCATGCACCCCATTTCCACTGCGATAACACTCAGGCTTGTCGTATAGAACATATTTCAGCTCTTCTCCGTCTGGTATGAAGCCTAAAGCGGTATTGCAGCCGTCTGGCAGTGGAAGGCGTGAGAAAAGCTTGCATAAATTAGCCATGGGGTGGAAATATTCCGCAAAGGATGGTAGCATCGGGTTGGCTACTGATCCATTATCGTTGTTGTTAGAGAAACTGGAAGATGAAGCTGTCGACGGCGGCGGCGGCGGGGTGGGCATCTCCGGTAAAAAGTCAGGTTCATTCTCCGGGCGAATTCTTTTCAACACATGTACAGTCCATGCGTCGTTCAACTTTCTTTTCCTTTCAGGGATCGGTAAAGATGCTTGCTTCGCGATGGTAGGAGTGGAAAGTGCCGGCGCAGATAGGATATTGTTTCGACGTGGAGGCATTTTCTTTGAATTTAATAGACGATGGACGAGATCTGAGGGAGCAGACTCTGCTCCTATGACAGCCCAGAGATTACTTTTTATTTCTAACTCCTGTAGGACTCGGATGTCGCAAGTCGGCGCACGGGAACCGGCCGAGCCTGTATTAGGGAGTTCCTCTCTATTGTCGATCGTGATTAAACTTGAAACACGCCGGGAAGCGATCTGGTATTTAAAATTGAATCATGAAGAGTGTGCTCTTGCAGGGCCTGAACTTGTCCAATCAAGTCCAAGTCAAGCCGGAGATGCATTGAATGGCACAAGCAGCGACGCTGGAATACCAGAGAGAATTGTTCTGAAATCACTCTGGACGAACTTATAACCAGATTTACATCCTTCCATTTCTTGCTTATGCTTCTGGTCTGAGGGGTAATGTGTCAAGGGAAAAACGTCGGCTCGAAATGCGGAGGAAGTCGTCCACGATGGATTTCAAAAGCTTTACGGACTTTCTCAGTTCATTGATATGGTTGTTGATTTTCTTCTCATGCAATGCCCAATGCCCCTTTTCGGTGGTTTTCATTTTTCTCTGACCTTCGTCCGGCATCTTAGTCATATCGAATGCCTGAACGAAAGCAATTAGAGGTGTCGACCAAAACTAAATATATAAGTGGTCAATGATATTCATAAAACTTATGTGAACCAAGATATTCGCCCACCTTGCTATGGGAGACTTCGTCGACCAGTCTTTTTAATTCCTTGAAGTTCATCAATACTAATCTCATCGGCATACCCACATCGCTACCTGAATTACCAAGTCGTGCCGTGATGTTACTCTCCCAACCCTTGTCAGTCCAGTTAGGGTGCTTAAGATCCTCAAACATGTATCCTAATTCCTTTTGATCACGACCTAAGAACTTAAAAAGGTCAATGCATGTTTTTTTAAACATCCCGCGGTAGATTAGGACGTGCAGAAAAGCGGTATTAATGGCGTGTTCAAAACTGCTGGACTTTGAAAGAGTCCCTGTTAAGACTTTTATTGGCCTTGAAAGAGGATCTGCAAGTGCGAGAACCGCAAGGATAACTCCAACAATCTCAAATCCCGACATATTAATTGAAATGAAAAAGATCGAGTATTGTAGATATATATAGACGGTGGCCACGGACAACGGAAGAGGTAAAAAGATGCATTTGAAGAAAAATATTTTACTTGCACAAGTAGCAAGGCGTTGGATTCTCATATATAGTAGGTTGATTTCAGACTATGAGCGAATTTTGAACTTTCAGATTGGGGAAATGCTATAGCAAGGCTTCAGCCTTGTTGGTTGCTGTAATGTTATATCACGAACGTTAACGTAGCCACCTGTAAATATGCAGAGGGATCTGTAGGCTGAGGACAATATATCCAATCAGACAAATATTAAGCGGATGAGAATTTTCAGTCTGATGATCTTCCCCGATCCTTCAGCCTCGTAATTGATGTTAGGAAAGTATAAGAAATTGTCCTTTGCCTCGACAAAAGGAACCAAAATTGCCAACTTTACAGTTATAAGATGATGATTCGAATTATTACCATTGTATAATTGAACTGTATCTTCGAAAGAATGCCTGACACTACTGACTAAACCTGGATCACGGTAATTATATTTCGAGCGAAACCTCTATTGTTCCCGAAGCAATAAGTGTAATCCTGAAATGTTATAGCACGTTCGCTCAGAATCACCCCAATGAATCAATCAAAGACGAACTTGATAAGATCAAATTATGGAGCCTGGACCTTCATATCAACGATGGAAAGCTCGATCGGCTACTAGAACTGTCAGAGGACTTGAGAGTATCTTTGTTCGGAGCTCTCAAAGGTTTTATTTCGCCTTTGAGACGAGGTATTAAAATCATTATCAGTCATCGAACAGCACAACTGTGGATTAATGAGTATATTGTTTGAGGGAATAAGAACTACATGAGAATTGAGCTAAGTCATAGGAGCAGAACCGATCGCTAGAGATATAGCATTGAATTGCGACGAATACCTGAGACTAAGTGTTCTAGAAGAGAAGATAGACATCGTTCTATCGACTGCTTTGATTGAACGGGATCAACCTTGTTTCTTTAAAAAGGAGGATGATTACGGAGAGACCAGTACGTATTATTATGAACACATATTGAGGAGTAAAAGTAAAGCATAATATGGGATTTGTTGAATAACCGTCTGTAGATTGCGTATTCACAGAGAGCATTGACGATGTAATGCCTGATGCAATTGCATTTAAAAGGCTTAGTGAGGATTTCTTAAGCTTTAGTGCAGACTTTTGCTTACTAGGGGGTTTCTTGGTGGATGCCATGAAAAGTATGGAGGCCGATATCCAAGAAGAGGACAGCACAAATAAACTTGAGGTAATCGGAAGATACGACATGACGCCTAAGGATCATCACGAAAAAAGGCTCCTAGATAACTTTCCAGAAGGAGATCAAGACTTTTTAAGAAGAATGGCAGAGCAATTGTGGAATTTACCTCATAGCTTAAAGGATGGTCTGGAGCGACAGAAACGAATTGGAAATAATAAAATCAGAGACGGGAAACGGTTCGGACGCGGAAAACTTCTCGGTATATCCATCGTCATCCATTATTGGCAAATACCCCATAAAGCAATTGTGCCGCAGCAGTACGAGGTCACCTACGCCGTGTCGGTTGCTTCAACGAATTATTCGGGATTATGTACGGGGATATTCCGACGTCTTGCAAATATTTCGTAAATTACAACCTATTAGTTCTCGAAGGCTAGCTAACATACCTTGGATGTCATAATAGCGGAGGTAATACTAGCTCCGGCAGATCTAGGTCCTAGTGCACCCTCTGTATGTCCCCTATGTGGCGAATTACTCGAAAAATCGGTGCTGGATCCAAAGGCTTGGAGGTATGAGCTTGCACACCTTTGAGAATTTCATACTTCCATCGTGAGCGTTGAATTAATCTTCAGTAACACATATCTTCAAATAGGAAGCATTTGCTTTCCGACATTAAACCTTACATATGTACCTTCGGCAAATGCAGTCAACATATGACTAGATTTGCGAACCGAAAGCATTGGTGGGCACACGAATATCATGTTCACAGAAAAATCGCTACTTTCCAGTGCACCATTGAAAGATGCAACACTTGGTATCAGACAGTGGAGTGCTTTGGAGCACATTGCTGGGCAAACCACCGGGAGGTGCTCTGTGAAGGACTACCAGAGGAACCAGTTTAGAAGCCGCGGAATTGGCTCTCTTTTTGCCAAGGAAGTCTTTCAGTACGAGCCGGGAGCATCTACTCGGTGTCCATTCTGCCGGTACACCTTCGTGGCTCAGGCCTCAGAACTCATCTCCCATATCTGCTTTCATATGGAAGAAATAGCGCTTCGGGAGCTCAATACTGTCTTGGGCCTTGAAGTTAGGGAAGGAGAAGATATTAAAAATGTAATAGGAGACAAGATACAGGAGCAGGAGAAAGGAACTTTAACGAACTTACAAGAAAGCTGCAAAGCTGGGGTAGACGTGCCATTAGAATCGGGGAAAATACCAACCGATACTATGGAAAGAACGAAGTTCAACCTGGCGCTCCAACACGCGTCAACTGGGACGGAGAGAAACCCCTACGACAATGCACCTAAGTCCCGGAGTAGTCTTCGTCGTTCTCCTGGCGAATCTGATGGCGGACCTTATGGTGACTTTGGTGCCCTAACAGCGGCGGCATGGCTAATATGACTACTATTGACGTTGAATGTGTAGGTTCACCCTTAAACTTTGTTTAAAACCTCGAGTTTAACTAGATATGGACTCACACTCTTATAGCCTCGTTGTAGTTCGGTACGTCAGGTCGCTGTAGAAGACAATTTTACGTCTGGTGATCCGCGTTACATGAGGTTTTATCTTGATTGCGACAATTGCTCTGGCAGATTTTTGGTGAAAAACTTTGATATTCCAATGGGACCATTCCTTGACGCCTTCGTTGTTTTTTTACAATCTTCCGACGGATCTCAGATTGTGTGTCCCAGCTGTAGGACGGCTCATAAAAATCTATCGTCTTACAAAAGGTATCCCTGCACCTGGAAAATTCCTCGATTTCAAGACTCAAAGCTTTTAGAAGGACTTGGATAGTAAGCTAACATCTCGATTGATTGTTCAAGGTGTATTGGCAAACACCTGAAGCCATATATTTGCATGAAGTGTGAGCAGGAAAGTGTTATTAATACTACTCAATATGATTTCACCTCTATCGGCAGCTGCATTAAGCACATAAAGACGAGGCACTGCCCAGGCGCCAGAGTCGCGGATTTATTTCAGGACCAGCATTATAGAGTGCTTAGCGAAGCAGAGATGAAGGCTGCTGCTGATGTAAGTTTCTCCCAGCATCGTGTTCTAATCTGTCTTCAACTGAACTGACTTTCCCAAAGATACATTTCCAGGTGTTATATTGGCAATAAACACGACCAGAACCCGAAGTGCGAAGCGTGGATGAATCTGAGGAGGCAGGAGAACTTGGCTAGTTCTTGATTATCTCATTGGGAGAAATCAGGTCCGGAGAGGTTCCCAACCGGGTTTTTGGAAGTTGCGCAACGATTTAATCTAGAATGAAACTTTTAGCTTCTTGAGAGTTGGAACCGTATTTTTGGATCAGTTAGGAAGAGGCTCATTCAAAATTAGGCATGAAGAGCTAAATAAAATGGAATTACTTAGTTAACGCACAGAATTTCGAATTGTGAAAGGCCAATTTACGTATAATAATGATTTTAAGCACTCGGACGTCTGAATATATCGTAACAATTGAGATATCATTTATTTCGCGGAATTATTACTATCGCTTGCTTGATCATGGTCCGTTTTCTGTTCTTTCTTGGCTATTTATTGTTTCCGCTAGATATCGACTTAACTTGCTATTTAAAGAGCAAATATCAAGAGTAAATCGAATCAATCAATAATAAAGATATATATAGAGCAAGATCGTATTTGCCCATCCGCCCAAGAGCAATGGTTATTAGGGCGTAGTTTTCTTCCTCACTCACAGAGCCTTAATACTGTCTAGTACTATTAGTGGGATAGGGCTTAGCATGAGGTTATAGGGGTAAGACTTTTAGGCACGCCAAGTAAGGGAGCACTCTTGAAGCCTCGCTAACCTTTAGTAGATACTGCTGGAGCATTATTGTCGACCCACCAAGGTCAGGTTTCGGGAGGCGAAAGGCTTCGATGGTGGCGTCTCCTGTCGGACACATTATATTTGGCGCATGAGCTCGAGTGGGTTTCACAGAATTTTAACCTAGGAGAATCACTCGCATTGCGTTGCGTCTAGACGAGAGATCAAGATCTTGGCGATGGTGGATCAAGGCGAATCTCAGAACACCCGTCGAGGCTCCAAGTAATGCATGCTGACCTAATTCGATTGAGCGTATGGATAGAGTAGTGGAGCTTTATTTCATGGAGCTTTATTTGGGGGACTTGGGCTTCATTAAGAAAGATCACATTATTTTCGTTCGACGCTTGATCTCTCGGTGTTTTATGTCCAACAAGCTAAAGCGATCAAGCTTTCTTGTTGGCTTTTCTTAATCCGCGATGATGTTCGGCAATTGCTGAGAAGATTTTTGGGAACCGTGGGCAGCTTGTATAAAAAGGACGCCAGATCGTCATTCTTTGTGAATTCACTAAACAGCATCAACCTTCCTCCCGCTACCTCGCCATCCCGACATCTGTAAGCATATCTATTTCTCTTCAAATCTCTATAGTATCATTCCGGACTCTAATTACCATACCTCTCGCTCTGATTACCTTACCATCCCGTCTATATTCCATTTACAATGAAAGTTCACGCCACAAAAGCCTTACAGGCTCTCCTCTATAGCTCTTCCGTTTTAAACTGGGGCTTTGCTAGTGCCTCCCCGATACAAGACGTCACCGCGCTGTCGAAACGCTCTGAAGATTACTCCCATTATATCAACGCCTGGCTTGTACCCTGGTACCACAGTAGCAACTGGGATAGGCCGCCGACCGTGCAATTCCTTTTATACTCCAAAGACCCTTCTAAAAGTCCCAGAGGGCGCGGGACGGAGGGCAGTGATGGCGGTACCTGGGAAGGAGCTATCGACCTGGACACCGTCGGCATCGTTATCCCCATGAAAAACCCCTTGTTCACCATCCCGCTATCCGACCTCCAAGCGAAAGGCTACATAGACCATCGCTTCGACTCGTCTACCGGAATCGTGCGGGAGGGTTACTGGTATAACTTCTGGACTCAATTCCTAAGCTCCACCAACGGCGTCGGCTCGATATTTAGTCTGAATTCCATGCCAGTGTTCGTCGTCACGGCGATATTCTGGTGCAACGGCCAATGGGACTCGAAGACTCACGAGTGCGACAGCAAAGGTAGATCGATGTACACGACGGACATTAACATGGTGAAACAGAACGTCCCGTCACGCTGGGAATTGGAATGTGGTCGCCGGTAATAAACAAGTACCCCGCCACCGCTGGCGAAGGGAATCCGTTCGCGGTGCCGTACAACGAGGTGCTCGGAAGGCAGCCCAACACGTGCAACGGATACGTGCTTACCCGTCGCGGCGTCTACATCGGTCTCAACTCCCTCAGCGCGCCGAACTTCCAGACTAAGAAATGCACTGCTGGCGCTGGTGGCTTCTGGAAGAACCCGTTGCAAAGCTTGACGATCGGCGGTGTAAAGGGGAACCTGCCGATATCGATTTCTTTATCAAACTCCCAAACGGCTGTTCAGATGAAGGGTCTGAAGAATGCTGTCCAGTCCGCGACCGTGACCATCCTCGACGATAATCAGCAGACGATGGCGAGCGTGAGCAACGTGCCAGAGAGCCCTGCGACGGCTTCGAAGCTCTTGCTTGGTACTGACGTGCTGAAAAATTACGATTACCTCCACGACAATACAAACGGATATATCGGATTTAGACCAGCGCAGTAAAAACCTTAGTTGGACTAAGATTGCTATTACTCCCTATTTTTGAATTACGAGCAACCTTCAATGATTTCCGAGGAGGAAGAAAAATATACTAATATTGATAGTAAAATATTTAGAGTAGCGCGTCTTGTATAACGACTGTAACGAATTGCATGACATTTAAGACAGAATCGTCTATGAATTTTAGTAGAAGAATGAATATAATAATACAACATGCACTTAAATACTTGGGCAATAAGATAACAAAGATGCTGAGATACACGTCTATATACATATTTAACGTGAAGACCAAGAGTATGGCTTGCGTAGTAGCCACCTCTCTACTATAGATAGCAAGGGGGAGAGAGGCGGGTACGAGACAATGTATGGCTACCTTTCGGACCTTTTGATGGGACTCAGAAATGCTCCTGCAAAAAAGAAAGAAAAAAAAAATTTACCGACCATTTTTTCAACGACCTATCGCGGCTACAGTCTAAAATCACAACCAGAAAAAATTTTATTTTAACAGAAGAGCGGCAATCGAAAATCGAAATTTTCAAATGAACCTTACACCGCATTAATAATAACAAGGGCTGCCAATGCCAGTCTAGTACTACTGTTCCGTTCTACGATAGGAACGGTTGATTTTCTAGCGAACCTCGTATTAAGACTATAAATTAGCTCAATCAATTGACGCTTACACGACGTCGCCTGATACCACGCGAATCTTGGTTCGATACGCTTGACGCCGTATGATCAGTCTACAGACTAACAAGTAATGATATCCAGGACATTCTCGAAATATGCATTGGCAGGTCATGAAATTTCTAAGAGATTCCAGCTAGACTTTAGATACTGCGCGGATATATCCAAAGAGACGATTGCAAATTTCCTCTTCGCTATTATTATACAGCTGCTCTTTCCTGGCGACCGCTTCCGATGAGATATCCCATCACGTTTTTGGCTTAATATAGGTAATCCTATATACTGGTATCCGAATCCAAGTGCGGAGGGCCTCTATGATACAGCGAAACTGCAAACCTCCCCTCAGATTCAAGGTCACTCGGAGGGTAAGAATATTTAGTACACAAACGTTAATAATGTATAAATGACAATGTATTAGGTGGAATATAACCCACTCATTGCAAAACGTGCGCCGGTCCATAGCGTAAAGTTTTAGCCAAGAAGAAAGTTAAGGGTAACGCCGATTTCATTGAGATCTGTAGCTTTAAGACTATACTCAAAGTCATCGACGCCTAGAGAGGTTCTGAAAATTATTATGTGCCTCAAGAAAACTTCAATGTGTGTATGGTCGAATGAGATATGACGCGGTGAGACGCACAACTCATAGAAACTTTGAAGAACATTTCGATTTCGAGCATAATCTCGGAAGATCAATATCTGCCTAAAAAGCCTCATTTTCATCTATTCCCAGCCATGAGTAGAAAGCTCTGGCAAAATAGCAGTGAAATATTTCGGTATTCATCTCGGCCGGCATTCTACCGAGTTTGCAACAGCCCGAACTCGTGGGTACATTCATGCCATACTAAACACCGAACCATTGAGGAAACCGTCCACGATATTTGGGCTCATCGAATGGGTGTTGCAGGCACGCACGCAGCACAGCACTAAGCATAACTACTTCCCAAGCATATATTTCGCACCAAAACTGAATGTTATGGCAAAACTGTTAGGGGTGCGTTGTGGATGTGAACGATTGATATTAATCGGCAGACATTGTATCAAATGATATTTCTCGATCTAGAGGCCGGCAGCCAGAACACTGCTAAGGCTCTTAGATATCTTGAATTATCCAATAAAATAAAAGTAAACGCCTTGAAAGCTCTATGGGGCGTTGAAGATCAATCGAGATCCAGACCTCTGTAGGAGCTAAAAAGGAGAGGCGGAGCCTATACACTCAGATCGCACTTAAAACAACGGGTATAATATCAGCGTTGTAATCGTGATCGGGTATACATTCTTAAAATACAAACAGCATTATGTGTTCGATTTAATAACCCGAAGTTTAGATATCACGGATTAATCTACTACAGTTTATGTTACCTCGAGCGATAAATCATCGCAAAAACGTTCAGATGATCCCGAGTCTCGTAGCACGGAGGAGCAAGCGACGCATTCAGCGTCAGCGTATCGACGGCAGGGTTCCGCTGTAAAAGCATAAATCCCCCATTTCAATGATTAATAAGGGAGGGGATGGGGAGCAGCCTCTGGTAAAAGAACAGGGAGAAAGGAAGAAAGAAGAGTCCATCGGAGTATACGAAGCATGGCAACGAAGTCAAGAAGGTCGACAATATCTAATACACTTAACCCTCGCGCGCAGATCACGTACCCCTCAACATTGAGACCCATGATCGATCTAGGCGATGAAAATGCTCGTTTATAAAGACAATTACCGGCCCTATTTTTCCCAAATGATCAAAGTCCTCAAGGAGATCTCGAGTTAGACGGATTCTACTTATCTCAAAACCGAAAGCAGCAGATAAACCCAACCACAAATTCGTAAGCCTGCAGTGGAGGGTCTACACAACACGACCCTCTACGGGCAAATAAGTTTATTATATTTTAAACCATTTTGGTTCTGTGGAGAGCGAGCGGCTGCTTATAAAATCAATCGAGAAATGGCAAAACCGCTTGCCAATGTTGCTTTATAAAAAATTAGGATAAAACTATGGTATCATATTGTAGTACCTGAAAGCATTCACAATCCATACTAGAAAGCATTCCAAAGATATCTGAGGGCGTGCCGGAAGCCGGATACTACAGAGAACGAACGCCTGGGCCGTAGATATAATTACAGACAAGAAAAGGAAAAAAAGAGCAGAAGCGTATGGGGTGAGCATATTCGACTTATATTTTAAAAGAAGAACACATCATTTGGCCATAATTACGTAGAGAAGAGAATTAGACGATGATAGGGAGATATAATTACAACTAGAAAGGGTTGGAAGAGGAGGACGAGAGAGAGATAAAGAGCAAGATCAAAACGAAGCCGTTTCTTCGACGTTAACAAATATCTAGTCGAAATACAGAGTGATTTTGGTGGAAGAAAGTGAAGTAGAGAAGTTCGACTCAAACATCGCCCTCGAAGTTATGTTAGTCAATTCTACCAGGGACTGATATTTAAGAGTCCTCTTAATTTTCCTACTCGGGCTTCCATACTGGGGTTTTTCCATCTCTGTGTCACAACTTCAAGGCCTTGAACCGGTATAAAAAACCCCACCTATGAACAAGTAGAGTAGAAACGTTAGATAGCAGGCGGGCTAAAGGGTATAGTATAATGATGCTTCAGTCCTGAGCACATAGAGGTTTGTGGAACGGTTATTCTGGTCTGATTAGTAGAGAAAACTGGAGAACATCCATTATTCGAGGAGTCGACGCTCGATCTCGTCTTTAATTTATGGACCTCAAATCAACTGGGTGCTTATATAACAAACATTTCTTAACCGGACATCGCCAGATTATGGATAATGGCTCTTGAGTTAAGTTAAGAGACAAGCTGTCTCTTGACGTAGAACAGCCATTCTAAACGCGACAAAAATGGCTTAAGGTAGCATTTGAATAGGTTCGAGGTATAGTGCTCAATATCGAGGGCTCGACAAACATTCCCGTCGTACTACAAACAATACCGCCGGCGTTATAGAAGATGCATACGTGGTTAATACTTCTTCTACCTTAGAAAGAGATCTTTTCTCCGGATAACCAGTAAGTACCTGGCTTAGAGAATCCCCGGCTTCAACCGATATGCGACCAGCTAGACATGAGCGTAGTAAATTATTCAGAGACAGGCTCGCGAGAGAGTGGACTATGAAAGCCCAAAAAAAGTCGACGTCGTAACTTATAGCTTCGACACAAAGGCCAGCTATTGAACGCAATATAGTATTTGCTTTCAATGGCTTCGCTTCTAAACATTGACGTATAGGACGGCGGGTGAAGTGAGTCGCGACCGAGGATAGCAGGCCTGGTAAGACCTAAAGGGGCTTGTTAAATTCTGCACAACACGAAATAACATTATACTTGTTTCTTGAGCCTCTAACAAAGGCATGACATATCTCAGTACCGATCGGATCGATCTACCAAAGATAACCGCTACTATGATAAATTAGGGAGGCAGGCACTAGACCTCATCTAAGCGAAGTTTCGTATGGCGTGTTAAGAACCCCGCGTGATATCCAAAGCCTTCCAGTGCGCCTGTCCCTTTATTGTGGAGATTTTTCTCTATAAGTAGGGGCTGACTTCAAGCTACTCTAGAACTAACGATAATTCGTTATGGGCGTGGTATAGATTGGAGCCATATCGTGCTACGGCCGGCGGAGTTAGAACCTGACCCCCACATAACCTGGATTTCCTATCCGCGCCCTAAAACCGAAAACTTTTAGGAAGAGAGGAATAAAGACGATTTTGGACGAACAGATTTCGGTCCATACTTATGGTACTGTTGAACAGAAGACTCCCAACCACGATAAAAGTTCTGAAGGTTGTAGAGCTTTGAAACAATATATATTCAAGTAGAAATCCACTAACAAATCACCCAAAGACATATTCTTCCACTACTTTCGATACTCAGAAATAAACAACGAACGACCGCTACATATTACACATAGACCTTCAACCGTTATCAGACTTCATTTCACAAGACTTCATTTCTCTTACCGATGATGAAAGAGACCGTGGCAAAACGAAATATACACGCGATTAACTGATTATGCGGGCATTATTAATATAACATATATCTAAGCTTTAGCATTATAGCCATAATACGTGTATACACACAGCACAAAGTTATCGGATATGATAGCGAGCGTCGATTCAAAGCCGCAGAATAGAATCTATGCGCAGAAACCTGGACACGGCCGATATCAAAAGGCGTTTGTTTTTCCACGTGCAAAAAGATAGCACTCCCCTTGGATACGAAAGAAGTCTTCTTAAGATCCATGAAATATCATGCGTCGACCTAGACTGAGGAAAGAAGACTCATACTTTACTTGCTGAGATGCAACACATCCGCATACGAGCGAGATGCAAAAATCAGTAAACGACAATCGCCCTCGCATGATCGGCCACAGCTGTAATTTAATCCGCACCGAGCTCCGTCTCATATTGGGTAATGTTCAGGAAACCGTTGGAAATATCACATAAGCTGAGAAAGGGAAGTAACATTCAATACACGCAGAATGCATACACTGAAGTAAAAGAACCGCGCCGCGATATCAACTGCGATCATGTAGAGAATCGTAGAAGTTAAGCTTTCCGAATATAAAACCAGTAAGAGGTCAGTTACAAGGGTGCTACGACCGCTTCGCATATCAAGACTCCGTTATTCAAAATCGCTTAGATACCGCTGCTTGCTAACACCACCCCACGCAGTGCTGTACATATTAAGACGCATCTTGGTTTATTGTACAGATTTTATTCTTCGACAGGAGTTATAAATCCCGTCTCTTGGGTCAGCGCCTATATATTATGAAATTCAGAGGATAATTGAGAATGGCTTATTCAAGGGAGCTGCCCGATAAGGCACGAATACTCAAGAATCATCCAAAGAGCCCGACCATAATACAGCGGTGATCGTATCATTATGTAACCAGCAGCATCCCCTAGGAGTCTGGTATCTCCATCGCTCATAACAGCTCTAATAGCTTTTATTAAACCCTATCTACAAGCTTAGAGAGGGCGTAGTGAAAAGGTACCGAAGCATGTCGGAGAAGCGAGGAGAAAAAATCCTCGTTATAGATAAAACACAACTCGAGTAACTCCGAAGCGGCTTCTCGGCTTTCAAAGATATTACAACGATCGAAGCTCTCATTTTAGTGTAGAATTCGCCAGTAGACGGTGGAATTTGAAGGACTATGTAATTTTTTTTTTATATATGTAGCGTTTTTACGCCATACTTATAGGCCTTCCATTTTTTTTTTTTTTTCTTTTTTAATTCCTTCCTCTTTTCGAGATAAGAAAAGTAGACACTTTACCGACAAATAATTCACAAACAAATTCGCTCACTAATTTGCATAAACTTCAAATCACTGCGGGATCTCACCTTCAATGGACAAAAGGACTCGACATGCAACACCTTATCAATTGTTAAAGGACCATTTTCATAGAACAGAAGTGAGATTATTACATTTAAAAAGCATTGTGATTATAAACTACCCATCCGCACGAAACCTACGATATTAACTCCGTCTATAATACGAATAGCGTACCCGCAATTGCATAGACAGTTTAAGGTGGGATGTAGTCGAGTGGCATACTATCTACGCACCGTAATTTTCGGAAACGGCCCATACTAAGAGGCTATTATAGCTCCATTCGCATATAAAGATTCTCTCACGAAACGCAACTTCGTATATTTGGTGAAGCATTGGCGCCTTGATCAGGAATATGGAGGGAAGGGTCATAATTTACTTATTGCGATGCGAGGCAACAGCATACGAATGAGAGACAATATCCAGTGGACGACAGTCGCTCTCCAGCGGACATTACATAGCCCTAATTTAATTTTAATTGGAATCCCCTGTCATATCCAGCAGTATCTGGGAAATCTCCCAAACCTCCGGATAAACTTAGAAAAAGGAGAGTAGTTTGCTATTGCTCTCGACTTCATACATCAAATAAAATGGATCACCCTGTGATATCTATTGCAATCAAGTAAAGAGTCGCAGTCGAGTCGTTAGGACTCCCGAGATATCAAAATCTATCAGAAGCTAAGTTAAAGTTGGATACGATAACTTAGTACGTTCAATAACCGTCTGTCGGTCCAAAGGTGGTCGATACTCTTTGCTGAAACCGCCGAACCGGAAATCCCGGATAGCCGCCCTCCGCCGACGCGATTCCCGTATTTCAATTATCAGCCCGGGTCGCGCCGCACCATACCGTTTGATTGAAGGAACTTGACCGGTGTGCATGAATTTTGTATTCTTTCTTTAAACTCGTACCCCCGCGTCCTGCTGTACATACATGGGCGAAAGGTCTGCACTGCACGAGGCATAATTCAGAAACAGCCTGAAGAGATATAAATGAATCATCGAGAACACTGTGGAGCCTCGAAGATAGTACTTAGAGTCGTTATCTATATCACGACACGACCAAGCATCTCATAGAAGCAAACATTTTATCCTCATTCCCGATATTTAGGCTTCGGTTACTATCAACATTCCCTACAATCATCGGCAAAAGATACATAGTACGGAGGAAAGGTATCGAAGCATCTCGGAGAAGGCAGGACCAGGATATTCACGTTGCGAGTATAACACAGTTTAATTAACTTCGAGATGGCTAATCGGCTTCTAAAGTGCTACGGCAAGCAAAGCCCTCATAGCGCACCACCGTAGAATTTGGGAGCGCGCGATAGCCCGTGAGAAAACATCTCTACAGCCGCCCGAAGAGAAAATCGCATGGTTCCAGATGCATAGTTTCACTTGCGCTCGCGTATTGGTCTGATGTGTCGTGTGTACAGGAGAGCAAAAGGTCTGCGGTGATATTTCTAAATTACGTCTAAAGAAGTCGGGCATCGAGAGAACTAGATCAGCCTCCGGACATAGGCAGAGCAGGAAATAAATCTCGGCCATATTACAATGGTAGTATTGAAATTTATCTTCGGTCTCATGAGAAAGCCTCAGTAGACGCATGCCTCGTCAACAGTATATTTACATGCGGTACCTCTGCGCCATGTATAATATCCCTTTGAAACCATTTAGTCGCACATCTGAGAAGCAAAAAAATATCGAGGATGACATGATATCGCAGCAGATCAGAGACCCCGACATACTGGCGCTATCACATCTTGCCGCATACCGATATTTTGCCCATGAAAAAGAAAGCATCTTAAGGTCGCCGACCATACCAAGAGAGAATTCTGAGCGAAACGTGAAACCGGAAAATAGGCCTTCTCCGACACAAAGACCAACCATAGCGCCGTGGATTGGTCGTGTGTAATCGTCAATCGCCCGTCTGGAGCCGGTATTGTCTTTGGGGAGAATAAACTTAGCTTAATAGTAAATCGAAACAAGGTATCCAGATAATTTTATAATGAAAACGTCAGGAGCATCTTTTTTGCCCTCAAACATAGCCACAATTCGAGCGACGGGGATTATTCTCAATCTAGGATAGCAAAGAGATTAGGAAATTATACAAAACTCCATGTTCCAGCCGTAAATCTGTATAGTCACCGAAACGGGATAATTCATCTTCCTCGCTAACGAAAGAGCATACATCTATTGACCTGAATGAAGACAAACCTGGGTGCTTTATATGCATGTTATTATCGGAATTACGCCCAATTCAATCCGTTTGACCACATCTAGCTCTTAGGATATCAAATAGAGCCACGGGTCATGTCACATAGCTACAATTTCCTTCGACAGTGAGACCTTAACTGCATAAACTCCGACCCAGCGCTGTTTATGATGTATACATTGCCAGAAGCGTACGTCGTTGCATACTAAAAAAAGGGGAGTTCAGAGGACTCGGATATTCAATACATGCTCTTGATGGAAGATATGTATCACCAATAATGACGCCATGCCAACGCGATATTCGCTGTTATGTTTATTATGAACGATAGCACGAGAACTTCATACTTCGTAGACCGTATTGAGAGCTATTCTGACGGCGAAAAGCTATTCCCACCGTGAAATTGCCCGTACAGGAGCCTGGATTCTCAGATAAAGAAAAGTAATCCATCAATCAATTAAATAAACGCGGGTGAAAAGACGTTCACCGAAATATGGCTCAAACAACATATTCTTCCACTACTTTCGATTTTAGACGAACTCCACGCGATATCGTGTAGCTCGAGAAAAAGAGAGGCGGCGCAGTCTGAATGGGTTCTATAAATTCTGTAGAAACTATGGTACACTCGTTACAAGATAATATGAATGACTGGCTGCATCGCTACATCTCATACGGCTTCAAAACCGTAAACTCCTCTCATACGAGCTTCGTCTTTTGCTGCAACGCCTAAAAATTTTATACAGCGGGTGAATGCTCAAGTAAGGGACTCTATATGGAAGAAAGTTCCCGAGACATAGAACCTCGAGAACTACCTAGATAAACTAAACACACAACCTCCCGTATATTTGTTTTGCTGAGCTAGTAACGTACCAAAGAGCTGGACTTTGGTGGATTTTCAATTTATAAATGCGTTCTAATAGCACTTATTGCAACTATCCACGAGTTTGGAGGCGGCAGCGTGAAAGGATACTGAAGCCTCTGTGAGAAGTGATACGGGAGGAGGAGAATATTGTCCCTTGCATAAATAACCAAATCCGATTAACTTTCAAAGCGGCTAAGCGGTTCTACGAAACCGAGAGAATTCGGGCTGCGGCGATAGATTACCTTCCGAAAAAGCTGATTATTGCACGGTAATACTTGAGAAATAATCCGTCCAAGGGAACCAAACGGATAAAACGCATCAAACTATCTAAATTCCCAAGGGTCCCGTCATTTTGGGGTGGCACGCGTGCTGAATAGCAAATAATCTCAGCTGCTGATATTATTTTTATCAACCATTATCGACCTAGACAGCCATAGAAATAGCTAAAGGGCTTCCTCAAGACACGGTAGAATAGTCGGTACACCTCAGCTATTATAGTATTAGATTTCCCTTCAATGTCATTGAAAGAACTTGGTGGATACTGGTGAGTTGACGATATATACACATGTACTGCTTCAACGAGTTTATCGCCGCCCATATAAACTTTTAGTTACACTTCGGAGAAGTAAATGAATATGCACAATCGCATGGTATTGCTGCACATCAGAGAAACAGCCCTCCCCCCCGAAAAAATAAAAAAATAAAAAAATACTGGAGCTACCCCTATCTCGCTGCATACTGATAGTTTCCTCCCAAATATAATCGGGCTATGGTCATGAACAATTCAAGAATCTAAATTTGAACGAGGCATCGAAGAAGACGATATGCCTTCTCTGATATTCGGAGGCAGCCATAGTTTTCCAAATGGCCCGTGTACGATCGTCGACTTTCCAGAGAGAGCCAGCATTAGCCTTCGGGAAGATGAATTATATTCTTGCTTATCAGGCGAATAAGATAATTAAAAAATGAGATTAGCGAATGCGCGGTTAATAATGAAGACACCAGCAGCACGGTGAAATATCCCAAAACTATAGACTCTAAGTGAGGCAACCCCAAGATTAATGTACAAATACAATGATTGAATTACGCAAGAACACAACCGCGCGGCCATAGTTCACTAATTTCTCACACTTCAAAAGGGCATGCTAGCAACTCACTGGGGATTGGGGTATATATCTAACCATACTGATCTCCGAGTATCGTATACGCATGCCCTTATCTGAATCGCGCTAAATCCAGTCTCTCTGACTACCTCCTCGATAATAAAGTAAGGATAGTGGACATCTCCATACCAAAAAAATGTCTTTGACAAATAAACTCCAGACCGTATAGCGTTAACATGATGGCATTTACCCGATGCATACAGTGCCTGAACGCAGCTTCGTCAAGCCGAATAAGAGCAGTCGATAGAAGCCACACCTTCAAAATAGCAGCCGGCATACAGATAAATTGCCAATTATGGATGCTGACTTCTCTAATATAGTACCAATATTGTACTATAAAGTAAACGTTAGTGAGATGACTGGATGCTTTATACCCTACGTTAAAAATTATCCTGACAGTAGTATTGCGTGTGATTGAGCCTTGAAGAAAGAATACTCTTATTGGTGTTTAATGGGGACACGGAGGAGCAGCCGACAGCCGCGATTGGACTATTGACGAGGAATTTGTGAAAGAATACGTCGATTCCCACGGGGCGTATAGAGAATGATCTTAAGCGTTGAGGGACTATATTGATCATTGACAAGTCGCAAGAGAGAAATCTCCAAATAAAAGTGCTACTACTAAGCTTTACACTTTATCCTCATGCGAAATATGAGCGAACACGCGATCAGCTCCAGCCGTAGAGTGCAAAGCAAGGCTTTTTACACAACTACGACGCTTGGTGGTCTAGATAACATAGTAACCAGGGGAATGCTTCCTATGGAGCCTCAAGATAAAAATCTATGCAAAATATGGAAGCCTCTAGAAAGCAGGATACGGCTGCTCCTAAAAGTAGTCTTGAGCTTAGGCGTTCGAAGCAGTAGAAAGTGCTCGGTAGTGCAATAGTGCGGGAGATATGATTATATTTCCTATTTGAGTACTTCCGGATGCTGGTGATAGTGTTGTAGACCACAACACTCCCGAATCGAGGGGCATGTTCCCGAGGTTCCCCCTGATATAAGTAGGTCATCCAACTAGGCCCGGAAGGGTTTTCGTACGCAACGTCTATACTGCTTCCCGCGCAGGCATTGACTCGAAAACTCGCAATAGCTTTAGCCTCTTACTGGGCATAAGAGAGCATATCCAAGAATATACGATATCGAAACCTAACAGTAACCTAAGGACGGTTTCGATACACAGTACACTCTCTGTATCCCTACAGGTGTCGATAGTCTCCTACGAGATCATATCAGATACTAGCATATTCGGTATTCTGCACAGGACAGTAATTTTCCGATATGCAAAGCGTAATTCCCGAAAAGCTTGCAAACGCTATATACACAAACCCGGTCCGCTTCGGGTCAAATTGTGGTCCTCGCGCCAGCTATTTTGAAGCCCATTATATATATATATACACCTACTTCGTATCTTCTTAACTAACACTAAAGCAAAAAAAAAAAAAAAAAGAACCTACGTCTTTACGTTTGCTAAAAAAGTATTATACAATTAATAATACATTGAATAAACTTTCCATTCCGGAGTGTAGCGTTGGTGAGCTCTTCCTGCCAACAATTAAACATCAGGCAAATTTCTTTCAATTATCCATTATACAAAAGTTTCAAAAAGGAAATCCAGTATTTTTAATTACTAAATATCACGAGATATCATTACGCGGGAGAACAGTGGGCTCGGGAACCAGCTTCTGAGTAATGATGAACGGGTTCTCCTCGTCCGCGGGTTTGATACCATTAATGATATTTCCAGTCTTCGTCCGGTCCGAGCATGCAATAGTGCTTTCGTCGTTGGAGGGCCCCTTAAAGGTCCAAGAGGGGGGTTCGGAAGGGGAAGCCGCCGCCTTTCGGTCGGCATTCCAATTGCCGAAGTGGCGCAACTGCGGGACGCAGACGACGATGATGGCTGTCGGGAGACGAGGACGTTCATGAAGACGTCGAGCCCTTTGCCGTTCCAGGTTTTCAAGGTCTTCGCCGCGTCCGATTTCTTCCAGTAGCGCGGTATCAGGAAGGCGACCATACCGGTCACGACCGCTAGGACGTTGACGAAACCAACCGCAAACATGGCGGCGACACCGATCTTTTTAGCGCGGCCGAGAGATTTAAGATGGGAGACCAGGACGAGGGGTATGATGGTGACTTTCACGATGCAAGATCAGCTCAAAGAATAAACAGCATTATGATATATATATATATATATCAAAGAAAAATAAAGAGAAAATGAAATTTCTGATTTTTTACATACGCATAATATCTGTGCCGGCGTTCGTCGTCCAAAGAGTCAAGTTGTAGTTAGTGTTGTAACAAACCGCGGTCGAGCTCCTGTCGGTTTGAGGGAAAAAAATTAGCTTCCTAAACCTCAAGAGACAAGGCCCTTGATATATCACGTATAGTGTTCAATTACCAGTAAGCATCCAGTGGTCCGGAAAGCATTGCAGGAAGAACCAAATGGTCGCCACTCCGAACTCCATTATGAAGAGTATGGCGAACGTCACCATGATGCTCCACCATATCTTAGGAAACACGTATCGGTTGCATATATCGAGGCAAGTGAGGAGGAGAACGGCTTTGCAGGCGTTAAGGCCATTCGTAAACAGAACATGACAATAAACTCCATCTATGTTTTGCCCCCATTAGTACAAATATGTAAATAGTCGTTTGAAAAAGCTAGCGGACATGTCAAACTCGCTTTGTAATAATATGTTATCTCTTCAGGCATCGGTGGCGCTTCGTGCGCGAGCATGTTGTGCATGTTGACGTGGTACCAGGCAGCAGTATGGGCGATAGCCTTGATTAAAAAACAAGCCAGGCGAATATGACGAGAAGCTCACGCCATGGCCGATTAACCGTCGTCAACCGGACGTAGATTCTGTTGCATACAGGTATCAATGTGAATGCTACGAGAAACCACAATGTACCCTGAGCAGAAGAGAGAGGTTTGTTCCGTTAGCACAAAGAATAAGACCATATATCTGTATCTTCCTGGGAGAGTAATTCTCGTTAACCGAAGAAACAAACAATTTTTTTACACTGTAGAGTGGGTCGCGGCTAAGCGACTATAAGCTTGAGAAGAGACTTACGTTAATCCACTTTCTTGACCAGGCCATGATGATATAATTTTACCAACGATATTACGGATATATTATGAATATTTATGATATTGCTATTCTTCTTATTCCTCTTGTTCTCAAGCAGAATACTTATTGCGAAGAGGATAATCGGTAGAAATGATTGTGCGTATGTCCGGGGCCACAAGGGACAAGGATAACGCATCTTTATAAGATTCTCATCGTGAAATCCATCTTTACAAGAACCGTCGTTGTGCCTGGAGGAGACCTCCCACGCCAAGCGACCTCGTATTGATAAAATACGACTGAACGCTGGCGCCCCATTCTTTTGCTGGTGGCTTGCGCACGAAACATTTTTTCCTCCAACCAATAGGTAGAATGATTGCGAGAGAAAGAAACAAGAAACTAATAGCTTTTGAAGCAAGACCCAGAATGGATACCCCATTCCCTTATTATCGCACATGTGGGACGAAGACTACAGGTACTCTGATTGCAGAGTACCCTCTAGTAGCTCGAACTTCGCCGATGCGGATGCGCTTCCGGATTTTTATTTTATTTTATTTTTAGTGAATGAGGCATCTTTTATGTCAGCGAAGTCCAGCCTGGCCGTCACGATTACCATTTCCCTGATTTAGATTTTCCAATATTATATTTCCAAATGCTATATTGTAATTCCAAATATTCTTCGGGAAGAAAAAAAGACCATTTTTTCGGCTTCAACAAAAATATAATACACGGCGTCCAGGCCATCTGCACTTAAGGTTGACTTCGCTTATCACGCCAAGATCGAAAGATGTTTCCCCCTTACTCGCCCTGAGAGAGACTGGGTTAACTTGCTTCCCCCACGCCTGATGAAGAAATTAGCACTCAGTACCAGCTGTGAAACTGGGAGGCGAACTTTCGCGCTAGCTTATCGGGAGTCTTTCTAGGCGAATACGAGCGGCGTTTTCTCCACAAGATCCATCTGCTTGGCGAACATCCACAAATTCGATCCTCATCAATTGGTATCGTTCCTGAATCTTATCCACAGATGCCATCCAGATGACCGCGATATATTCGATCCTGGCTACTGCTTGTGTCGGATTTTAGCATGCCAGATATCCCATCGATCCTGTTGTTACTCGATAATGGAGTTGGCAAAATCTCCAAATAAAGAGCCTAAAACGGCGGACAAAAATTAAATCCCTATATCATCATTCGAAATACTGAAAGTGAATGGCAACGCCGGTTCTAAAAATTGATGATGATAAATCTTCAAGGTTTCCATAATTGGGAAATATTATAATAGTCAAATGCGTTTTTATTTATCTTGTTTCACCGAATACTGATTATTTCTCCTCCTGTTGGTTAAATCCGTCATCCACCGCCTGTACACATTAGCGGCTGCGAGGGAATATTTAGAACACGCTAGGCACGTCAAGAATAATACTACAGTAGGCTATATTATTAAAAGATTTAGAAGGGAATTATAGGCTTCCTCCTGTTAGTTCGAGTACTGCTTGCGCTCCGTCTTTGAGCTCGAAGATCAAGGTGTCGGAAATTTAATAGTTGACGCCAACAATCGAGAGGCAATCTGGAATCCAACTATTATATATTTCCAAGCGCCACCATTCCCAGCCCACAACCTCCAGCAATTCCTCGAACAACATACTCGTAGTAATCACCGCAGCTAAAAAAATTTTCTTCTTCTTGAGAGTATATAGCTCTCCGAAGCATAATTTCAGAGGCAAAACAGAAACTTATTTTTATCGCATCTCTTCCGCCGTGGATGTTACTTCTTCCTAAAATCGCTGAAGTCGATGTTAATCATCCTAATTTCAACGGCGCGAACCCTTAGCCATTCAAGGAAAAAAGAAAAGTCCCCATGCGCACGATCCGGGCGCCTTTGGATTGGATACCAACAAAAGCACGACCTCTAATATTCGTAGACGTACCTGCAGCGTAGTTATCACTTAAGATTAATGCTGAGATTACGGTGGTTGATATGTTAACGTACCTGACCTGGTGCTATAGATCGAAAAATGTCCACTAAGCGAGTCTATTTACAGATAGGAAACCGGTCTACGCAGATGAGTAACTAAATTGAAGGACGATAGTATTGCGGTTAAAAATTGCTTTCGTACCATATGTGCAAGAAAACGATTACATGGAGATATTGAACGAAAGAAGTTCATATATAGTGCTTGTGCTCTGAAGTTAGTCGAGAATAGGATACGTTCCTAAGCTAGACGATATCGATACCCTTGGCATATGCCCCTTCAACTGCCTCACTGAGATAAAACTAGCAATCGAGAACGACAGTCAACGCAACGTGCGTGATATTTGCTACTCCAACTTCACAATCAACCGGAATACATCTTCTTTTGGATAACAGACTCCGTACAAAAAGACAACCATAAACTCTCAAAGCTATAAGTGAAGGATTTACGAAGTGACTACAACCGATACGCCGAAAAGCAAACCGACTTATCACAATCCACGACCAAAACACGGGTAAAAAGGTAAGGAGAGCCCTCAGGAACTATGAATAATACAACTGCACGTGAACTCTATGAAGAGAATCAACTGTATGGCAAGATATACGAAACAACGACGAAAGAATTTTATAAAAAATTTGACCAAGGTCTTCATTTTAATGGATAAGATTTCGAGCGTTAGGTAACCTTTTATACAGGTTTGAGTACCTTGAAGTCCCGATATTTCGAGAGAAGTTACTTTAACCCGTGATAAATTGTCGTCGTGCATGAAAGTATGTAGAAATATCAAAGACAAGCATCGTGAGGTAGCGTAGTCGAACCGTCTCCCTCAAATGATACGGTTGTTACCGAACACCATATAATTTTCCGATGCTACAAATGACTAGAAATAACGTAGTATACATTCGACAGTATAACCCTTTTGGTATTTGTATTACGTAGAAGAGCAGAATATTCTTTATTTTGAAACGCCCTGCTTCTTAATGAAGGAACAACCAATGTGTATAATTTTCTTTTCCCTGAAAAAGTCAAAGAAGAAACGGAGATGTTGTGCTATACTGCGCGAAATTCCGGAGAACCTGCACTCCGCGAGTGACATATCAGACATATCACGAGCCTTCACTCCAGAAAGATCGACGAATCGGTGAAGTAAATATGTTTCCCGATCTTCCGATAGACCCTAGATTGCCATGTATTGCAGAGTTTCAATGCCTTCGTCTTATAGACATTAATCTTCGCGCCAGAGAAAAAGATCAGGAGGCTATTCGCAGTTCTCCCGCTTTTCCTATAATATGTGAAGGAAAATCGGCAGTAGAAAACCCGTTTTGTACTTTCTAAGTGATCGAAGACGGGGGTACTACATATTATGTCAAATACCCAAGAACCCTCACCTGATCCAACAGTCGACCCCGTCTCCCTCAAACATTAGATTTCCACTACGCTGGATATATATCTTTCCTTACTCGGAAAGTCTCGAAAAAGACCTACCATATACAGTAGACAATCGACAAAATTAATTTCATTACTTAAGCTAAAATTCTCATACTATCTTCAATCCTACTCGTTTTCTGTTTCACTTACGCTAGAATCGCGAACAGTAGCATCGATTATTCTCTTCACTTCTCAAATATTGAAAGAAGCGAGTGATTTAAACGCTTATCTGATACTACGTTAAACACCCAGGCGTTTGTCATGAGACAACTGTCAGACTGTTCCATCCTCAAATGGTCCGATTTAATAAGCCAGTACATTTTTATTTGTTCCAAAAGAACCTATAAGCACCTTCTGCCATAGCAAATCTGAGAAAATCAAACGGCCTGATATTGCTATTCACGCTGAAGGACAAGGCACTGATACTGTCCATTTCTTCTCTTCCCCAAGCGGCTGTGAGGTACAAAGACGACCGCGAAAAAGTCCATAAAAGCGCTTACCTATGACAAGGAGTCAAGCGGTTTTCGCCATAAAAACGGATTATCGGAGCAATGGCAATCCTCTTCCAAATGCCGCGAAAGGCATAAGTTCATACAAGTGTATTGTACGAAAATGATCATTGAGACTCGACCCGGGACAGGAAACCGGGTATAGTATCTAAATTCTTACCTCGTCGCCTTTGCGGATATTCCATGCCGCTGAAACACAATCTCCCGAAAGCTGGAGATTTCGCGAGGACTTCGTACACAATTTACCGCCAAAAGTGTAAAACGAATTACCTACGCCATTTCCTCATAAATTCCATCGCCAACATACAACACGGATACTTAAAACTGCAAAACCGCATAGCGGCACAGATCACCCATAACAGAAAGGTTTGGGAGCGCTCAACGGCCAGGTATAAAGCACAAATGACAGGGGGAGGGATATTTTGTATTCCGTAGAAGAAAAGCCTGTACAATATCTATTAACGGTTGCAAGTGACCACTGTAGTGCATTGGATAAGACCTTGGCGACAAAACGGTGAAACCTCCATCGAGGCAATCTGCCATTCCTTGATTATGAATAATCTATGTACTGTTCGTAGTTCTTGCTATAGGATAATGCCGATATTCAAACCTCGAGATTGAAAGGCAAACGACATAAGGCTATAGGGTATACCCAAGGTGGCATAACCGTATCAATAATGGAACTTAGGGATGCCTGAATTTGACCGAGATGTTAGTCTACGCGATATTGACCAAAATTGAAAGGTGATATGATAGTATGCTGGAATAGAAAATTTTGCGGTGGAGTCGGTATGAAGTAAATGGAAGCAATGAAGTTTCCACTTCTCACCCTTCTCCAGTCAATGTGAACGATCCACGTACTATTCATAAATCTACTACTTTCAGACAACACGAATAATGTAATTCACAAACCGTGTGCCAACCGGAACTACATAACTTAAAGTTATAGGAGTACATAAAAGCTTGAACTAAAGTAGCGTACGATGGCGGTGCGTTATGATTTGAAGTCTGGTAAAGCAAGTACCCTTAGAAAGGATACTTCAAAGCTACCTCGATACTTCTGGGAGCCCCAAGCAGAGCAGGTGTAATAACTATAGGAGTCGCTTGCTGGAGAGAAATACTTTTAGGCGGACCGATAAGAAACTTTCCTTAAAACGCGTCTGCGAAGGACGAGTCGATAATTATCGGTGCTCGCTGTTTTCAACGATGGAGCTTATACTGTAGTTTCAGAAGAGCGGAACCACGGCAAATTATATAAGACACGCGCCGTGATGTCTGCCGGTACGAAGAGTCTTCCTTAAGTGTTTAACTTCGAGCAGGAGCGTCATAATTAGCCTTCAAGAAATGCGTCAGGGTCATAAACCAAGGCGCAGATCGGCTTTTCTTGCGATTGCAGGAAGTTAGGTATATATCATTAATATTTTTTAATAGAGAAAGCGGGAAACAGTGACGATATGTTTTTTTCTTCCCGTTAATTTTTCACGTTAGTCGTTAATATGAAGCTTCCCTCAAGATACGCATGCTCAAAGAAGAGATTATAACCATCCGTTTTTACGGTATTTCAATAGGACGAATTGTAGTTTGGATAAATTATCTGTAAGGATAGGCGCAATAGGATCCTGGAAGACAAAATGCTTTGGTGGTCGCTGATACTGAAGGTCTTCTTCCGCGCTTGCTTTTAAGATGGAAACACTTCGAACAGTCTCGAAAAGTCTAGTACAAAGGATATTCTAGAGACGATACTTTTCCCTTCCGATTACAGAGAATAAGGCAGGTATTGATATCTTTGGGAAGTTAGACAAGAGCCGATAATAAGTTTAGAAGTGAACTCTTTGATACAGGATTTCTTTAAATGGGCGCTGAGGGGATTTGATAAACATTCTACTCCTAAGGCCGTCGACTTACAAAACAAAATGAATATTTCAGGCGTTGTTTCTGGAACAAAAAGGTGCGATAGTGCCCGAGATGTCTGACAACCCCCACGAGGGACGACTGATACGAGAGCCTCCTTGGTGTTCGGAGATAAATGGACGCACCATAAATGGTCGCAAAGTCCAGCAGAGCGATAACCCTAAGAAGATCCGCTTTTTCGTTATTACAAGGGATTCGGCGAGAGTGTGGACTGATACTCCTAGAAGCCGCGGGTAGAAGAATCAGATACCGATTTCTCCCATTCAACGTTCTCCGACAAGTGCGATATCAGATTCTTCGAAAACATCCAGATGACGATTGATAAATTATCCTCGCCCAGAGTACACGGTCGGCTAAAGTGCCATACTTGAGCGTGATATGGAAAAGCAAGGATAAAAGCGGAGATATCACCATCTGTTCCACGACAGCTGGTAGCAGTATATAGAGTTCAATTTTCCTCCTCGGTTTTTTTCGAATAGGGATATATAAACTATCTACACTCAAAAGCATTGATATGAAAATTTATACTGTACGGAGGTTTGGAAGAGGCGAGATCACTCAGGGATTGCTCATATTAAAAATTCTCCTAACCGTTTTACACCATAAACATCCTCGAAAAAAGCCTAGCAAGAGCCATCACGCTGAAAGCGATAACTGGTCTGTTTTGTTCGGCGATGCGGAGAAAGGGGCATATAGAATAACCTCCAGAATATTAGGAATATCAGCGATACTATTTCTCGCGTTCAGAGTTTTTACAGCAGCCCACCATATCGAGTCATTCCCAAAAGATCTTGATGGCAGTCGATAAACTACCTACCCCCAAAATCTCTCAATTGCAACAAGAACGACCACGCTGTTGATGATAGTCTAGAAAGAAAGGAGCCAAAGTAAATGGAGTGACCATTCAGAGCGGTAAACACTGACATGGAGTTTTGTCTTTTTTTTCCTTAACGGTTAGACGCGGACGTATAAACTATCAGCGCTTGAAGCTCCCAACCAGAAAAGCCATAGTCCATACAAGGTATTTGGAAGAGGAGGTATGGTATACAAAGGATGCAAGTACAGTATCACAGAGGCGGGGATACAGCTTTCTCCTATGGCGGAACTCCCATAAGCAATCTACGCTTAAAGTACTCAACGACTAACTGCACCATGGACACGTCTAGTAGACCGGAGGCGCGATAAACTCCGCTTCACAGACTGCTTATATGAGTAATCCAGGACCTCCGCGGATACAAGTAGATTATCATAAAACGTCTTGAAAAGTGGACAGGCGTCAACTTCGAATAAAGGTACTATCTTTGCGATTACGGGGAACAAGGTGCAAATTGCTCCTTTAGGAGCCGGAGGAAAGGCGACATACGTTATTGCTCTGACTTCAAAGTTTTTATAGCAATTATATAACAAACTCCCTTTCCAAATATCTGGATGACAGGTGACAGATTGTCTATTCTTAAAACTATTCAACAACAAACTATACTGTAGAAGTATTTTGAAGCTAGGAATACAGCGGCAGTGATAAAAAACGCAGGTGCAAACAACCGGTACCCGATAGGAAGCTTTAACTTTTTTCCACTAAAGACTTACGTCTAGCATACATAAATCTCATCTACGCCTCAGATACAAATGGAGTAGCCATAGCTTCAGGTGATGCAATTTGAGCGAAAGGAGACTTGACATATAGGCGCTATATCCTGTCGCTGATATCAACAGTTTTATTTCTCGAGAGCACTTTTGGCTGGCCAACATGCATGAAAAAGATTTGTGTTTGAACCCTCGATAAGAACAAACTTACCTCGGACGCAAGGTGGAAAGAAAAAAAGAAATGTAATAGATGGCTAGAGATAAACTATAGTTGCGAACGCCGAGTCACATGAAGCCATCTATAAACGGCATCAATAAGGAAAATCATAAGCGGCCACGTCCTATTCGGCGGCCAGAACGGAATCCCATAGTAGGCACTACTACGGGAACCTAGGAAAACCTCGGCTTCACAAATATTTACCATTCAATCTTCGAGCCCCGCTCTTTGTCCTATAATTTCACACTAGGTTTATATATCCTTCCCCAAAAATTGCCCAGATGGCCGTTAATAGCTATGTGGACTATTCACGCTTGAAGTCCTCAACGAGGAGCTACGCTGCGGATAGCATTTTGGGGGTATTGGAGCCATGAGAGACATTGAGATGGAAATGCGATATCATTCATATCTATACCTCCTAATGTTAAAGCTTCTATCAAATTTTTTTTTCACGTACAAGACTCGGTATCGCTCATAAACACTCTAAGATTTCTACGAAGATGTGTATACTTCAATGGCATCAGGAAGGATCAGGCAATGTGATAATTACTGAGATTTACGGGATAAAGGCGAGTCACGATACGAGAAGTGCGTCTCCTAAGTGTGTCGTGTCAGTGGATTCATAGACAAATCGACCCTTAAAGCGCTTAACACAGACAAAGTATATTCAGATGCGTTATGAAGGAAAGGGTGAGATAGATGGATTAAAGCTATACTGCCCTGGCAGACGCAAAAACATGCGAAGGTATCTATTAGTGGTATCAAGGGCGATCATAAGCATTCTACGTCTTAAAACAGTAGCTAGAAAAACGGCCCATAGAGGAGTCGAAGTGGAGAAATTGATACAGCTTAGACTGGCGGAATATCAGTTTTTTTTTTTTTTTTGCACGAGCTCTTAATCAATGAAAATTAATCGTGTACATCAAGGCGCCAACGGTGCTCATAGGTACAGTAAATGTACGATAGCAGATGATTCTTTTTGCATACGCCGGTTTATAACGTAAAACTAAAAGCAAGGGATTCAATTTGATATTTCGCCCCCCCCAAAAAAAAAAAAACCGTAGTGATATCGTTTATGTAGATATATTGGATTTGTTTTACAAACTTCTCGTAGGAGTACAGTCTCTTGTTCTGTCCTCCTTGGTTATACCATCTGTCCCCCACAAATCCATCCTCCCTTTTTTCTTTCTCCTTCCTATTTTAATATACATTTTAATCCAACTCCGCCTCTATATTTTTTTTAAAACGTCTAGGTTTACTTTACAGCGTGAACGCGCATATCCACATCGATAAACTCATCAACCGTATGTATGGCATCACAAAGATATAATCGAAACATCGCCAGCATCAATATCATGTTTCCTTTTGAGTTGCCTTAGCCAACAGGCTTCCGTAAACAATCTACGCTTAAAAGTATTTTGACAAAGAAACATGTTATAGATGTTTCTAGAAGAAAGAATATTGGATCGCATCCGAGAAGACGTGCTCTGGTCCCAACGACGAATACGAAGGGTCCTCGCCTAACGTTCAACTTCACGCGGCAACACCATAGTCTAACAAAGCCATGAGCTAAAGTGATACTGCTTTTCGGCACCTAGGGAACTAGGTTAACTTCCATACTTTAATGACTGGAAGATGTGATATGTAATTTCTTTCATTCAAACCTCCATAGCAGCCACGATCTCAAATCATTTACTAAAGATTTTAATATAGATCGATAAACTGTCTATGCCTAAGTCCTCTCAAAGAAAAAAAGAAAAAGGAAAAAAAAACCATACCACCGATACATTTAAGGTAAAGAGAAGCCATTATAAAACGCAGATACAATACAACCGGTACTCGATACGAAAGCCAAGATAGAAAATTTGGAGCAGACTTTTCTTTTTCTTCTTTCTTTCCTTCTCTAATTTTTTTTTCTTCTTTTTTTATCCCAAAAAAAAATTTTTTTTTTTTTTATAGCTCGCGCAATTTCATAAGAGATGAGACTTTGCGTTCTCGATTTCGTAAAATGTAAATGGAATATACTTCACTAGTCTAAGGTTTTCAAGTTTATACCATCATACTCGTAACGACACATATCCCTATTACCTGCGGAATGAAAGAACAAATATCATACCTACCTACTTCTGGACCTTTATCTGCGAAGAAACTCCACCATACACAAGCACACCTGACAAAACCTGATGCACGCGCCAGACAACGCCGCATAGCACTGGCGCAAGCCTAACCGCGTGGATATCGGCCATGAGAGCAATGGACGCGACCCGGCGCGAAACCAAACGTTCACATATCAATGATTCAATACTTGATAGACCGAACGACGCATTAACGATTTGCTAGGACCGTAGATACTTTGTGTGCTTGCGAATAGCGCAGTTAAAATATTCTGCAATTTCCTAGAAGGCCTCTCAGCCCTTTCTAGAAGCCATATTAGCCAACTTTTTACTCTTTCGACGTAAGAAGAACTTTGAAATCGGCGGTGGTCCACCAAAACACATAAAAAGAAGAAAATGGGGAACAGGATTTTTTCTAGAAAATCTGCAGACGCGCTCAACGCCTCTCATATTGTTCTTTTGTCTTCCGTTATTTTTGCAACGCGGCGGGTGATGGATCCTTTACGACAAGCTTACCAGACTGTACTGATTCCAGCGGCAAACACCCATACATGGCTTAAAATGAATGCTATTATCATCACCTATAAACAGCGAGAAAAAGACAGGACAAGTGTCTGGTCCCCAAGAGAATACGGCGCCTGGCAGAGCACAATAGCGTGCTCCCAGTATGCAATTTTTGATCCATACAAAAGCCCCACCATGGATAATAAAATCCTTTTGCAGACCGTCCGATAAAGGTCGAAGATCCTGGTATTAGTCAAATTTCGGTGAGGAGGCTTGCCGATAAGTTTTCGTCAAGTCTAAGGGATTATCATTTGATCCTTTCGACAGGAGGCGATATAGAAAAACCCGCCCTGCTTCAATTTACAGCTGCCATTCGCACATACATCCACACCGTTTGCGCGATGCCCATTTCATAGCTAACTTACTCGTAGTCCATCAGAGTGAGGAGGAGCGCGAAGGATCTATATCCCAAACCGCAAGTGGTACGTACGTACATCTCTATTCCCCTGAAAAGAGACATCCAACCGAAATATAATGTACGGCATCCCCGTAGTCCACCAGATCCGTCATCAATTGGAGTGGTTCTGAACATTTTAATTGTTACCGCCTCTATTTCATAAAACCAGGGTTAAAGGATTCGATGATACATCTAGAACGTACAAGATCCTCCCGATAGATAGGTTATCCCAAGCCAATAGCGGCAATATCATGAAAAGGCTATCACCCCCATAAGCTCCGGGAATGGCGTTTTAACCGCGAGAACGCAGCCGCTGCGTAAGGCTCGTAAATAGGACATGGAGCATTTCGTCTCATAACCGACGATTTGAAAACTTTAGACTTTCTTTAAGACACTTCCTAGATTTATATCTCGACCTAAATATCGAGCAAAATACGTTGAGGACCCATAAACACAGCTTTCGAAAACGGGGAAAGAGTGTTTTTCCTAGTTTATCAAACCTCGTTATAGAATTACTGCTCTTTGATGCGTGCCCGTTGATACAACATATTGAACCCTTTCAGCAATAAAGGAAAGGAACTCCGACTCCGCGGTATAGGGTTTAATGCACACGGCTCTCGCATAATGGGTATTCCATAGATAGGGAAGGCGTTGGTGGCACGTAAATCCGACGGATACATTCTACACTACTCTATGATGCAAACTCGAACTACAACCACAACCTTTGGACCGATAAGTCACTAGTTAAACTACGTCCGCACCACACAAGTGATATCATGGGCTCTAATCTTACGACCCCGAACTGCCTCCAGAACGCTTCACCAACTCATATTCCGAACCTGATCAACGAGGCGAGGGATCGCACGATAGAGAATTCGCTGCACAAAAAAAAGCAATCCCCTTCTATTGATAAAAATTTCCAATCAAGGTCACACTACTCTCTAATCCGCTACGTTCAAGACGTCGGATACTACACGTTAAAAGTTTTTTCTTTTTCCTTTTCTTCTTTCTTTCTTTCTTTCGTTTTTTTTTTTTCTGTTTTTTTGGAAACAGGTGATCCGCTTATAAACAAAAATCAATGGCTATCATCTAGAGCCGCTACAGGATATATTCCACAAAGAAGCGCTCCAATTGCATACAATCCCACGATACATCCTACCATAATCTATCGTAGATACCGAAAGACGAGAAAAACGATAATTGCCTCCGCAAAGTCTACATTCGCTGCCTATAGGCATCATGATAGGCTTCGATAACAATAACCTAAACTTTGTTTCAAACTCTTCACGTTCTCTCAATATCACTGCTTATAGCAGTGCTACGGCTGCGTTTACAGAGCGCGAGAGATATAGGAACGGTAGATACCAGAAGGCGTCATAAGAAATACTCCCCCGTCAAATGAGACCTTACGATAGAGTCATTATTCTCTAATAGAAGGATGCCGCTAGATACTATTCGTCGATCATTTAAAAGAGAATAAAAAGACGCTTTAGGGACTGAAATCATAATTGGGTAAAACCGAGCACCCGCCGCACAGCAGAGATCTACAAGAGGAAACATCCGTCGCATGCAAGATCATGAAAACCTATCCTGCACCTTTTCGACAACATAGACTTGAACTGCGAAGACCCCCTTCGGCAACGATAAACACCCAGTTACGTCACATCCGCTGTCTGCTAACGCTGTTATAAAAAAAGTTTGATTTTGACACTCTCAAATTCGACGCATCCCTTGCCCTCTCATACTACAACCGTACTATTAGGAAGCGCAGCGCAAATCACCGATTGATAAAATTAAAACGAAGCTAATTAGAAGACGCCCACCGATAAAAAAAAAAAAAAAAAAATCTCCCGCCGGGTTTCACTACCACCTGAGAAGCGATGGACGATACAGCTTATTTATCCATTCAAACAAAAACAAGAAAGAGAAAGAAAAAGGAGGCAAGAGAGGAAATGTTTCCAGTTCGTATCTGGAGTACGCGAGCTCCGTCGACGAATTGCAATACTCCGAGAAAGGATACAAGGGACATACAAAGCCTGGAGCTCTCTGATGCCATCCGCCCATAGACAAACCATGGACAGGGGACGTTCTCCCCAGGCGATAACTAAAGTTACGGAGAAAGTTTCATATCGGGCCTCGCTCTCAACGATCCCAAAGTGCCTCAATTTGCGCAAAACTACTCGTGCCATACTATTGACCGCATCTACTTCTAGAACAAAGAGCAAGAGAGGCATAGGATATTAAAAAAAATAGATCGACGAGAAGTGATAACTAGAGATATCAACAATACTCCGTTTTCGTATCATATGTTTCGCTGTCGACCGGAATACAACGTCCCTTAACTGATAAGATGCAATTGGGGTTAAAATACGCGATTGTGGGATAATGCTGTTACGTACCTACGAACGATAGGAAATTACTGGTATTTCTTAAAGTAAAAACGGGGGGGGCTTATTTGGTTGACAACCTCAATGGATAGAAACGTTTCTATCAGAACTAATAGACCAAGTCTTCATAAGCTGTGAAAACCCGAACAAAGATTGGATCATGATATGTCGTTTAATCAAAACTTACGTCCGCTGTCTACTAGTTCTCAGCAGTATTATCGAACCGTTGATCGTAAAAAATTCTCAAAAGTTCGATAATTCTTTCATACTACTACTAATCTTATTCTCAGGAAGCGTGTGGCGGAAAAGGATCAATTGATACAACAGAGAAAAGCTTCACGATGGAGAATGTAGCATATATCTAGACCAACGTAAGCTCCCTTCGAGAAAAACACGATATTTCCAAGAACGGAATTTAGATAGCATACGAGGCCCACGAGAACTCTATCACCGGATCCTCCACATAGGCCGGATTGACTTGCAGGGATCCAAAAATGATAACCAACTTTTCCCATCGGCAAGAAAACGCCTGATACCAGTCTCTCGTTCCAACGAACCAGAACTATCTTCTCCACCTATACTCCGACCTCTACACATGAGCACCACAGTAAGCTCATATAGATCACTAAACAGATTGAGGGGAAATGATTCGTCGTCGATATCAAAGATTTTAGTCCATTTTTTTTCTATTTCTACATATTTTCAGTCTGTTTAATTAGAACAAACCGGTTTCATCTGATATCGCGCGACCTTCGCAGAAAAAATACGCAAGGAGGATACGATGACGATGAAAACGTTACGTACGGGCCCGCTTCACGAATGATAAAGTAATTACCATCTTCTCCAAGTACGAGAGGGAACATGTTACCTACGATGATCTCGATTTATAGAAAAAATGGTTTTTATTAGAACCTTCAGAGGGAGCGTCATGAGCTGCGAAAAAATGAACGGAGGAGAAAAAATGCGATATTAAAAAAAACGAGTATACGAGAAAGATAGATACTTGAAACGCTAACGGCAAGGATGAAGGGTTTACCGACTAATAACAGATGACACGGAGGGAACAAAGAGGTATAGTAAAAAAGAATAAGGTTGAACATGGAAGCTTTTCAAGAAAATGATACGCAGAAAAAATGCGAAGTTGCTTGATTTGTTAATGGAATAGAATGAGGAAGAGAAAAGCAAAATGCTAAAACGGTGGGAACGACGAGAAAGCTATGAAGCATATATGATACATGGAAGACTAGAGGAGGATTATAAAATTGTAGATGTAAAATTCCAAAAAAAAGCTTCAAAACGACATGCATGACCAAAGCAACCGAAACAAAAATTTCCACCCTAAACCCTAAAACCAACAAAACCCGATCACGCCCCGCCCCCTCAACCTTCACCCCCTGCGCCTGCGACTTCGGACTCGTTGCCGCCTCCCCCTCCACTATCCCCTGCACCACCACCGTCTTCCCTCCTCCTCCCCCATCGCCGTCCTTCTTCTCCCCCGCCTCCTTCGCGCTCCCATTCGTAGTACTCCCACCACCCCACCCAAAGTTCCTCCACCACCCAACCTTCTTCTTCCCATTATCCCCATCTTTCTCCCCTTCCCCTCCTCCTTCTTCTTCTTCGCCGCCTTCTTATCCCCAACGCAAGCCTACTCATCTCCCCCTTCCACCCTCACCGTCCCACTTCACCGCCTCCCGATGCGTACTTTACACTCCACCCCCGCGCCTTGAACGACAATACACGGGAATACGTCGTGCGTACCCAAAAGGTACTCCGGGAGTTTAACCTCGAACGGATTCGTGGAAGTACTGCTACAAACATCCGTTTTCTCCCCATTAACCGTTAAAAACACGCTCGTCGGTATGGGCTGTAACTCTTCCGCCGCAAGATTCGCGCTCAAATAGCTACTCCGCCGCCGTTGTTTTTCTTCCACCGTGACGTCCCCGCTACTACTCTCCAGACTCGGCGGTAGTTTATACGTTATCCAATGCCGACCGTATCGCCCACGCCGCCGAAGACGTGCTTGTGGGTGCGCACGCCGTCGACGTGTACGTCGCCGTCGCCGGACCACCAGAATAAACCGGCGCCGTTAACGGACGACGGCAGCGGCATCTCGTCGTTGGGACGCAGCGAGAGCGGCGGCGGACGTACGCTACCGTTTCCGGCGATACGCATTTGACCACGAAGCCGATGCCGATGCCGCCGCCCCTTTTTTTGGAAGTGGGGGAGGTGGGGGATGTAGGTGAGAGGTTACTGTCGTCTGCGAAGCGGGGGCTGTCGATGCCGTTTTGCTGTGGTGGGGATGGGGATGTGGAGGGCGGGTGCTGTTACTGGTACGCTTAACCCTCCTCCTGCTGCGATACCCGCTCCGCTTTCTGGAGATAAAGGAGGTGATAACGGCGGCGGTTTCCCTTCGTCTAAAGAGCTGAACTTCGAAAACCCAGACTCAATATCTCAACCTCAAAGTATACCGTCCTCTCGCTCTTCGTAACGTACGTATTCTGATACCGCGCCGCGAAACTCGGCAAGGGCGTACAACTGTCCCACGTACGGTTTATACCTTCTGTACTACTACTCGTTACTAATTGTAGATACGTTCCCCTGACACCGTTTCTCGTAGGGTGTTAAACCTATAATGATTCGTCGGTGGTCGGTCGAAGACTTGCAGCGCGCCGCAACTTAAATTATACCGCTGCTGGTGCGTGTAGCCCTGCGCTTCGAGGAATGTACGCACGCTGGGCGCGAAGTGCACGCTCGGTCGCGGTTTCGCGGTGGTAGTACCGCCGGCGAAAGTAGGGCCGCAGACGGTACTATAGAGGACTTTGGTGATATCGTAGAATCTAGCGGCGAGGAAGGCGTAACGGGCGCTTGCGTATCCGATCCCGGTGAGTGCGATGATGACGAAGAAGAGTCGGGTTCTAAATTTGTGGTATCGAGCTTTGTGGGTGGAAGGATGTGAGGGGAGCGTGCGGGTATCCGTTGGCGAGATGGAGAGGGAGACTGTTGGTGATAGGGTGGGAGGGAGGAGGAGGGGATATTGCGATGCCGATGTTTCCGGTAGTGTCTGTGTTTTCTTTATTGTCGTTGTCGTTGTTGTGGTTGTTGTTGTTAATGTCTTGCGGGGTTGTATTTGCATTTGTTGTCGATGTCTTTGATTGCTTTCCAGGGATGTCTGTGGGGATGGCAGGGATCGCGTCGGGTAGAGAGACAGCGGGGAGGAAGGCGAAGGCGATAGGGGAGTCGTAGCGCCGCCGTTGCTGCCCGTGTCGCATTTGGAGAATAGCTTCTTCATGATTCGTGGAGAAAGGATGTAACTAGCTTCTTTGTTGTATTTTTGTCTTCTGCGATAACAGAGGGGAGATTTTTAAGACAGTAGGAAAGAGGACAAATGGAAGGTTCGTGAACTTATTATTTAGAAAAAAAAGGGGGGCTTTATCGCTATATAAAAAGGAAAGAGCCAAAGTAGCAACAAAAGCAGCAATATATACGGGGACGGGATGGGATGGAGCGGAGGCGAATGGTTAAGAGGGCTGAATGAAAAATCAAAATGAAATCAATTAACAATAATACAAAAATCCCACCGTACAGGATCAGCTAGTCTAGAAGTTAATTAAAAAAAAAAAAAAATCGTAAATATGCACCAAAAACGTTTCTCCCCACTAGTAAGTATTGCCACGCTATATTTACTGCAAGTGATCCTACTTATTCTGCAAGAGAGGAACAGCTTGGGGAACACTTGGGGAACTTGGGTTAACGGAGATTACGAAGATGAGAGATGACAGGGAAACGATGGTTGAAACACGCTAAGTAAAACGTGGGAAAGGAAATCAATTAATATTAATTAATTAATTATATTAAATTATATGTGTAGAAGATGATCTATTATGCAAATTACGGGATGTTTTTACGAGCGTACGGAGAAGAAACCTGGGGAAGAAGGAACTTATAAATCAACGTACAAAAGAATTCCCAGGGATAGGGATACTGTCGATCACAGAATTAAAGGGTCTGAGCGTTTTGTTTTGCCGGATGCTGCCGCTCTGAGCTGTCAACTCCTGCAAGACGGTACTGATCTAGAGTCGTCTGAACATACATACGGATACAATGTTCTCCTCGTATGTTATGAGCAATTGTTTCTGCTTATAAAGGCCAGTGCCTCTATTTATTCCCTTAAAGCGGCGATGAGCGGTGTCTTCTATATTCATATGTCAATACTCTTGTCTATATTACTGCCCCTCCCTTTAATATCATCTCTTTACTTGATAAACGGCTGGAGATGCCGATCTGGTGATACCGCCAAAGTGGTTCATTTACCCCACACCACCAACACATCCCCATTATCCCTATTATCCATATCACCAAAAAAACAACATTTCACAGCGATTCGTATTTGGTTTTTGCCCCCAAGCTAACACTTATTTTTTACCACCGAGATCGAGACCGGTCACCGTCACCGGTCCCCGTTTTTTCGCCTCTGAATGAATCATTATCCAAGCGAGTGAGCGAGGACTGAATCAATTCTTTCTCCACTTGCCTTTTTCTGCTTTTTTAGCCTTGGGTTCGCTTGCTAAGCCGTCCTGTTGCCCCCTCCCTACTCACCGTCGGCATTGAGCGGTTCACTGTGAAAATTATAAAAACTTTGTAATCCATCCTGAGCTTGGTCTTGCTTGTTTTGTATCTTGACGGATTGAACAAGCTTTAGCGTAACCGTAGCACAGAATAAATGAACCCTGATACCAACGGCTTCAAGGATGATCCTAAACACTCAAGATCACGGGGTTTTCTGGATGAACATGTGACTTTCGCGATTTTATTTTTATTTTATTTTATTTATTTTTTATTTTATTTTTTTTTTTTTTTTGTTTTTTTGGAGGATCGGGGGAAAACGCGAGGTTGGTTGGGAACAATAGCTTTGTTGTCGGTTTAATACGGCACTGGCACTGCGAACACGCCGAGACGGGCAACGGCACCCGGCCCCGGGATTTACCATGCTTGGGAGGCTAAGAGCGCATGAAGAAGAAGCCAATAATGACTTCACCGCCTGCGAATCTGCGAATTGCTTCCCCGCCCCCCTTGTCGATGATACCATACAGTAGCAATAAAACCCCCCAAGGCTTCCACGGAATATTCTTTGATTGTCTTATAAATGCGACGCCCGGAGCTGAGAACTTAAAGCTGAAATTCCCAAGTAAATGCAATAGAACCACGACGCAATTGACTGCTTAAAGGAGTAGATACGAGCTATTTTATTCCATTAATGGACTGTAATTCTTCCGTATCTAGATCTTCAGGATTCTGGGCACGGAGGAAGAGAGGATCATTGAGCTGTCATCTGTAGACTGTAGTGTAACCTTATAAAGTGGAATATTCCTTTTTTTTTTTTTTTTTTTCCCCAACCTCCTCCCCTATTTCTCTCCAGATCTTTCTTTTTTTTGAGTATCACGAAAAACTCAAACTTAACCACACAAAAAGCAACAAAACAATTCACCTTAACGATCACCAACAAAAGAGACAACAAACGATCTGTGCTACGAAACTCCACGATGTCCGAAAAGGCCCAACTCCTCCCCTCCTCCGAACCGCCCCCGGACAACCCCCTGCCCCGCCGGGGTTACCGCGCCACACCCTTCCGCGTCGTCCTCTTCCTCTCCTGCTGGCTGTTCATCCTCATCCTCCTCCTCCGCCCGTACGTCGACTTCCTCTCCGTCTTCACCGACGACGCCGAGCTCGAGTTCGTCCTCTCGCACCAATGCCCGCAAGTCCGCCCTCTAAACCACACGTCACAACGCCCCGCCTCGACGAACATTCAACGTCATCGGTTCGCAAAAGTACCGTAATCTCTCCGTCGGTGCTCTCTCCGGCGCCGTAAAGATCCCCACGGTTAGTTACGACGATATGGGACCGGTATCTGGTGATGATAAGGATGAGAGGTGGGAGGTTTATTACAACTTCGCCGCGTATTTGAAACATACTTTTCCCCTCGTTCATAAGAGACTAAAGACGGAGACTGTGAACGAGCACGGGCTATTGTATACGTGGGAGGGTAGCGATAGGGATTAAAACCGACGGTATTAATGGCGCATTACGACGTCGTTCCCGTGCGAAGACTACGGAGGGGAGCTGGACGCACCCGCCGTTCTCGGGGCACTACGACGGGAAGTACGTCTGGGGCCGCGGGTCCAGCGACGACAAGAATAACATCATCGCGCAGCTGGAGTCGCTCGAGATGTTAATTTCCGCGGGGTTTACTCCGCGACGTACTATTATACTATCGTTCGGGTTTGACGAGGAAATCGGTGGGCCGAGGGGTGCTAGACACCTCGGTAAATTCCTCGAAGATAGATACGGGAGGGATTCCGTCGCCGTGATCGTCGACGAAGGACCCGGAGCTAGAGAAGACTGGGGGTTACAATTCTCCGCGCCCGGAACTGGAGAGAAGGGATACGCAGACGTGATCGTTGAAATACGCATGCCCGGCGGCCACAGTTCCGTTCCGCCGTCGCATACGGCTATCGGAGTAATGAGTCAGCTCATCGGACTCAACGAGGCGAATCCGTACAGGCCGCGGTTACACGATGCGAACCCGTACTTACACTACTTGTACTGCGGCGCCGCCCACTCCCCTCGTTTTCCTAAAGTCCTCCGAAGGCTACTCAAGGACCGCCTCCGGCGTCAAGTTAAAGGAAAGGAAGAAGACTCTAATACGAGGGACGCATTAGCCGAAGAAGCAGCCAAACACTCGCCGTTCGTGAAGTACCTCATGACCACCGCCGTAGCCGCAGACGTCATTGCCGGCGGCGTAAAAGCGAACGCGCTACCGGAGTACGTCACCGCCACCTTAAACCATCGCATAAACATCGGCTCTTCGTTGCACGACATCAGCGCGTCCAAGAGAACCACGCGCGAGCCGTCGCGAAGCTCTATAACCTCACCGTATACCCCTTCACCTCCGCCCCGAACACGCGACGAATTGTATTATCCTATCCTCTCGAACGCGTTTAACCCGGCACCTACAACGCCCACTTCAATCGCCGGCATTACTCCGTACGGGATTTTATCTGGGACTACGAAAGCGCTAGCTACGGATGACGTTGTAGTGTCGCCGGGATTGATGACGGGTGGACGGATACGAAGCATTATTGGCAGTTGACACGGCATATTTTCAGGTTTAACCCGAGTAGGGGCGCGATGGAGATGGGGAATATACATACGGTCGATGAGTTTATTGATGTTGATATGCATGTTTATGCCGTGAAGTGGTACTGGACTTTCTTGAGGAATATGGATGAGGCGGAGTTGGATTAAGGAGATAGATATATATAAGGAAGAAGGAAAAGGGAGGAAGGGGTGGGATATATAGAATGGGGGAAAGAGAAAAAGATTGTATCACCATCGTGAGAGAAACTTTGTAAAACATCGCAGGCAATTATACCAGAAAATAAAAAATGTCACTTTTATAACGAAGATACAAATTGAATGCTAGCGTGGTATTCGCGACTCCGGACTTTTTCTGGTTTTTTTTTTTACGGCGTCTGCTATGGTGTTTTCTTCGGGCCAACGGGTTAAGACGTGGATGGTTTTATGAGCCCCCAGAGGGGTTTCTGTATCGGTATGTAGTCGCTGATGTAATGGATTTATTATAGCTCAACGTCGTTCTTTTTTTTTTTTTTTTTTTTTTTTTTTTGGGGGGGGGGGGGGTTCGAATGCGACGTTTGAAGTATGTGGAGTTTAGTCCTTTGAAGGTTGGATTGTTATGAAGAAGCCCCGATCCAGTGAACAATCCAAGAGAAGCTTCATATCAGTAGTAGCCGCTTCGTACGTATATCTCTGTTTGATCTTGTGTCTTTTCGAATTCTTATCAAGTATGCTTTTTGTCCGCTTTGTAGATTGTGAGCCTTAAGTTGTTTTTATGAAGAAGATCTGGATCGTAGGTGGAAGAATTGGAGAAAATCTCTATTTCGGGGGCATATCAGTGCCAGCTACAGTGGTTATCTAGGTTTACCATGGCTCATTTTTCCACCAGGATACATTAATGGCTTGGTATCATGATCCCCGTCGCTTCATTTATGTCGTCTTTAGATCGTCAGTCTATAGACCTAGCCTCGCCTGCGATAAAAGAGAAAACACTTTTGTATCTTTCCGCCACGACTGTAGCGTAACTCATAATCTTTCTTTTTTTTTTTTTTATCACACTCTTCGTTCCGGCCACCGTTTGGAGTATGTTTTCTATTCGCTTTGCGGTCTTCAAGTGTAAGGTTTGTTTATACAATGTCGGTAGTCTTAGACAATCTTCGAGAGGAGAAATGTGATATCGGCATCCCACCGCCCCAGACGTATCTCCATCATGGGGTCTTCTACCGATTTATTAATTTTTGTTCTTTAACTTGGCGACTTTTAAGCACAGGTTGTTTATAAGAAGGGCCCGAGGCCGTACCTGAGACAGCAGCTTCAAGAGGAAGCTTTCATATCATCGCGGGGTATACCGTACTCATATTTCAACATTTTGTCATAGCAATTTTCTCCTAGAGAGCTATCGACGGTACGGCTCTTCGTTGAGTGGGGCTTTTAAGTGTATTTAATCTATAAGTCCTCATCTGGATGGATTTTACGAAACTGGTTACGGGAGGACAGTAGCTCCGAGAAATGACAAACATCAGCAAATCTCGATTATTTTTTTTTTCTGATGATCATCTCGCCTGCTATGAACCCTTGTTCTAGCCACTGGGTAAGACGCGCATGTTTATGAATACTCGGAGAAGTTTCTGTCTCAGTAGTCGCTGATGTGGCGAATTTATCATAAATTCATGGTCGGTCCTTCCTTTTTCCGAGTGCGGTGTTTGAAGTATGTCGCTTTTTGTTCTCAGTTTTCCATGGTAAATTGTTTATAGGGGTTCGGTGATTGAAAACGTTTTTTTAGGGTAGAACATGTTCACATCATTACAGCTTTGTGCGGCACTTAACTACCCTGTTTTATCATGAACGTCCTCTCCGAAACGTTTATCAGCGGCATGACTCTTCCCGGGGGAAACACCCTTGAGAATAAATAACCTAGGACAAGCTTCCATATGAGTATTATTGGTATTTTTCGTTTTATCATAGCTTGACTTCTCGACTAGTTACATGTTTGTTCATAATTATGGCTGGCTTGAGCTCCTCGTTATGCGCTAAGAGCTTCGTATACGAAAACCTCCAACTAGACTGGATGAATTTTACAAAACTGGTTACTTTATAGACGAAGGCGAGTTTGAATGAAAAAGTAATAAATAAACATCAGGAACGCTGGCTTTTTTTTCTGGTGACCATCGCGTTTGGTATGGGCTTCCTTTTATAAACGCCGGTTAAGATCTGAGATGTTTATGAATCACCCCCGGCGTTCGATATAACCAAGTGAAAATTTTTTTAGTATCAGATAGCCGCTGCGGGAAAGTATTTACCGGCGTCTATTACGCATGGGTGTCCTTTTTGAATGTGACGGCTGAAGTATGCGAGTTTGGTTCGTGACGTTTTAGGGTTAGACTGTTTATACGGGACCTCCGGGTCTGTACATGAAAACAGTTGAAGAGAAACTTTCGTATCAGCAAAAGTGGTTTTGTACGCTATCTCATTTTATTATTTGTCTTTCTTTCGATTTCTTCTCGATTATTAAAAAAGTTTTTTTAGGCTTGCGCAGCCTTCGACTTTAAATCGTTTTATGAAACGACCCCGCACCGTTACGTGAAAAGCAAACTGAAGAAACAGATATATCTCCAGGGCGTGTCGGTACCAGCCGTGGTGGCAAGTAAGCTATCGATATTTACCCTAATCCCCTTCTTCCCCTTCAGATGTATCATCAGTATAGCGCATAGTTGATGAGAACCTAGGTATGAAAGGTGATGATTGGGGACGGACGCCACGTGGATTCGAAATGGGTAAGGAAAATGTTTGTGATTATCGTCGCACGCATCGCCGTGGTATCCTCAAGGGCTTCTTCAGCTTTTAATCTGAAAAAGCTAGATATGCTTTTTATCTCGCTTGATACGGTTTAAATGCTAATGGATTTATAACTCCTTCGTCATTTGCTTTTAGAAGTTTTGATTATCAAGGCAAGCGTGAAACGTTGACGGCAAGTAAAAAACTTATTGCTGTTTTCCTTCGAGATCATTTTTTTAAAGGATATCAACGTGTACTCATTCCTTTTTATCACGGAAAAACAGAATAATTTTTAGTGTACGGTTTTAGTAGACTTCCCGAGGCCTTTTATTATGTCAAACTTGCGGTTCGAAAATGTAAAGAAAATATTTTGGTATCAGTCATCACCGAGGTGGTATCGTCGCCCAGGGTACTATCCCACTTCTTCCAGATGTCTCTACGATATGTGGTTTTCTCGTAGAACTCACGGTTCATCGAATAACCCCGCTCGGCCCCAAACCACTGAGGAAGAAGAAAAGCTCTGTTGTTAATATCGCAGCCTTTGAATAATTCTTGAAATTTTTACCATAATCTTCCTCTTTCAATTCGTAATCGAAAAGAACTTTGTAATATTTCTTTTTTCTCAATGTACGATTTAAAGCGGCGAGGGAGTTATAAAGGTCTCCCCGCTTGGATATTTTTCAGGAAACTGAGTATATGTCCACTGGGATATTGACCTCCTGGCAAACTGCTATAGCTCTTGCATACGGTCTCCAAGAGAAAGTATCGATGTGGCCTGCTTCTAGAAGTTTACTTGAAAAAAAAAGGGAGGGGGGGGATCATTTTGGGGTGTTTTTTGCCTCGCTATGCAAGATTTGCGATGTTTTTTGTAATGTTTGCCCATTTTGAATTCGAATAGTTAAGAAATCCCTTCTTATTGGCGGCCAACACGGCGGCGCGTGTTTTCTAGTAGCTATCATCCTCTTCTTTTCTGGCTGAATCTACAGTATGGTGCGACCCTTCGAGATCTTGAGCCGTGGATACTTATCGACCTGATAGATAGAATAACTCGAGAGGAAAAACTTGATATCAATGCTGGCGAAATCGAATTTATATCTCTATTTATTATGGTCTTTTTTTCCCTTCCAAATGTGTCATATGAAGCGTAGCCCCTCTTGTGTTGAGTTTTCACGGAGGCAATACAAGTGCCCGCTTGAAAATTCGAGGAAAAAAGTGAAGTTTCATATCGATATTTCCCAGCTTTTGTGGCATTCATTTTTAAGTATTCTTTTGTGCTAACTCATCTGAATGTTACTAAGATATGATATATTTAGTTGAAGGGTGCCTTTGAGCGCGGGTAATCTATCGGAACTGAACGTCAGGTTTGGCAATGGATTCGATATGGCGTCTGCCGGGAAACGTTAGCGAGAGGAAAAAATAGATATTGTGCCTTCTCCATTCCTATTTAAAATTATTAATAATGTATGCATCCTTTCCTGTAATTACGAAAGAACAGTAGCCCCTTTTCCCCCGGCATTATAGCTCCGCTTGGATGTCGAGGCTTTTTATGATATTCCAGTGACGATTGGGACCCAAACAAATGAAAAGTGTCCTGTGTATCGGAGGTCAACGAAGGGGCGTTGTTTTCTGGTAGCTATCACCACTTCTCTTCCATACGTCTACAATATGGTTTTCCTCGTTGACCGGTTTAAGTGTGGGTGGTTTATATACCCTAACTCGAATAATTCAGGGGAAAAGAGCCATTGATATCAAAGCTATCTGCTGTGGCACCGGTGATATCTCTTTTTATCCTGGCTCCTTCTGATTTCCTCTAATATATGGTGCTCGTAGCTGACGGGTGCTTTAAGCGTGGATTATTTATCATTCCCTGGTGGCGTGTTTAAGAACTTGGTATCAATGCTGCTGTAAGATAATGAGGGGAGAGATACGAACTATACCCTCTTCTTTATTTCTTCTAGAAATATTTTTTTACGTAATTATAACAGGATAGTAATTTCTTGGGTATACCATTTTCTTTACTAGATTGTTTTCGAGACTGTTTCATGACGTCCAACTCGGCTCAAACGGCTAAGAGAATATTTCATATAAATAGTCCTTCATGTGGCGTGTTTCCGTAGAATGTACCTCCCAGAATACCATCACACCTCTTGGAGGTGCATTCAACTGAAATATTGACTTTCCCCTGACGGCCTTCGGTGTTGGTAGTTTCATAACTCTCAACGTTTACATCGATGAAAATAAACTTCATATCGGTGCCCCGGGAGTATTTCTCTCCGAACATGCAACGCCTATCGATATCTTGATTCTGTTTCGAAACTCTTAAAAGGAACGATGTATCTTGATTTCTGGTAACCACGAGAAAAGACTGCATATCGATGTTTCTTGACTGTGAGTGTTTTTATAATGCCCTCGCTTCTATTGGAATAGCTGAAACTTTTCTTGATAAGTTTGTCACCGCCGTGCTGTATCCTCGAGTACCCGTCGCAGTCATCTCTCCTCTATTGTTTTCTGCGGTATTATTTTTCTCTTTGTTAAGAACTTAGTGCTTTAAACGTAGATAGTTTCCCAATTCCCACGTTGGTGTTAGGGCAGTAAACTTTATAGTACCAGGAGAAAATGCGCTATCTCTCCTAAAATCTATCATAGGGTCGGCCTCATCTTTTGACTTCATAGTGCACCTCCCCAGATCAGCCTTCTGCGAAATAAAATGTATCGTGCAGAAGTGCGATTACCGAGTTTATCAACACCGCGCGTTCGACTCCGGCGGCGATTCCATTTCATTCGTTATGGTCTGCCCTTCGTGACGACATGTTAAGCGGCAGTCGTTTTTAAGTAGATCACCTGATTCCTGAAATCAATGGAAACCTTCGTCTGAGAGGTTCTTTATGCTTTGAGTCTCCGAGATCTCTTGTATACCTTTGTCCTATTGTCCTATACAGTACGGTATTTTCGTTTACGGAGATGGGAGCGTGGCTGGACATTTATTGATTTCCTGTCATCATTTAAGAGAGACCTTCATATCAGGCAATCTCTACCCGAGAAAAAAAAAAAGTTTATTGCCAATATTCTCTTCACTTTCCTAAATGTGAATATGACGTAGATGTTCTTCGGCAAGGCCAAATCTCGCTCAGAATCGTCACTGACAATTCTTTATCAGTTCTGTGTCAGCTTCGGTTCCATCTCCTTCATCGTGAATGAATGGAGGTCCGGGTCACCGGTACAACATAATTTGTTCGTACGCAGTCACTTCAACTCGAAGAGTTAGGAAATAAAACTTTCGTATTAGTAGACGTTGGCATGCCGTAGCTTTTCATCAACATCTATCGCGTTTCTTCTTCCAGTCGCTCCTACGGTATAGGCTGTGCGGTCAAAGGGTTGACAGATAGCCTATAATTCTCACTGAACGTTCAGGGGGAAAAGATTTTAGTATCAACGTTGCTGAATATTCCTTTTCCAACTTACTATCATCTCCTTCGATTTCTTGTTATAAATCCCGCCTCCCCGGCGTCTGCAAAGACAGGTTATCGCGCGGAACTGCTAGATCTCGTTGAACTTTACCAAAGTTATACGTTCGACACCGACTCCATCTTATTATGGTCAACGTCTGTACCACTGGTAAGCATCGTTTATTTACAAGCAGTCCCTTGAGCCCGAACAAATAAGTAATTCTTGTATCAGTACTCCCTGATTTCACGCTCTCCCAGCACTTGAGCCACGCCTCCCAATATAACTCTACAGCATGGCGGACTAAGATGGCGGAACTTCGAGCGTAGCCGAATAGCTTATAACCTCGTTGAAAACCCAGCAAAAGGCAATTTGATGTCGACACTACTAATTATTTCTCTTTCAACGTAATATGTCCTCTAGTTAAAACTCCTAGTGGATATCACGGGGACCTACTTCTTATATAATACGAAGTATAATTTGCTGAACGCTGGGTAGTAAAAACGTGCTACTTAGCGTTTCCGAGCTAGTGTCTTAGGGAAAGAACGGTCTGACTGTCGTATCTAGGGTGACGAAATTCTTTGACTATTTAAGCTAGTGTGGTGTAGTCAGTTCCATGGCTAGCTTTCGATTTTCTAGGGGGCACTTAGTACTTTATGCTCCAGTGCTTGATTCCTACGTTTTTGGGAAAGGGAAAGGAGGGCTGCGGATACTAAAGCGGACTTTTTCTCCAATGCGAAGATTGACACCTATAGAGTAGGTGTCGATTATTTGCAATGTATGTACAGTAGGTGATCTCGGTCTCCAGAAGATAGAAGGAATGTGAGATGGGCCCGCTCTTGGAGCAAATTTCTAATGGCCTTGTATCTTTAGGTGGAAGCTCGACGATTTCCCTTCACGACGTATACCACCCACAAGACAATCTTCTCTTCAGAGTTGTAGGCTTTTATAGTGAAGGAAGGCAGTGGTGAAGTCTTCCTAGTTAGCTTTCGATTACTATCCATGCATCCTCCCTCTTGGCTAAAAAAGATGTAGAGGTACATCTCTTTGTTTTCTAGCTATTCTTCTTTCTTACTGTAGCGCGCGCCCGTTGCTGTTACTACTTGTATGTATAGCTCGTCGTATATTCGAGTAGTAAAAACACAGATAACGGTTTCGTCCGATATCGTATAAGATTGGTCCTCAAGTATAGTTTTTTTTTTTCTGTTTTTTTTAGATGCGAAGATATCTGTGAACTTTCGTGGTTGGGGTTGATTTGATATCCATTCGTCCTCGTTCATTCTCACTTGACCAAGAGGCTCATCTCACCTTTACAAGCTTCTAGTCAATTTTTATTTTGGTTTGCTATATAACTCGCGAACATTCCACATTGTAGCGTAGGCTTTGCGAGTTTTGGGCTTACTTTTTTTTTTAAATGTATTTTTGTTATAGCTCGACTCTTCGTCTTAGGATGTTTCCCGCTCATTCGAGCCTGCTATCTTGGCTATGCTAAATATGAAGACCATCTTCCTCTTTTCCTCCTTTCTCGAATTTTTTTATAGTTGCAGCTATAATTCGTAGGAGATTCTCGCTCATTTTACAATTGTGAATAGCGTCACATGCTTGTTGGTTGAGGGGAATACCAGCGGGTGGGTAAAAAGGGTTCGTGATTGAAAATTTGGAGACTTTTGATCTTATGGTTATAATTAGTGAAACAAAATTCTAATAGTTACTTTTTTTTATAAAATTAGTCTATTTTACACAGTACTAACCAGTCCGCAACAAGAACCTCCGAAGATTTTTAGTTCTATGTATCAATTGGAGGTAAAAACAGGCATATATGATTATTATTATTAAGTAAAACTTATAATATATAAAGGAAATACATAAATGGGTGAAAGTTTAACTAAATATATTTTTAGAACGATGCCGTCCAGTGCGCAGGTATTGGGTGTCGGTGGTCCGAGGAGGCCGTACCACTGTAGACGAACCAATGCCAGTTGCCGGCAGCACAGTGCCGTAACTGGCAGTTGCGTTTTGACAGGCCGTGGAGGCATGCCGCTACTGGCAGTGCCAGTGTCGGCGGCTTACGGCGCAGCCCCGTATCATGATTTATGGATATCGGCTGGTCGCGGAAGCTGTGCAGCGAGTGAGCGTATCGGTATCAGCGGGCTACGGGAAACGTGGGCGTGCCTTGAATGTTTCCTCTGTGATATACACACATAAATATACGACTAGAAGGTAAATTTTCAAAAAAGGCTCTATGAGTGGGTACGATTAATAGGCAGACAGGTCGCCATATGCCCTAGGAATCTTCTCCCGTACGTATGTTAACCTTTTCTACATACTCAAGTCCATCTCGAATGATGGCGACACCGTCATTCCGGGCGAAGACAATGTCTCGCTGCGTGGCTGCGCAGACGATATCTCTCGTTCCGGAGTACCAATCGTAGGGTACGAAGAAGTGTCTCAAGTAAGATACAGACGAACCTCTTACTTCACGGAGATCCATGGAACAAACCCATGAAGTATTGTCGAGGAAAATGACGCGCCCTGAATCAAGAATATTGATTATATGAGCAACACGATCAGCTACGGTCACCAGCTGTGCGCCATAGAGTGCTATTGAAGCTTTTAGACTCGCGGCGATATCCTCCTCAGAAATGTTTTCAGAAGCAGTGGCGCCCGCTCTTTCACGTGAACCAATGAGAAATTCATTATATTTAGAAACGACGCGTCAAATAGATGAAGACCGCGTGTAGCTGCTGCACCGTCCAGTTCAGAAAACTCAAGTATTATCCGCGTACATTGGTCAATTTTATAGGGAATGCAACTCTTTATTTGCAGTCCCGTTATGTCTGTGCCGAGGTCGATTTTTGCGATTTCAGACAAGTCGCTCCATGAATAGATGCGGGCTACCGCTCCATCCGTGGAAATTAAGTGGAGAGGAGATCCGGATGCTGGAGCCATCTTCGAACTCGCGGTTTATCAGAGTAGGCCCGCAGGTTGACTTCCTCACCGTTAATGCTCCAGAGATGGTCTGTTTCGCGGGTCGATAGGATAAATTTCCCGGTTACTTCGTCTTGTAGAACTTGGATAATAGAGTGTCCGCCGTATAAGCGAGACTGAAGTATCATTTTTCGGGCATCCATCCGTCGGTCTGTGTTTTCTTTAACTTCCATGCGTAGATTGCATTGGAAATATCCACGCTCATGACGATTGCGCTTTTTGACCACCACGTAAGGTTGCGAACGCGCGACTTGTGACAATAGAGCACTCGGACTGGGTTTCCGGACTTGAGATCGTAGATGGAAACAGAACCATCGCTCTTGCCGCAGAATATGACTTCTCCCTCGGGTTGCAACGCCAACGCGCTGGTTTTGACGCCCGCATCGCTTGCGACTGCGTCCACGATCGAGCCCGATGAAACTTCGCTACTTTCGTCACTTACGGAGCCTCCAAAGAGGGCAGCGGGCTCCCAAACATTACACTGAGACCCCCTAATGTCGACAATATGCAAGCCGTCTTCGCTGAATGCCAGCTGCTTAATATAGGAGTTCGAGGCCTTGACTCGGTAAACAAGTTTAAGGGTTTCGAAGTCGTAGACGTGTATTGTCGGCCCGGCTGCGCCGCCGAGGAAGCGGCCGTCCGGACTAGCCGCGAGATTATGGCATTCCCACGAAACTGAACCAGAATATGATCATCAAACGGGTCCATGAGCGCGAGCATACCATCGAGGTAAGATGCAGCAAGGAGCCTAATCATTGAGTTAGGGTGGAAAACAAGCGAGGTGACTACGTGCGCGGTTACAGGATGCACATTTCTGCCGCAGCTGCCGTAATATTCATCGACTTCGAGGTCCCAAAGCATTATCGGCTGTCGCGCATAAGCGACAGCCAACATTTTGTGGCTAGTGGAGATTGCGGCAGCACACGGTGTACCAAGTGCCACGTGCTTGTATCTTCTCCTGAGTTCGTCCACGGCATGTCTGCACATTTGACGCCGTGGTTATCCAGATCCCACCCTGCTAAATAGTTCTTACGAGAGGCTGCTAAGAGGATGTTATCGTCAAATTCGAGATCAATGGGCCGTTCCGGGGCCTTGAATTGATAAACAAGGTCCCCCGTCCGGATGTCCCAGACCTGATTGTCATCATTCCACAAGACGCCATTAAATCTGACTTGCGCCTAAACCGGAGGAACTTAACAGGCTCGCCGTGGTCAAGGATCTTGAATTCCTGGCAGGTCGTTGCGTGATATAGAGTTATACTTCCGGTAAAAAGGCCGACGGCGAAAAGTTCTTTCCCATAGCAAACGGCACTCGTTTGGTCCTGGCGATAGTGCATACAAGATAACCGATCGTCCCACTGGGCGTCGAGGCTCCTAATACTAATAATTTTCGCCCTGGGTTGCAGCTTTGTATATAATAGAGTCCGTGGGACAAAGCGGTAAGACAAGCGCGTAGATTGCCGATGGCGAAGTTATAAGCGCATTGGCGAACTTGGCGACGAGCCGCATAAGGTCGGTCGTCCAACCTCGGATCGTTTGCATCTCATTACCGAAGGTCGGCCGCCCGCAGCGCGTGAACTGAGATATGATTTCAGATCTTTTGCGGCGCGAATCAAAATACCGAGATCTCGTTTTCGGGCGGCAACCTCTATCCAAGATAGCACATTCGATCTCAGAAATCCTCCACAAGGGACAAGATATCATCCACCACTGGATCGGCGTTGGCTAGGTGGTACGAAAATGCTGAGCAGGCGTAATGAGAAATTTCTGCTCTTTTCCTAGTGAGCGCCGGACGTCTGCTGTTCCGAGGAGGTCGCATCTCCTCACCAGTGAGATATTTGAGACAAGCTCTGGCAATACGCGTGTGCGCCTCCATTTTCTTGACGGCGAAGTCGGATTTCAGATCCTCATTCAAAAGAAACTCCCTCGCTGTCGCATGGATCATTTGCACCTTGTGAAACCTGTCAACGGTAACAAAATGGCCGCAAAGCGCGGCAATGCTCTCATCTAATTTCGCAAAGTTGTCATTAATGTCTAGTCTGAGCGCCTCTTGAAGCTCGCTCACAGTCAACGGCCTTGTTACACATGTTGTCCAGACGAGAATTGCTTTTGCCAACTTCTGACCATGTCTGGCGTTCGACATCGTGTCAAGTGATCTTTGGTAGAATGGTTCCATCCCTCGAGGGACTTCGTCGATAACTTGGTCAATTTCCTTATCTCCGTAAGTATTTGACAATTCGCAAGGACCATGACCGTCCATAAAATGATCCCTTGGATTTCTCAAGAATTCTTTCCACTAGCAGTCGTCGCCGTTCTCCGTCTTCCACAGCAAGGGAGTCCGCCCTTTGCTCGACCAAGAGCTTCATGTCGAGTTGTGTATCTAGGATTGTGATCTTCTCAGATCTAAGGTTGTCTGCACCAAGACCCCGAAACTGCTTTTCTAGATCTGGAGCGTCCCTACTGGTAATCAAGATACGTAACGGTATCGCTCTATCGAGTTTTGCTAGGACCACGTTGAAAAAGGTCATCGGGTTCACGCATTCGTCTAAGGCGTCGATAACCCAATATTGCTTGGGAAGCTTTTCTTGGAAAATTCCAGAAGCAAATAGTTTCTGCCATATTGTGCGTTCATTATCAGCATCAAGAGTGATGTTATTTTGTTGCATCTCCAGAACCATTTTTCGCGCTTGGACATTAACCGAAGCCATTTGGAAGGCTAGGGATCTGAGACAGGCGTTGATGCGGGACTTGGACTGGTCCCGAACTTAAAGAAGAAGTAACTGCAGTCCACGTTCATTTTTTGCAGCTGTCCGATGACATAACCCGCTAGGACAGACTTTCCAGTCGCGGGTTTTCCGTTTACCCATAGTATATTTGGAGCGTCTGGTCTGAAATCCTTCCAATCTATGTAACTACTCCTTGCCGAGAACCACTCGCAAGTCCCGGTTAAACGTGCGTCATCGACGGCAGCGAGGTCGTCCTCTGGTACCTCAGGCGCGCCCAAGTAGTCTTTTAGACAAGCGAGCTGATTGCGCCGTATCTTCTCTTTCGAGGTTTGCTCTGCTGCTTACTTAGTGCGATCCTTAATAGCTGAGGTGGGATCATACCTGTACTGAAGATAGTTTTCACAGTTGAGGCGAGGGCATTGCGAAGGATTAGGTAGTTTTGGGTCTGTTGGTGTATCAAATTTGCAGATCGAGCGGTGGTCAGCGTTCACTGGTATTTGCTTCTCTTCGGGGTATCGAGGACGGCCGATTCCGGGTCAACGATGAGCGTACTGAATATTCCAACGCTCACCTTTTGAGTCTCGTAAAGTGACCACAGGTTTATATCCGCCGAGTATTGTTGAAATCCGTGGTTGATAGATTGTATAGCGCGGAGCCTCTTTCAAGATCCGTGACGTACGCTCGCGCAGAGAAGGTGAGCTGAAGGATGTTACCCAAGAGCTTCGCCGAATCTGAACCTCGATGCGGGTAGCCAAAAAGTAGACAGTATGAATCCGTTTCGCTAGGGCTTCGTACGCTCTATTTTGCCTTGCTAAGATATACGCCTTCTTGATGACTAAACCTCCCATGCTGTGCCCTATGAGCACTATCGGAACTGGATTCTCAGCATCGTTAAGATATGGTGACGTGCTCATAGCACCTAGTAACGATTTACCAAAATGATTGACGTTTAGGCAGTCCCCCTTCCACTTTGCCCAGTCTGAATCGTACCCGAAGCTGTGCACCCGTACATTTTTAAATACAGGGTCCTTGGGAAGCCATTCCTGCGGCCAGTAGTGCATTAAAGAAGGTGATTTGCTCCATGTCTTTCGAGAACCGCCGCCGAGGCCGTGTACGAAGATCAAGTCGGTCGAAGGCTCTGAAGGAGAGTAGAGGAGACTCAATCCCAAGATACCCTGGGATCATTCGCACCATCGTCGGTAATGGCCGCGGCCCTGGCGATGCGACCGGCGCCGGACGCAGGCGTGCTAGAGCCGGTGGGTAGAGCCTTACCAGTGCCCTTTCGCCGGAAACTCCTGATCGGCTGACAAACCACGTTAGCCGAATCAGGAGGGAAGCTAAATGCGCAGATAGCCTTGTTGAGCAAGCTAGAAGTCACTAAATTACCATATTTATACGTGATGGCTTGTTCAGTCAGTTAGAAACGCCTTAATGCTTGATCTGGTGAAAATGTTGGACCAGAAAAAGTACCTTCGTTCAGGGGAGTTTCACCCAGCTGTTCAATTTCTGATGGAAACTCTTAAGTATGGAGCACGAAGTAGGGCGGGGTACTTCATCCCCCAGATGAGAAAAACAAAACAAATCCTGTATGTATTATTACCTGTCATGGATTCAGAGTTACAAGAACCCTTGCAAATAGATGCAGAATTAGGCGCCGGCGCCTGCATTTCTGCATGAAAATGTGGCGTCCCAACAATTCTCCATGCCGATCAGCAGCGTGCGTGATGCGTACAGGTGGATATATGTAAGCAATAGACTCTCCTTTCCAACCACGATTTTTCCATGTATATATATATATATACCTATTTGAATTATATCAAAGTTTAACTTATAGACGAAAGCAAACTGGAAATATAATCATAATTTAAATTGATATATTTCCAACGATTTTCACTACTATTAGGTCTTTCAAGTTCGTGGTTGAAAAATTGGTGAGGCTTCTTTGGTATTTTTGGTCTAAGTATACTGCGCGAGTATCTAGCTGTGCAGTGTGCAGCTTCAAGCGGGTATCGCTCATTCTTTCTGAATCCAGGGGGTTGGGCAGTGGGAATTCGGAAGTGATTCAAGCGCGATAGAAAAACAGCGAAGGTACATGACAATCATGGTGTGGAATGGTCGGAAGATTTCCGAGAGGCACTATATATCTCAGCCGTAGCCCGTCCTAGCTTTTTCCTCGTCTCTTTAACAATCCTTTTCAACCTTTAAAAAAATTCCGAAGTCATAATCTGATCGGCTCTCTCCAACAAAACTTGTCAGAAAGTCAAAATGGCTGCCCACACCCCCAGATTGCCGCCGGAGATCACGAGGGATACATGGAATATGCCTCGAACAGGCCCGCCTCTCACCTCCGTCCCCGCGTAAATTTGCGTCGGGGCAGTTCTCGTTGACGCAGACAAGAACGAGATCCTGTCGACGGGTTACTCCATGGAAATACCGCACGACGATATGGTTGAGGATCCTGGCAAGACGCACGCGGAGCAATGTTGCTTTATCAAAAGTCGCGCACAGCACGCCTCCCCAAAGAACGAGCGGAGGAGCACATCGGCGGTGTACTGCCGAAGAATACTGTCCTACACCACCATGGAACCATGCAGCAGGAGGCTAAGCGGGAATAAGCCCTGCGTCGAGGAATACTGAGGCTCAAGGACGTGCTGAAGGTCGTGTACGTGGGTATTTTGGAGCCGGACACTTTCATAAGCGAGAATGTGAGTCTGAAGATGCTGGAGACGGAGGAGTCTCGTGGAACTTTTCGAGGTAATGCAGGATCGTATATTGGAGGTCGCGATGCTGGGCATGAAAATAGGGTGATGTCGGGCGATTTGTGTGGTTCGTCACGCTTTAGAGCTTGGGAGGTTCAGATCAGCGGTCGTCATGTCATACATCCCATAGCTAGTCTTCTTCGGTCATTTACTATCTGTTTCACAAAAGCATATGTTCTCAATCAGATAGATATATAAACTTTCAAATCCCTCGCGAATTCTCAAGACTATAGAAATTCCGAAACAAAATTCTCCCACGAGCCATACCTTTCCGCGTTTGTTTTTAGCCACTTCTGTTTGTTTGTAGGCATAAAAAAATTTTTTTTCTTGGAAATCTTCTAATAATAGTTTTCGGATTTCGACCTCTACAACCTTTTGTTATTTGAACTAGAATGAGAAAACGACGAAGATTTTTTTTTTTTTTTCAGTATATACACATTCCATTCCAGTCTCCTCATATTCAATCTTTTCCCCATATTTTCCATCTTCTTCCCGCTCAGTTTTATCCGTATCGCCAACCTCTTCGTTGTTCCTAGCTTTCAAATAGTCCTCATAATATTACAGATTATACTCCAGAGTGAATCCACTCGAGTAATAGAACCGTCGTCTTAAAAACTTTCTAATGACGACACGAAGATTGGGCAGCGTGCTCTCGTTTTAAACCATGGCCTTTTGATATCACAATGTGGGATTCCTTTACATTAGTTCGTATGTTGTTGCTGTTGGCGTGCTTTTTCTTTCTAATTTAGTGTATTATAGTGGGAAAAGTGCTATCATTGTTTTGAGCTGTGAAGTATCATTTTGAACGGGAAGAGCGATCTCAAGGTAAATAGACATCCCATGATATTACTAAGTGCACGGTAAGGCGTTAACGCTGCCGGCAACCATCAACGAAAAATTATCACCACGTTTGATAACCGAGATAGAAAAAATCGAATAGGCCTCCTTCACAGTTTGCTTTCTTCGTTATTTCGATATTGTAAAGTGCTCTATCAGCTTCCATCTTTCTAGAATACTTGTGCCTCCACTAAACTGTTCAGTCTTCAAACCGTCAAAAGAGAAATGCTTAGTATGTCAAGACCCCCTCTATTGATCTTTTCTCGACCTCTCGCCACTCCTTGTCCTAATTGTAATTCGCTATGCTGCCTCGAGCTTCGGCTTGCACTGCCCGGAGCTTTATGAGCGATTCAGATCCTGTACGGCTTCGATTACTCGTATCGGGCGTCGGTTCTGTAACCAACGCGCTATTCCAGGCTTTCAAATCATAAATCAATGGTAAGGATATCGAAGACGCGCTCTACTGAGTCCAGTTTCTATCTGTTGCCCTCAACTTCTTTGCAAAAACGTTTTCGGAGGTTTATAGGCGGCATGCAGTTCTGGTTTTTTTTTTTTTTTTTTTTTTTTTTAGCTATGTAGTGCACAGCACTTTGCCGTTTGTGTAAATTGCTCAACGTATTCAAGTATTTTGAGCGCAGACCACTGTTTTATTGTATGCCGTCGAATAAGGTTCTTTTTAATATCGAAAACCTCAGTGAAGCTTTCTTGCATGGATTTGGATTTGGATTGATATATTACTGGTCCTCGTTAATTCCTTTTTTTTTTTTTTTTTTTTAAAGTTGTCATGGTTGTTATATCCATTTTCCACCACGCGTTTACGAAAGCGTAGTGTCAATGTGTCTGTATGTGAATGTACCTTTTTCTCCTTTGAATAATTGTCAAATATGATTATAGAGGACTTTGTACAAGTTCTACAATTTCAGAGATTTTCTACGCTCTTTTGTTGATGGGATTAACGTGGATTATAGTAGACCGAGAACATGGTGAGTCTCTCTGTACGCTATAGCTGGTCATATTTGCTCGCGCAGAGGATACGAAAGAGACGGGCCAACCATCGTCGATGGTTATTGCAGCTAATGAAACTTTACTTATGAAATGGCTCGTTGTTGGGGAGTCATTAAGTCCTCGACTATAGTGTCTTCGTTGCCCTCTCGTCGAAGATATCGCTAGGCGCGGTGTTGGTTTTCGTTTCTAACGACCGCGAGGGTTTGCGTCTCTTATGAGCCGGGGTAGGAGGAAGACATAACGTCCTTTAAACATTATAAGTGATCCTAATTCTCGGGATAACAGAATTGAATATGATTGAAGCGTAGCTCTCCGATATTTACTCTTCTTCTCTCTTCTTTTTTTTTTTTTTTTTAATTTGCCCTACGGGATGCTGAAACTTATGGTAAGCCTTTGCGAAGTGTTGGAACACCGTGAAGAGGGATCGATCCTTGAGTTCCTTGATGGAGATGATGGGGGAAAGCTCCCCTATTTATGTACAATAAGGCATATACATGATGTATGGTAATGGTGTTCCTACACGAAGTATTTCAAAGTCAAAGCCTTGAAAAATGGTAAATAATGTGACTTATTAGGAGGGAATATTCGTTGAATGTCAAGACGAATGTCCTCACAACGTTTATCGTCCGGACCGTCTTGTTCTTGCCGATCGTCAGCCTTTTAAGCTTCCTGTTGGGTATGTCGTCGTCTACAAGTTTTTGCGAGCTTTGAGGTGCTTCGTTACAAAGTATGGCTCTAATGAGGTAGTCCGTGATTTGTGATCGATTGTATCGAGGGTGGAAATGGTGTTCTGAGCCTTGAAAGCTCCGAATGGATTTTTGAATTTACAACAAAAATACCCTGTCACTGGCTTCCATTTTACCAAAGCCGTGAAATATATATTATCTTACGCTCGAGAGGTAACAGTGCATAGGTGAGGATTATCGTAAGTAGGACCCATTTTCATTCATTGCGAAGTATAGGGGTTGTTAGTTAGCTTAGCAAGTGAGAGCTATCCAATACCACACTCTTGTTCTTTCTTTCTTTCTTTCTTTTGTTGCTTCTTTTTGGAATTCATCGCAACGTTGTCGCCTTTATCCACAGCCCCCAAAACCTCCTTCTAATTTATGTAGACAATAAAGAAACTTTCTCTAATATTTAAAAACTACGTCAAGTAACAAACATCGATCGTCTGCCTTTTCTTTGAAACAGAGCAGAGGATTGTACGTCCTTTGCAAATATTCAATAGCCAATGCTATGACGTAGCGGTTTCCATATTCGCCAGTGTATACATCACATAGATAATTCTTTTCTTTTGTTTCGAACTCGAGCTATTGTGGGTGGAAGGGAAAGGAAGAGTGTTTTATCGCCGGATGATAAACGTCTTACTACGGCTTATTGTCTATGCACCTGGTAAAATGTCGTGTTGTCAAGGTCGTAGTGCGAGCGGAGATTCTTGAACAAGGTCTTGTTCGTCGGGATAGAAGTCTATACATCAGACCGTAAGTTCGGACTGACTCTCACGTCATTTGCTTTGTTATCGATTGTGGGGGTCTCTTCGCCATTAGCTACAGATATTTCGTATCAACGTATTGTTAGCTTCAAATCGCCTATCGCTTCAAAACTGATGATTCCGAACTGCGCGTCATCCTTTGGAGGCTATGCAGGAGCAGACGCGTGTCCGGGAATAGTATTTATTAGATAGAAAGCTATGACGCCTGAGCTTTTCTCCCAGTTTTAAAGTTGCGTGTATAAACATAGGAGGGGAAAAAAGGGTGCCCATAGGTTTGTATCGATCGACGCGTTCCGCCCTCCGTCAAAGCGTACGCTAGCTGTACGCTTAGATATATGCTGAATTCACCCTGACACCAATCATTTCGAATCATGACGGACGCAGATGCTTCTAGCAAAATTTATGAATATTGGAAGGATAATTTAGTGCCTCGACTGCGAAATTAGGTAAAAAAAAATAGTGAATGTTTATGATCGTTTGGCGTGGATAAATGATAGCGTCGAATAGGCGCGACTTGCAAATATAAACCTTTGACCTTGTTTTTTATTTTCTCGGGAAGGAAGTAGCCATCGTT